>OY977937.1:45230263-45830263 GCA_963854355.1 Epinotia brunnichana | reverse complement strand
GATGCATAATATGATAAACGGTAAGTAAATATATTCAGTTATCTATATAAATTGGCATTTCGAAGTGATACTTAACCGTTTATTTTGTATTAGTATTTATTTTGTTAAGTAGCATATGGGGTACTTTGGTACAAAACAGTATGGGGCAGTTTTGTACGTATCAAAGTACCCCGTAAGTGTACCAATCTACCCCGCTCGTTTTTTTCGACCGAAAATATTAATAATATATATCTTTTTTTCTAGAAAATGGTTCGAACGTATAAAACTATCACCGAACGAAATAAGATCAACGAGGAGGATGTTAAAACTGCTATATAGCTCAAGTTGTGACCAAAACACTATTTTTGAGAGCCGTAGCATCCAAATACATGTAATATTTCTGTTAATACATACGTTGACTGATTAAATGTATATATAGATAAAAAAGTTTTTGTTTCTTTTATTCAATAAGTTTTTTTAGGGTTCCGTACCAAAAAAGGAAAAAAAGGAATCCTTATTTATTTTTATTTATTTATTTATTTGTCTCAGGCAACAAGGCTCATATTTACAAATACCTTACAGACTAACATATGTATCAATATACAAAACAAAAAAATATAAGTAACAACATTTCAGTTATAAATAATATTAATAGGTATTATGGTGCGACTCTGTCCGTCTGTCACAACGTTAAATATTTCAGGAACTACTTAATAAGCAGACGTCGGGGTTTTCGGAGCGGGAATGATTTGAGAAAGAGTAGAGATAAACAGATATGTTAGTCTAAGAAAATATCTTATTATGCCTAATGAATAACTACCTCTCTGTGAGTTGTATACAATCTGTGACAAAGTTTTATTTTAATTTCCGTAAAAGTCTTATAACTTATAAGGTAACAATAAAAATAACTTTAATTAATTACCTGCTGTAAATTGAATAGTTGACACGATTTTCAGAATAAACTATTAATATTTTTTCTATATTTGGGACAGTTAATCTACGGCGTCTTGCTGTAAATATCCATTTCAAGGAGCTAAATGATCTTTCCACGTCGACAGTTGTAATAGGTGCATATTTAAATTTTTTGTAGGAATCAATTGATGCACGAGAAGTTTGAGATTGAAGTTCTATTTCTTTGCCTTGTACTAACTCATTTATAATTTTTAGTGTGCTATAGCCAGAATTCTTCTTTAACACCAACTTCAGTTTATCATAAATCTGTTTTCCTTTTACGCTCATGTTTAATTTGGAAACATCTCTATAGGTTTCATGAACTATTTTTAAACTATCGCTGATGGACAGCTTCGCATCCTGTAGTTTTTTAATAGCATTTGGGATAGTCATCAAATGATTTGCTATGAAATTTAAGTCGCTTTTTATATTTGTATTTCCAAACGCTCTTTTTGCCTTTCTAATACTCTGGGCTTCGGTGGGACTGAATGTATTTAGAACACGTTTCACTTCATCGTAATGTTTGCTGTAATACGTTGCAGCTTCTATCCAGGTTCCCCACCGAATAATTGTTGGTCGAGGTGGTAAAGGCACTCCGGGTAGCATTTCTTTAAACTTTTGTATTCTTTTAGGAGATTTCAAAAATGTCTTCTTAACATTTGCGATTAAATCATTCACATCTGGATAAAGTTTTCTTACTAGTTCAGCCACTCTATTTAAACCATGAGCCAAACATGTGACGTGCAAAAGATTGGGAAAAATACATTTTAAATTTCTTCCAGCCTTTAGCATGTAGCCCACACCGTCAGTTAAAAGTAAAAGTACTTTATTGTGATTATTATGGTTAGCACCCCATAATTCATCAAGAGCACTTGTGACCGTATTGGATATTGATACATTGTTCGTGCTGTCTAACCGTTTACTGGATATCAAGTGTTGAGTGCCAATGTGATCATCACGTAATGCTCCCACTATTACGTTAGCTATTTGACGACCATAATCATCCGTGGTGTCGTCAACACTCGCTCCGTATTTTATTAATTTTTTCATCGTAAGCTTTATTTAAATATTCCCGTCGCAGTTGACATTCCGAAGGAACTTTTGCAGTTTTTCCAAATTTACCGGTAACACAATTTTCGATAAAATCTTTAAATATCGGATTGTTTACCTGCGTCCATGGTATATTACAGCCCACAACAAATTTCAAGAGCTCACTATTGAAATCATATTTCATACCTGTATGTTTATTAGATGCGACATGTCGCGTTACACTAGATTTCGTTTGAGCGAAGCTCACATTGCACTTGGTGCAAAATAATAAAGAATCTCGAACCTCTATCTCTGGATTATTTTCTATCCACGAACGCATAAACTCGTAACGAGTTTTTTTTCTCGGAGGCATATTTGTGTTGACTGATTATTTACAGTTTTTTAAAATACAATTGCATATAAGTTTATCTACTAGACAAGCAAGGGTAACGGTTGACAATAGGTGTCTAATACAATGTCAATCTTGACGCTCGATATCTATGAAGCATTTTCTTATAAATGAATAGACTTAACCGAAGAGGTTGATAATGAATGACCAATATAAAATATGTACCTATATGTATGATTAATCTTTATTTATTTTTCAATCAATTATTCATTCGGTAGAAACCTACTAGGGTACGATCTGTTTTTAAGTAAATACCTACTCTTTGGCTAATGTCAAACGTTCCCGCTGCGAAAACCCCGATGTTTGTTAATAAGAATAATAATTTATCATATATTTCAGACGGAATCCATAGGTGTTGTTAGTAACATACTTACATTCTAGTGTTAGCTGTTACCTACTTAAAAATTAAAGTAGGTATAATAATCTGTGCCTCCGCAAACATCCCCGAGGCACTGCAGTGACGAGGCAGCCCCATACGCATCCTGAAAGTGTTTTTATATTGTACCCGTAGGTCGCTGTACGCCCGTAGAAGGACTGGCAGTAAGCTTTAAAAAGCGTAACCTTTACTTAAGCTATCAAGATACAAGATACAAGATATTTATTCATAAAAGTCAATGTTTTACAAGTCAGGTATGTACATAAGTAGTATTATTTATTAATTACATCGGATGTCAAATAAGGTCGCATATAGCTTTACATGTCTGAGTGATACAGGAAGTTTCAATTCAATAATATTAGTTACTAAATTGTGATGCCTTAACTGTAAGGTTATGTACGTGCTCCTAATACTTAGGGCCAGTGCACGTCTCAACATATCAATCAATTTGAAATTTGGAACAACTATTAAGAGGATTAAGACACGTGTATGGATAATCATCATCATCATCATCTCAGCCGAAAGACGTCCACTGCTGGACATAGGCTTCCCCCAAATAGTGCCAAAATGACCGGTCCTGCGCCACCCGCATCCTTAGGACTCCCGCGACCTTTACCAGGTCATCAGTCCACCTTGGGGGGGGCTACCCATAAGACATATACGACAAATAAAACGAATAAGACGATGGATATGGATGTATGGATAAGAAGAAGATCATGTCAAATGCCCTTGTAGTACCAACTCCCATTACAATCGAACACTTTACGCTCGAAGTTGTAGACGATTATGTATACCTAAGACAGGCTGTCCAGTTAGGTAGGTCCAATTTCGAGAAAGAGATCAATCGTCGAATCTGACTCGGCTGGGCAGCGTTCGGGAAGCTACGGCACATCTTTTCGTCCAATATTCCGCAGTGTCTCAAGACGAGAGTCTTTGACCAGTGTTTGTTGCCAGTGATGACATATGGCACTGAAACGTGGTCGCTTACTAAGAAGAAGAGTCGTGGCTTCATAAGAAGGCTCAAAGTCACCCAAAGGGCAATGGAGAGGGCTATGTTGGGAGTTTTTCTGCGTGATCAGAAATGAGGCTATCCGCAGCAGAACCAAGATATATAGATAGAACCGATATAGCCCTCAATCGCTAAACTTAAGTGGCAGTGGGCGGAGTACCGTAGTATGAATAATAAAAAAATATATATAAATTTTTATTTCCTGTGTAAATTACGAATATGAGGGGGTTAAAAATTAAAAGTCTATTTAACATAACAAGTGGGGTATCATATGAAAGGGCTTGAGTTGTTCGTTCTAAAACAGTTTTTATTTTTTTCTTCAGATGATTTGATTTATTAAGGAAAATGTTGAAAAAATTCCACCCCCCAACCCATTATTTCAGAAGTTTGGCAAGCAAAATTTTTGAAGTGTTTACATATGATTAAGCGTAACGTAAATAATACAAAAAAATAAAACGATACCTAGCTATATCTAGCATATTTTTTTTTATTAATCGAAATTAATTAGGTACTAAGTTTGTAATTTTATTACTTTTGTATGAAATTGTATATCTTCAAATACCTATAAGCAGGGAGCGAAACTTTGGTGCCGATGACAGACGTATGACGTCAAGCTACTACATACAGAGTGGTTTTATCTAAATTATAAATATTTAATCAAATAACAACTTATTGGCCTCATTAGTTCACTGATATTAAAACTTGAGCTGAGAGTTTTTATATTGCCCTGAATGTACACGTGTGATATGTAAATATGTCAATAAGAAAGAAGATGCGATATTATGTTTAAACTTTAAGCGTTCCGCATACTTCGTCATCCAACGAATCATTTGTACATTGTGTTGTTTCATTTACTTGAGGAAAAATATTTAGAATTATATACCTAACAAAAAAAATCGTATCGTTTTTTAATATTCACATAATTTTTTGTATAAATACCAAACACTTTTATAAATAAACAATAATATTTATACTACCGTTATTACATTATTAGGAATCATTGAGGTGTTGCAATGTTGTTTTAAAAACATACTATATGCGACTTTGCGTCATAATGACGTCACCGGCACCAAAATAAGATTATAAGATTATCATCTTCTTTCAAATAAAAAAATAATTATCGAAATCGGTACGTGTGATAAAAAAATATCGCTGATAAACAAACATACTAAGTTGCAAGTTATTAGTACCAAAATGCAGAAGGCGCTGTACAAAGGTAACTTCTACTATGAGCTGTTAAAATTGTTCAAGAATGAATGGGGCCGTGACGTGACGGGTATGGTGTATCAACGTTTGTACTGAACCCTCGGTGCGTGAGTCGGCCTCGCACTTGACTAGTTTTTTATTTTTTTTTGTGTTTCATTATACTCGTATACCCATTCTTATAGGGTAGTTTGGCAACTGTCTTCCAAGCGGAGACATACGCCATAATTGCTTGTGTACAGGAGAATATAGACAGGCGAACCAAAGGGCGGACTATCTATATACTCAGTGACAGTCAAGCGGCCCTCAAAGCGCTTACGGCGCCGAAAGTGGACTCTAGACTAATTTACAATGGCGTCCAAGCACTTATCAGACTTGGAAGGCACAATAAGGTGCAACTAGTTTGGATACCAGGGCACAAGGGCTTCATCGGCAACGAAAGAGCAGATGAGCTTGCAAGAGGGGGCTCTACAAATCACTTTGTAGGGCCAGAACCATTTGTGGGACTCTCGCAGGGGACCATAATATCGGCCTTTAAAGCCTACGCCAAAACCAAACACCAACACGAGTGGAGGAATGAGGCTGGCTTAAGGAACTCTAAGCTCTTCATAGAAGGAGTGGACTCGGGCTGGACCAGAAAACTCTGGAAATCCAGTAGGAAGCAACTCAGAATTATATCTGGGGTGTTCACTGGTCACTTCGGGGTCAAGGATCTCTTGGCCAAGATGGGACTATCTGATAGTTTAGACTGTAGAATGTGTGGCGAGGAGGATGAGACTATGGAACACTTATTGTGTGAATGTCATGCCCTTGCCAGACAAAGAATGAACTACTTTGGTAACGGTTACCCGCAACCAAAGGAATTCAAGGTGCTCCCGGCGAACTGCATCATCCGCTTTGTGGAAATGATGGAGCAAGCCTGGGAGCAGGTATAAAGGAGAGGGCAAATGCACAAAAGATCCCACTGGGTCGAAGTGCATCCGAAAGGGCCCTCACCTAGATAAGATAAGATAAGATAAGATACCCATTCTTATACCATTTTTTCAGTATGGAAGACTGGGGGCACTTTGAGACACAAAGGGGGCACTTTGATATACGTATCAAAGTGCCCCAAACGATGTACCAATGTGCCCCATGCGGTGTATCAAAGTACCCCGCATGTGGGGCACAGAATTTGACAAATTCAATTTTTTTCTTTAAATCCACATTTCTCAATTAATATGTATAATCTAGCCAAAAAAATGATAGAATTGAATAGCCTGGTAGTTACGCTATTAATCAGGTAGACAAATTAACAGATTGTAGTTAATTTGGTTCGTAAAACGCGATGCGAAAAAAAGGTGTAGGTACCAAACTAGCCCGCTTCCCCCTATATTGTTGTGTTTTCATAGAGCGAAACCGTAAAGTTCTCAGGGTATGTGGCGGTTAGGCCCAATTATCTTAGTCTTTAAAACAATTTTACTTTGTGCACTAGAGCATAAAAGTGGCATTTTGTGCAGCATACATCCAGCACAAAGGCGAACTTTGCGAGCATGAGAAGTGAAAAAGTAATTACGCAATCGAAGACTTCAAAAGTTCTTATTCCCTTTTAATAAAGACTTTTGACGTCTTCGTTTGGGTAGCTACTTTTGATGCTGACTGTACCTACATAATTAAGTTATCTAGTTTCTCGGCGTATCAAATTGGTTCGCTGTAATGCCGTGGAAACAAATTAAATACCTAATAAATAAATAATTTGCGCCAGCAGCTGTCATTCCATAGAAATATGTAAAAATATCCATATTTATTCAGATTTTAACGAACACCGCTTGCGAATACAGATAGTTTGATTTAGCCTTCAATCAGAGTAGGTATTGCAAGATGATCTTGAGGCGCCGTTTGATACCTTCACTTCACGTTTAAACAATTTTTCCCCTCACTGCCTCGGAAAGCCGTCTTTTATCCTTTAAAACCAGTGAGCAAAAACGCATTTTATCCACTTGTGGGCAAAGTAATTTGACCCTGGAGCCAACTGGAGCGTATCTCATGTATCTCATGAACCGTGATAGTTAGACAGTTGAAATCACAGATTATGTATTTCTGTTGCTGCTATAACAATAAATACTAAAAAAACAGAATAAAATAAATATTTAAGGGGGCTCCCAGCCTCCCATACAAAACAACTTTTCAGAATTGCTTGTTGCCTTCATCAGGCGCTGGGTCTCAAAATGTATGGGAAAACTAAAATTTCGCTTGTTTTTCGCCGCCTTTGTCATTTTGGCGCTCCTTGAAATCTGGCGTCGCTCTGGCCGCTCCATCCGCTCTCCCCTCTATTCTATACGAATACTGCTCTTGCGCAGCGATGACGACGAATACTTAATGGACCGGGAATCCAGTTCGATTCTCGGTCTTTTCTCTACTTTAAATTTTTTCTTTGTGCTTTTATCGTCATATCAATGGTAAACATGTGCAATGTTTGAAATGTTTCAATAAATGACTCTATACCGTCAAGACGGTAGACCGACTCCAGATGTTTCTATAAAAATCTACTTGATCATGGCGTCTTAGAGCGGACATTGGTAGACATTAAACTACTTATAGGCTGTCAGATAGATGTTTCTATAAAAATCTACTTGATCATGGCGTTTTAGAGCGGACATTGGTAGACATTTAACTACTTATAGGCTGTCCATTTTCTGGATCATACAATATTCTGTGGTTTAAAAAAAAGTAGGTACTTAACTTTATTATATAAATCTGGGTTACGAAAGCATGTTAATGCCCCATCCTGGTTTATTAGCCGTTAATGCGACGCGATAAACCTCACCTGCGCATTACTTTTTATAACTAACTGTAAAAAAAATCACGATTTATATAAAATTCTGAAATGAACATCGCGAAGACAGGATAGAGACATAAAGTTGTGCGTGGCGTTCCAGTAAAATTGGGTGGGTTCCTAATGTTAAAATTATAACAGGGTTGTCTCTGTGTGTATAAGTACTTATGTAAATTCCTGGCACGCAGACAGACGGACCCACAGCGGAGGCTTAGTTACGGGTTCCGTTTGGTATCCTTTGGAAACTTGACCCTAAAAAAATATCTAGTTGAATTCCCTGACCCCAAATTCAGATTCAGATTCAGAACTTTATTGATAAAATGTCATATTTTACAGGTCAATATCATGCATGTCAAATACATTTTAAAATTTCTTATTGTCTTAAATATGTATATTTAGACACCAAGTTTTGTGATTCTAAGTGATTAAGAATATACCTATAATTCCGACGACCGCTTTTAGCCTAGTTGGTAATGCCGCTGCCTACGAAGCTAGAGGTCCTGGGTTCGAATCCCGGTAAGGGCATTTATTTGTGTGATGAGCACGAATATTTGTTCCTGTGTCATGGATGTTTTCTATGTATTTAAGTATTTATCTATCTATATAAGTATGTTTATCTTCGTCTAGTACACATAGTACAAGCTTTGCTTAGTTTGGGACTAGGTCGATTTGTGTAAGGTTGTCCGCATATAATTATTTTATTTATTTTATAATTCAAAATGACCGCCACAAAAAAAGGTGGCTGACGGAGGAGTTGGTTCCTATCAAAAACTTAAAACTATATGTACCTACCTGACTATACCTGAACAAATTTGTGCTTTTGTCCAGCGTGTCCACATTATCACGTGAAACTGCGCCACTATCACAGATTACGACAAGATTCCGTCGAAATAGCAACTAATGAAGTGCCAAATCGACGGAACTCCTCAAATATTATCAGTGAGATAGTTTTCGTCGATAATCAACGTATTTAGCCTCGGAAAAGTTCATGTGGTAAAGTGGAAAGTAAATGTGGAAATGTTCATGTGCCTTAGCGGAGTACTGAATTGAAGCCGGTTAAAACTTTGTTTATAAAGTTAATTATTTAAAATACATTGCACGAAAACTGTGTACCTAAACGCAGTATGACCATAATTTAGATAGGTAGGTACTTTTTCCATCATCGGTTAGTCTATTACTTCTATACTTTAATATAATATAGGTAGAGGAAAAGTCTAGGTGAGATTGTACTCTCGTAAGTTTGTATGTAACGGGTAACCTCCGGAACCGCTACTCCAATTGCAAAAATTATTTCACCTGCGTGCTGCGTTTAGAATGGACTTTCTGGATGGCCGCGGGTTTGCCTGCGTTCTTTGCAATACGCGGGCGAAGCCGTGCGGGTAGCTAGTACGAATATAAAGTCGTTTTTGGTTGGGCTCCTTGATCTCATACAGACATTTGATTATCTGTAACAACTGGCTCGAATGGCATCAGGTCGCTGTCGATGCAAGATCGGGCTAACTAAGCAAGCCTTTGGCTGGCTGGCGTGTTGTCACACTTTGGTAACAGTAGTCAAGAAATTGGTCTGTTAAAAAAGAAAGGTACCTACATTTTATTCACAAATACACAGGTATATTAAACAATCAAATAAACAAAAAAAACAAAGTCGCTGGCTCGCTGCGCTGCGGCAGCTCGGACACTGGCTGAGCTTCATGGTATCAGCCAAGACTACTATATCGTCAGCAAACCGAAGGTAAATGATGTACTCACCGTTGATATTGATTCCTAGCCTTCTCCAGTCCAGAGCCTTGAAAACATCCTCTAGTGCAGCGGTGAACAGTTTTGCAGAAATAACATCTCCTTGCCTGACTCCCCGTTGCAGCGGAATAGGTTTCGAGTTCCGGTCCTGGAGTCGGACTGTCATAGTGGCGTTCTCGTACAAACAATTCAGTAAGTACTTCGACATAGCGGTAATCAATTTGGCATCGCTGGAGAGATTGAGTACAGTCACAGAATAAGTAATAGGCACAGCCCAGGTTTCGATAGAATCGAAGGCTTTCTCGTAGTCCACGAACGCTAACCAGAGGGGGCAGGTTATACTCCTCAGTCTTCTGCATAACCTGACGGAGCGTGTGGATGTGGTCTACGGTACTAAAGCCTCTTCGGAAAACTGCTTGTTCGGGAGACCAACTCAAATAATCTCACCTATATACTAGTTTACGCGACAGCACTGCATAAGCATATATTTACGCCACATATAAACCTTAAACGCAGGTTTCTGTAACGCGTCTTGAGTGTAAGATTACGGTATTTTTTTTAATTTTACGCAAATTTGGAACCTGTGTACGACTATGGTTGCGGTGGAGACCATTGGCCCCTGGTGCTCCGAGGGGAAAGGTTTTGTCAAAAAGTTAGGACAGCGATTGCGGAAGAGAGGTTGTGATTGTGTGATTCCCAGGTTCAGTCCGTATCTGGTGCAGCATACCTATATCGTTGGCAGTGCAGCAGCATATTGGGCATATTTGCATCAGGTACCTGCCGTCCCGAGGATCTTTTAGATTAAGTATGTTGCGAACTATTCGTACTATTTTTGTTTTGTTTTTGTTTTAGTTATTACTTTCATTTATGTTTTAATTTCTGTTGTAACTGTCATCATCATCATATCAGCCGAAAGACGTCCACTGCTGGACATAGGCATCCCCCAAAGAGTGCCACAATGGCCGATCCTGCGCCACCCGCATCCAGCGGACTCCCGCGACCTTTACCAGGTCATGCTTACCCACACCGCGCATTTCGGTACCTACGTGGTCGCCACTCGAGAACCTTTCCGCCCCACCGGCCATCGGTTCTACGTGCAATGTGCCCCCACACGTGTGGTTGTAACTTTATGTTTTTATTAATTAAATATTTACTTAATTTTTACTTAATTTAATAACAAAGAAGCGGCCAAGTGCGAGTCGGACTCGCACATGAAGGGTTCCGTGAAATAAATTGCGGTTTACGATTTATGACGTATTAAAAAAAACTACTTACTAGATCTCGTTCAAACCAATTTTCGGTGGAAGTTTGCATGGTAATGTACATCATATATTTTTTTTAGTATTATCATTCTCTTATTTTAGAAGTTACAGGGGGGGGGGGGACATTTTACCACTTTGGAAGTGTCTCTCGCGCAAACTATTCAGTTTAGAAAAAAATGATATTAGAAACCTCAATACTATTTTTGAAGACCTATCCATAGATACCGCACACGTATGGGTTTGAAGAAAAAATTTTTTTTGAGTTTCAGTTCTGAGTATGGGGACCCCTAAAACTTAATGTTTTTTTTTAATTTTTGTGTGAAAATCTTAATGCGGTTCACAGAATACATCTACTTACCAAGTTTCAACAGTATAGCTCTTATAGTTTCGGAAAAAAGTGGCTGTGACATACGGACGGGCAGACAGATAGACAGACGGACGGACATGACGAATCTATAAGGGTTCCGTTTTTTGCCATTTGGCTACGGAACCCTAAAAAAGGTTAGGGTTGCCGCTTAGTTGCGCGACTACGAGTATAGCTTGTGGAAAATATGTGAATTTGGCTTAATTAGGGGCTTTTTGGCATAAACAGCGCCATCGGCAAACATACCATTTTGGCAAACGTTGGCCTCAACCCGGCCGTAACCAAACCTCGTAAACTGCACATAAAAAATACTTTTCACTTTAAGACCGCCGTAAAAGGTGAGTCCGTAAATAATTTTATGGGGTCCGCGTGGTGCGGTGTCGACGTCGACTAGGGCAAGGTGCGATGCGACTCACAGCCTTTTTAACCCCCGACGGAAAAAGAGGGGTGTTATAAGTTTGATGTGTCTGTGTGTGTCTGTCTGTGGCATCGTAACTCCTAAACGAATGGACCGATTTGAATGCGGTTTTTTTATCCGAAAGCTGACGTGATCGAGATGGTTCTTAGCTACGTTTCAACAAAATCTGTTCAGCCGTTTTTGAGATATTGAACTTTGAAATTAAAATGTCGGGGGATTTTCAACTTTTCTATATAAGATGTAATTACCAAATTTGTGATTCAAAGTGATTTAGAACCCGAGATATTAATAATATACCTATAATTCAAAATGACCCCCATAAAAAACAGATGGCCGACGGAGGAGTTGGTTCCTATCAAAAACTTAAAGCTATTTACCTAACTAGTACCTAAAATTTGGTGCTTTTGTGCAGCGTGTCCACATTATCACCTGAAACTGCCCTAGTGCTCTACTATACCCCTTGAGTTTGGGTTCAGTTGGTTTGTTTTGTCGAGCTCTGTACATTATACTTGATTACCATGGTCTGATGATGGAGTCAAGAGAGATAGTGTGGTTGCTAAATGGATAGAAAACCATTAATTTATTTTAATATATATAATATATTATATATAGCATATTACCTACCAAAAATAATTAAAACCATAAAAAGATATATGGACCTTGAAAGTTTAGAAAATATGCATTTTTTTTATTGTCCAAGAGTAATGCTACCAATTAAGCTACCAATAGAATCCTTACGCTTTTATAGAAACAAAATTGTTCAGACAACTATTATTATTATTAATTTATTTGTCTCAGGCAACAAGGCCCATACCTATTTACAAATACCTTACAGACTAACATAAGTGTCAATATACAAAAATTATAATTAACCATTAAAATATAATCAATAAAAATAAAAACATGTCAACTATGGACCTAACCCAGTATTTTGCGACCAAAGCAGCAATTTACATCATTTTCCATACAACGGTTAACAGTACAATTATAAACTCTCGAAACTGGCATTCAAGACCAAAAAAATTACGACAGATACGTTGTCACTGTCAAATCTGTCAAAGTCACTTATGTCATTGTCAAATAAAGTTTTCAGGTTTCGCCAACCTTTTTGTTATATCATCCTCCTAGCGTTATTATTCCCAGTTGTGCCCCTAAAGGAGCTTTTTGTTATATGCTTCTTGTAAAATTAAGTTTGTAATTAAGTTCCTTTTTTTGAGAAAATCCTAATGAATGAATTGTGCCAGCCAATAGGCACAATTAATTAATTAGGATTTTCTCAAAAAAAGGAACTTAATTACAAACTTTATTTTCAACTCAACACTCAACTAACATTGACAAAATTTTATTTTTAAGAACTTGAACAAGTTGAATTACCATTGAACACACACGGCAGTGTGCCATATTATTATGACAGTATGGAAAAATTAAACAAAACCATTTTTTAATGAATTGTTTTTATTTATCTTCATCTTCACCATCACTAATGTCAGAATCACTAACTTCGGAATCTGAGTCGGTCACTTGTATAATAAAGTTTTCCACCACTCCAGTAATTAATCCGTCCAGTTTGCACATCTCGTCCTCTACTTTCATGACATGACTTACACATTCTGCGGTGTCACCTCCCTCCCGGAGGCCTTCATGAAATAGGTCTTTGACCTCTGCCATTTTAAATGTTTTATTATTCCTGGCTACATGCCCTTTTACCCATTATTCTACACACTATTATTCTACAATTAGCTAAATGTATGCAAAAATAGGTTATTAATAACTTACATGTATGTAGTAGTTAAAATGTTGTACCAAATGTTATTAACACTTGAAGTGATAAAAGGGCAATACCAGCTTTGCAACCAAAAATTACGGATGATTAAGTTTTTATTAAAGCGTCTTGTATTTATGTAAAAATAAGTAAATAAAATTACTTCTTTAATATATAGAAATAAAATTACCAATAAATAAATTATGTCACCGTGTGTTTTTAGAAAAAAGGGATTTACTATTTGTAAGATCATTTTATTGCAGTGGCAACATTGTCGTAGTTTTTTTGGTCTCGAATACCAGTTTTAGGATAAACTGTTACGCCATACTTTAATGTCAATTAGTATGAAGCGTTTCTTCTGCCGCCAACGAGGTCCGTGTTTGACTCAATTATTTGGTTCAAGTTTCTGTTCAAGTGGCATTGTAAAAAAAAATTAGGACAAACTTATTAAAGCAAATACATGTTAATAAGACCTCGGTAAGCATTTTCCAACCAAAAGTGGAGAAACGATTTGACCCCAGCACGGTTATCACAAGACGGCGCGCGCTGTGTCGCGGCGAGATATACCTACTATCCGTCCCTCTCTAATTAGAACACTTAGAAAGAGACTGATATATGTCACCGCGACACAGCTCGGACGCCGTGTTGTGATAACCGTGCTAAAGGCATTTTATGGTCGCGGTTAAAATCAATAATTGAACACCTCATGTTTCGTGAGTTGGTTGAAAAGTAAGCTTTTTCTCCAGGATACCATTGTATACAAGTACGTTAGATACATCTATAGGCAGCTAGAGTAGGTACTATAGTTCCTACTCCCTATATTAACACTACAGTGGATGTAATCAGGCCGGGATGAAAAATGCCGCGCTTGTACCGACTGCATAACAAACTGCAGAAGTATATTTTTAACCCCCGAGACAAAAAGAGGGATGTTATAAGTTTGACGTGTCTGTGTATCTGTGTGTCTGTCTGTGGCATCGTAGCGCCTGAACAAATGGACCGATTTGAATGCGGTTTTATCCGAAAGCTGACGTGATGAGATAATTCTCAGCTACGTTTCAACAAAATCGGTTCAGCCGCTTTTGAGATATTGAACTTTGAAATTAAAATATCGGGGATTTTTCAACTATTCTAAGTTGTTTATTATCAATGTATTTATTTTCACACATGCTATTCAGAAAACTGTCATTATTGCCCTGAAATGACGGATCAAAGTTGTACTTCTTCCCAGTTATACCTACTTGTACTCTTCCCTGTTTAGTTTAAAATGTCCTCATAGAAGGTGCGCGTAAGCACTTGAATTCCTCATTACGCTCAAGATTCTACTTTTATAAAATTGTTCGCTTCACTCAGGATTTGATATAGTACCGTCCTCGCCGTTAATATATAATTTTACTCCCTTAAGACACAACCTACTATTTTAGGGCTCCTCTTTACCTCGACAGGAAAAAGGAACCTTTAGGTATATGTTCACTTCGTCTTCCATCGGTCTATCAAGACCCCTTTTCTCAAGTATGAGTGAGGTGGTAGGTACAATTAGGGAATGCAATTACCGGGCAAATATCATTACCGGTAAATTACCGACTTGAGTGAGGCAAAACCGGTTAACCGGTAAATTACCGGTAAATTCAATTTGACTAATAAGTAGCGTTATTTGACGTTTATTAATCGTAAAAATAAGCTATGATATAGTATAAAGAGTTATCATGTGCCATAAATGCCGTAATGATCAGATTCTAAAATAATTAAAACTTAATGAGTGGTAGGAGGGCAAAAAACACAACTGAAAACGTTCCTTGGGGATTAGCCGGTAGGTAGGAATTGTCTCCAGTCCTACAGAAACGAACTACAAGCCCGCTTACTCGTAGTAGTCTAAAATAATATTTCACTAAATAGATGTTTTTACTGGTTTCAAGAGACGTGTATATAAATATAACCAACCATACCTAGATCGAACAGAGTTGGATTGAGAAAAGGGTAGTTATGTTAACAATACATTTTACCTAAGAGTTTTATAACTTTTTCTAGAAGTGGAGCTCATGGGGGTTCCAAATTGCGGCATTGGTTTAGCGATTCGGAGGGCTATATCTGTTACCTTAGTTCTGCTGCGGATAGCCTTCTATTGAGGCCCATAGTGAGCGACTACATTTCAGGTGCCATATATTATGTCATCACTGGCAACACACACTGGTCAAACCGGCCCAACAGGACTGGAACTGGACAGTCTGCCATAGGTATATATAATCGTCTACAACTCTGAGCGTAAAGTGTCCGATTGTAATGGGAGTTGGCACTACATGGGCATTTGACATGATCTTCGTCTTATCGATGTTCATCTTTAGACCGACTCGCTCGGAGGCTTTACTGAGGTCATCGAGCATCGTACTAAAGTCCTCCATGGTCTCAGCCAAGGCTAATAAATCGTCAGAAATCCGGAGGTGAGTGATGTACTTGTCGTTGATGTCTGCCTTCTCCAGTCCAGAGTCTTGAAAAAATCCTCCAGTGCAGCGGTGAACAATTTTGGGGAAAAAAATCTCATTGACTGACTCCTCACTGCAGCAGAATAGGTTTCGCGTTCAAATCCTGGAGTCAGACTGACACAGTGGCGTTTTCGTACAAACACTTCAATACTTCGAGCGGTAGTCAACTTGGCACCGCTGCGCTGGTGAGACTAGTACCTACAGCCCAGGTTTCGATCAAATTGAAGGCTTTCTCATGGGTCGCGAACGCAAAGCAGAGGGGCAGGTTATACTCCTCAGTCTTCTGTATAACCTGACGGAGCGTATAGATGTGGTCTACGGTGCTAAAGCCTCTCCGGGAACCGGCTTGTCTGGGAGGCTTGAAGTCATCTAGCCTGTGTACGAGACGATTTGTAATGACTCTCGAAAACAGTTTATAGACATGGTTCGGAAGTCAGATGGGTTGGTAGTTCTTCAGCTGGGTGTTGTCACCATTTTTCCTTGCATCTGTTCCTTGCCTTTGGCTTTACCAGTAAGACGAAGAGAGGTATTTCTTTAAATTGTAATGATGAGTATACCTCTAAAGTATGTTAAAAAAGGCATCTCTATTTGTACTCATTCAAACTGATCATTATTCATATTTTATAGAACGGAACCGGGAACGTGTTTATATTTTAAGAAGCTTCTCTTCTACAAAAGATTGCATTAATTTGATCCTACATGTAGTAAGATAACGCTTACAAATTTATTCAATTGATAAAAGGAGGGTTATTGAGGTATAATCATGACGATGAAGCATTAACAATTGTTATAATTTAGTATTTAACTATTAATTTGTGTTTCAGTAAATTACCGGTTTTGATTTTAATTTACCGGTAATTTACCGGCCTCATATTTAGTCAATTTACCGGTTTACCGGCTAACCGGTTAACCGGTTTGCATTCCCTAGGTACAATACAGTACAAATAGTACAATACAAATATTCTTTATTGCTCACCAGATGGGTAATCACGTAACGTTCCGAACGCGCGTCGGTACAATTTAAATGTAAATTTTCCAAATAAAAAGTGACATTTAGACCTACCTGACGCGCGTACAATACGTTACGTGATCGACCTACAGAAATGGTACATAATAGAAAAACAGAGGTAAATTAACAATAAACAATGTTAGACAACAGGCGGTCTTATCGCTATAAATATAAGTATTAGGGGAAAATCTTACACAGATCCAACTAGTCCCATAGTAAGCCCAAAAAGGCTTGTGTTATGGGTACTAGACGATGATATATTGCATATATAAATTCTTAAATCCATAGAAAACATCCAAGACAATATTCATGCTTTTTAGGGTTCCGTACTCAAAGAGTAAAACGAGATCCTAATATTACTAAGACTCCGCTGTCCGTCCGTCCGTCCGTCCATCTGTCACCATCTCACTGATACCGTGATAGTTCCAGCTTTTTACAGATGATGTATTTCTGTTGCCACAAATACTAATAACCCAGAATCAAATAGTTTTTTATAGATAATGGTACGGAACCCTTCGTGCGCGAGTCTGACTCGCACTTGGCCGGTTTTTTACATCACATTAATATTTGCCTTACCAGGATTCGAACCCAGGACCTTCAGTTTCGAAGGCAGCGTCACTAACCACTAGGCTAACCGGGCGTCAAATGCTATCGTGCTATTATTTTCAAATACTCAGATCTGCAGGGGTGTTATTCTTTACGCGCTCATGCGTCTCACACCACCCGTCAAGCCTAACGAAACTAGACCTCTACCGACGCTTAGTTACTCCTAATCGCGGCGTCAAGATATATTAATATAGGTGAGCGTTGAGGTGAGCTTAAAAGAAGTTACAGAATAGAGGGGCAGCGACATCTTTCGGGTGATATGATGATGTCCTTTAAGCAATGATCTTTTATTAGAGTTTAAAACAAATTAAACAACGAATACCCAGTTGTTTTAATTATAACAGATATACATATAGGCAGTTTCCCGCTTTTCCCCTGCTATCGCTACAGGGGTGGAATCGCAACGCAAAGGGTTGCCGATGCCGTCCGTAATGAGCAGAATGAAAAATGGCCGCCGCCTGCGCGGCAATTTATTAAAAACTACCGCGTACCCCGCTATGATAGCCTGGTGTCTGGGCCCGTAGGAAAATGTAGCATCATGCCGATAAATAGGGGTGAAACTAAATAAAATAATCTATAATATTGCATTTTCTCGAAAAAGTATTAAAAATGTAGTCAAATGGAGAAAACAGCAATGCAAGAGGTTAAATAATCACAAAGTTATGAGTATCCAAAGTTTTAAGAGGGGGTATGTTCTGTCCTTTTTCCGCAAAACGCACCTTCATATGAAACTATTGTCATTTACTATGACGCTAGTGGATCGTGATGCCTAGCTTCGTAATTTTTTTTAATGGGATTTTCGTCATCAGGTATATTTTTTTGCCTTCTTTCTTTTGAAGTACCTAATAAGTAATAATACATTTTGAGTCTACACCCCTATTGTATCTGTATCTTCAGATATAGTCCAACTGTAATAATTCACGAATTTCTTCTTGGCTAAGCGAGCGAGGTGCCAGAATGATCTAAAAAGGTTATTCCCTTATAATATAAATTTTAATCCACTCTCAATAAATGGTTTACTACACACTCCATAAATGGTTTATCACACGCTGATACTGAAGGTCTCCTACGACCATGTATCTAGGAGCCTCACACTTATTTAGTAGGTATGTTACTCGCTCTAACATCCATATACTTACACACACATACACACACAGACGCGCACACACACACACACTCGCTTGCCTACCTGCTTTATAAATAAATTACGAGGAACTATTACAATTTAAGTAGAAACATATATAAGTTTTTGGTTTAATATTTTAAAATAATGTCTGTCATCATTTTTAAACTTTTTTTTATAATACAACTTCTGTCACGTGGCTCATTATAATTATAGATAACTGGTATAACTGATAACTCCACGAGTTCCAAGATACAGATTTCCTATTAAATATGTAACAGTGTCTTTTGTGTAATAAAGTTATTCTTATTCTTATAATAAACGTATATAGGTTGATTTGTGTAAGATTGTCCGCAAATATTTATTTTTTTATTTATTTATTTAAACACATGTTAATATCATTTTAACCTGTTCACACGCATAACTACTTCTGCTGCTGAATGTACCAACGAGTCTCCTGCCAAAAAAAAATGACGTTGGATCATAGGAAATTCCTCGAATTCAGTCCAACGTGTTCTGAGCAGCCTAGTTTTCACTCTTAATATTTTATTTCCCTACTATTAATTTTACATCTATTGATACATTTAGCACCCGTTAACTTTCATATAATATTTATAGCGGTTTATAAATTATGAGAGCGCGGCACGTACGTAATACCGCCGGTGACATATAAACACGAGTTGTGAAATAGTTATAGTTCTTTAGTAGGTACTTATTCATTTTATTTCTGTTCGAATGTTAACTCCTTTATCGTGTTTTTGCTAATATTTTGACAAGGTTTTTATTATTTATCTTGTGACATACTTAAACATAACATAAACGACACTGGTACAATACTTAACACTTTAAAACATTAGAAAAATCGTGCGTTGATTCATCATGCGATTTCAAGGAAAACCATTTTAAAACGCAAACACATTTACAATATTATGTTTGAAAAGCACTAAATGATCGAAATAAGTAATAGGAACAGTCAGCATCATATAGTTAGAAGTAGCCAAATATATCGGAATCGGAACACGTCTTTATTACTATAGGAGTAAGGATGTGTTACGATTTACGATACAATGTATTTTTCTCAAACATGCAATGAAATATTGACGTTACGTTCCTTATAATATGCAGCGAAGTATCACGTTTCAGGTGCGGAGAGACGAGACACAAAATGAAATTTCATGCAAAATTGGAGGCTTAATTAGGCCTGCAAGATGGTCTTTTTTAATTTCCATTCCACATTTATTAGTGACATGCCGTTCAGCCATAAAAAAAACTATGAGCAACATTTGTTTTATGGTTCGTTGTGACATTCTGCCACTACGATTATTAAAAAAACAACAAATGATGTTTTCTATATTTTGCAGTTTTATTTATGTAGAATCGACTTGAACATAACAAATAACACATTATTAACAAATTGCAATTATTTTAAATTGCCAATTTAACTAGAAAAATACACATTTAAATTATTTCATCTACATATTAGCGGTAAAAATGTCTACTCAAACCGCATACGTATTTTTTAATCATATTGGAGGCAAAATTGATAATTTTCATTCTGTAATTCTATTTTATTGGATTTATTGTGCATTGATGATTTTATTTAGAACACAAACAGTCGCATAAACAAAAATATAAGAGTACCAATAGACATAAATCTAAAGACCTGGAGGTTCATTAATACATAAAAACTATGTTAACATAACAAAATAATCATAAAGAAACAAAGCTGAAAAGATTTCAAAAATTTGAACTTAATAAAAATAATTTTGTTACATAATATGAGTTCCAACCTCAGAGCATAGAATACTAGAAAGAGGACAAGCCGCCGGCGGCCGTGTCGCAGCTGTATGCTCAATGGGCATACACTGCCATACTGTGCACGCGTGCTGATCGCAGAGAATATTACGTTTTTTCCCAAAATGCCTGATATGATGCGCGTTTATTGTCAAATAAGCGTGTAGGTATACAAGTGTGTGTGTTTTAGATGTGTGCGTGCTTTGTCTTGTCAATTACTTGGGCGTTGTGTGGGTTAATGTACTTGCGACAGGCTCACTCTATACAAATCGGCCGCCATGTATTCATACATCTGTGGTTCCAACCAAAACACCGACGAACAAATAATACCTACCATATATGTATGTGTTAGTTATATTTTTTATCTATACTAGAACTTTCTTTACAAATTAATGGTTGATTTCTAGGAGTTTTAGTAATTTATTTCATTGCATGTTTGAGAAAAGCACTATACATACCTCGGCGTGAAAAGGGGTTGCCAGCCTCATAACTATCCGTCCTCGCTACGCTCGGCCGTCTATATGTACTCGGCCGGCCACCCCTTACTTCCCTTGACTGCTACTAACTATATCATGCTGACTGTACCTACTTGTACAATATTTGCCTTAGATACCTAATTATCCTAGATACACGAACAAACGTAGACGATTTTTTGGACTGTCATGAAAAGTGAAAATAGCCCATAAGCTTTGCATTGGGAAAATCTACCTAACGCTTGCGTTTTATTGAACGTACAGTTTTGTTTCTGCTACACTGGTAACTTACAGTGGTAACTTGTTAAAGGTAATATTTTAATTACATTATGATGCTCGCGTGCACTTCAGTGGACTGGCTGTAAGTGGGACGAGGTTAACGCGAAATTCACCGAATCGGGTTGATAATTAGCTAATTTATGAATTATTAAATGGAGAGAAGGATAAAAACAGGCCAAAGCCTTAAAGGGTTTTAACAATAAGCTGTCTAAAGAGCTATTACAACTCAAAAGGCACAAAATCTGCGCAGTGACGAGAATCCTGACAGGACATTGCAAATTGAACAAACACCCATTTCAAATGGGTATGTAACAGGACGCAACATGCAGGTTCTGCCAGGAGATAGAGGAAACAGCAAATGCACGTTCTCTGCTCCTGCGGACCACTCCTGCAGAAAAGAAGTACCTACCTAGGGCGGCACGTCGTGCACCCAGAAGAGGTACTAGTACAACATATCACTGCCCAAAGAATCTGGAATTCCCTGGAGGCAACGAACTACGGTAAACATCCCAGCGGTCCGTACTGGCCCAATATGTGACAGTTTCAATCTAATTCAACTCACTATAGAGGTTTTGGAGACTCCAACAATAATCAAGTTGGTAAGTACTACCTATTTTATATAATACAATATTATCTGCAGTTCCAAAATTAGTACTTATTTTCATTTTTTCTGTTACTATGGCACGATTGCCCATGCTCTTCTTGTGCTAACCTCCATGGTCGCAATACAAAGTTTCCAAGTAAATACCTACTGTTTTTATTATTGCTGCCCATCCCACAACTCAATACACAACGAATCAACGACACCTTCACAGTCTACGTACAAATGTGCACCACAGGTGTCAACTACTAGGCATTAAAGTGTCATACGTCCTAAGTATTTACCTAAATTATACATTCTGAAATTCGCGTGTGACGACCAACCGTCGCCGATCACAATCGCCGGAAAAAACTGTTAATTTTGAAATTTGAATTCAAAATTCGAACCCTTCCACGAATAATTACGACTCCTATTTATCGCTCAAAATCGGTATTATTAAGTCCGTTGCAACACTCGACCAGGGCACCTTGAGCTCTGTAACTGGCGTTTTTAAATTGGTTTCCTGTGGATTGAAAGGTCAAGATTGGCTGGCTAGTGTTATAGCGTGTAAAGATCGCGCGATAGGGACATATTATAAATTGCCCTGTCTGTCCGTCTGTCTGTCATTCCGCACGCGAGGCAAAAAGTTTATAAGTGGCGGAAAAACCTGATGCGAGTGAGTTAGGGTTTAAAAAAGTAGACTTTTTAGGTCTTATTGTATACCTAGTCAAATGGAAATTTATGCGTATGCGTAGGTAGGTCATCTAGATTTACATAATGCATACAAAAATAAATATTTAGTCAAATGTCTTATTAGCGTGAATAATCAACAACGAACATTTAACTCTAATGGGAGTAATGGAATTTGAATTTTGAAGGATTACCTAAATTTTTTCTCTGGCTGGATGGTTAATTTCGGAATTATTCTAAAAAACGTATTTTAGTCTGAAATCTTAAAATTTTCACGATTGTCATAGAAAAAATCTCTAACTTAAGGTGGTTCGATTGCCATACAAAACGTTATTTGACATTCGTAGGCTAACGGCGTGATATTTTAAGAAACTTATGTAACAAACTTTCATAAATTGGCTTCCCATTTGCGCCAAATTGCCCCTTTCCTAGAATAAACTTGTATAAACTAGATTAATTTGAGAAATTGGTTTGTCACGTGATATTTTGGGAAAACTATTTTTCTCAAATTAATATATTTTATACAAGTTTTTTCTAGGAAAGGGGGAATTTGGCGCAAATTGGAAGCCATTTGATGAAAGTTTGTTACATAAGTTTCTTAAAATATCACGCCGTTAGCCTGCGAATGTCAAATAACGCTTTGTATGGCAATCGAACCACCTTAACCCCTTCTTTACGCTACTGGTCTTTTAATAAGTCCAGAAAAATATCGTTATCAGAAAAAAACTTATGTCACTTATGTGTATTAATATGTAGGGCCTAAATAATAAATAATAATAAATAAATATTACGGGACAATCTTACGCAAATCAACCTAGGCCCACGGTAAGCTCAGTAAGGCTTGTGTTGTGGGTACTAGGCGATGATATATATAATAGATACATACATATAGATACTTATATACATATATAACATCCATAACTCAGGAACAAATATTCGTGATAAATACACAAATTAATGCCCTGACCGGGATTCGAACCCGGGACCTCCAGCTTCGTAGGCAGAGTCACTACCCACTGGGCTACGGAGGCCGTGTATATTGAATACCCGAGTCAAACACGTGCTAAATGAAACATGCGGCATTTTTTAACGTAAATGAAATAACACCGACGTAGGTGGGTACATTTATTTAACAATAACAGAAACTCACACTCAATATTATTCGTAATGTATTTCGAACCCAAGTGCCAATCAAATGTTCTAGCTTAGGTAGGTATATAAAAGAGGACGCGAAGTAAGTACCTACATACTACCCGTATACATACTTATACTTAAAACGTAACATTATACAAAAAAAAATGAGCAACAAGGGTGCAAACACGCAATTTCCCCCTTTCTGCCGATTTTCAAAACCACCTGGCAGCCTGACGCCCCTTCTGACATGTGTATCCGGCAGGAAGAGGGTTAAAAACGCGTTCCTCCATTCTACCACTTAAAGTGAAAAGTAACTTGAGTAAGTAAACACCCTTTTTTTCTAACTCTGCTTATTTATAACATGATACCTACATGTTAATTTCACATCCAATATAAAGCCAACTAAATTCTTATTCTAAAACTACAATTCAAATGGCCTAACAGATACCTGTGACCTTAGCACAAAATTCAACAACAGAATACTTGATAAGGTTTTCAATCCAATTGAATTTGTTGTTATGGTTTAGTAGTAGTACCAAGGTCCGATAACTTTCACAAATATGAAATTAAATATTTAACAAGCTTAAACATCAAATAGCACAAGGCTGACTTTAAAAGCTCCTTTCTTCAAGGCTCGCTAGCTCTAAATCATAACAGCTTAGTAGCTCAAAACCAGTTTAACATTATAATGATAGGAAAAAGCTAAGATTACAAAAGTTACAACCGACATAATAGTACTCACACTAGTCACACTTAACTTCATTAGTTATTAGTTGCTACCACCCATATTAACTCTTGACGTCATGTAAATACCAACAATGAGACCAAATAGACCAATGGCAGATCCAAATATTTCAATAATAAGGATCTTCACAAAAAGTGCTGCATTCGCCGCATCCGCGAGGGCGGCCCCGGAGCCAACGATCCCCACACAGACACCACAAAACAAGTTCACAAGCCCCACAGCCACTCCAGATCCGAACATCAGATAGCCAGCCATGTAGTTCTGAAACTTGATGGCAGGGTCAGTCAGCGGCTCCGTGTACTGCACCAGCATGCCAGCCAGTACAATGGCGGTGATCAGCCCGTAGATGGCGACAGCCTCGCAGAAGATAACGGAGATCAGGTTCTTGGTCTTAATTCTGGGCGCTTTGACACCTCCGCCGATTATGCTCACGCCGACCGTGTGGATGCCCACGGCCGCGCCGACCACAGATAGGGACACGGATAAGGATATGCCCAATGACGCCCACATGTAGGGCGACGTGTTCTCGAGGAACCATCCGATGTTGATTTGCTCGCCCTTGCCGTTCAGTAAATAGTACATGGAGACGATCGGGGTCACGGTACCTATCATGATCAGGGCCAAATAAATGAGGTAGTACCTCATCTTGATGTGTTGCACAAAATTAGCGCAGTTTCACACAAGAACTAAGCCAGCCGGCGGCTTTTTCTCGCCCAATTTGTTCCTTGACAGAAAACTTGAGAAAAGAAGACTTGTAATTGATTACACGCTGTCAGAACTCAGAGACAACTATAGAGTATTGCTAGCTAGATGTTTATTAAATTCTTTTAATCCACAGAGAAAAAGACGAACGTGCTTGAAAGGGTGAAAGAAAAAAGGACGTTGTTAAAAACTATAGAGAACAGAAGAGGCAAAATGTTTGGACACGACACGATGATTACATGAAAACTATAATAGAAGGGAAGATAGAGGGAAAGAGGAAGAGAGGGAGACCAAGATTAGGGACGTCGTTGGGCCCACTGTATGAACAGAAAATTGCTTTACAAAATCTAAAACTAATCCGATTTAGGTATGAAATAATAAAACGAGAACATATATTTCATACAGTTTATTTCACACTTATTTCCAAATCACAGTATATTTACAAAAATTCACCAATCTGTACACTACACATATCTTTGCGGGTCGCAATGAATTCTTCTCGAACTAAGAAACCTCGCGCTTGTAGGTTTTATCCAAGTACCAACCGTTGTTTATCATAAGTAAATCAATATTGGCGCTTGATATTTCGTTATTAATACTTACGTGTTTTATTTTAAGATAAAAATTAATTTTAATTCGTCAAAAGCATTGTTTGTTTGACACACACATGTTTTCTCGTGAAGTTATACTATCCATGGTAACCGGCCAAAGTCAGTCAGTCAGTCAAAATGACAGACAGAGAAAGAACGGAAGTAGGAGATAGCATGAGTCCGCCATAACAATAGCACAGATAGAAAACTTGTCACTTGTCAGATCTTGTCAGATTTGATCTGAATTTGAGCAGTTGGGACGTCATTCATATTTTTGTTCCTAGTTGCGCTACACTGTTAGTCAGAAAGTTACTTTTCATAAACAGGAAAACGCATTTGACAGCATTTTCAGCAACTAACCTATTTGTGTGATCTGATTGAGATTGTTGAACTTGTTGAAGCATTTCATTTGGAGTTTTACCTATCTAGGATAGTGATATAATATGTACCCTTTCGTGTGTAATGCAAATAACCCGAGACCATGATGGTGAATACCTAATCAACCCCCTACCTCTATGAAATGTAAATATACTTATGTAGGTATACAGGGTGAATCCTAAGTCGTGAAAATAAATATGTGTTTCTCACTGTTTAACTTTAGTTTATACATGTGGACGTGACAATAGGCAAAAACATGTAAACGTTGTTTGTAATTTCTTTAATTAAATAAATAAACTGAGTCTCATGGCATAATTGCTACGTTAAACTGTCATAGACCCATAGTAGTCGAATAGGTCACCCTAATGTACCCACATGAAGTAAATATATCATACCCTTACTAGCTTTGACCAGAACTTTCGGCCAATTTTGTGTTTAGCAGTAACACAATGGTTTACTGCTACATAAACGCACTTTGCTTGTTCAGCGCAACCTAACGTGTATAAATAGATAGGTAATATATTAAATAAAAGATTCTATAAGCCACTCTTCACCTGTCTACTTATTGGCAACGTACCACACCTTCCACCTAAAACCTCTAATATCACAGCGCGTTAATCTTCTGATTCTTGCTCAGCACAACTTTCTCGACCAACTGCTGCCATGCATTTTATCGTGTTGTCATGAGACGTAGGCGTACTCGGAGTGGGCTTACGGACTACCCGGCCCGGCCCGTTCGTGGGAATCTTACATTAATGGGAATATTACAATTCGGTTTCAGACCCGGATTGTCCACAGAGACTGCAATATTGTGTGTTAAGAGGGCTATCAGGTACTACAAAGACAGGAACACACCTGTATATGCGTGTTTTCTGGACCTGTCGAAGGCATTTGACCTGGTTGTGTACGACGTACTATGGGACAAGTTAACGAAAACGGGTATACCAAGTGAGTGTGTCGATTTGTTAAAGTACTGGTACAACAGCCAGGTCAATTGTGTGAGATGGGCAGGTGAAGACTCAGACGAGTATAGTTTGAAATGTGGCGTACGTCAGGGTGGACTAACATCTCCCGTGTTGTTCAACCTATATGTAAATGAGTTGATTGAGGGGCTCAGCAATGCACATGTCGGATGTCATATAGATAAAACATGTTTCAACAACATCAGTTATGCAGACGACATGGTATTGCTGGGTCCGTCGAGTGACTCGTTGAGGCAACTCATTTATATATGTGAGAGGTATGCTAAGGAGCATGGTCTTAGGTATAACACTAGCAAGAGCGAGTTCGTCCTCTTCAAAGCCAGCAAATATAACCCTAGAACAATACCTACGATCATGCTGTGCGGCGTGCCCATGAAGAGAGTTGATAGGTTTAAATACTTGGGGCATATCCTTACAGAAGACCTAAAGGACGACCTGGATCTGGAGAGGGAGAGAAGGGCGATGGCGGTGCGTGGCAACATGCTTGCCCGCAGATTTGCAAGGTGTAATGAACAAGTCAAATTGACGCTTTTCAAAGCCTACTGTCAGACGTTCTACACCTGCAGTCTGTGGGTAAGTTTTACGCAGAGGACATACAACGCCATAAGAGTCCAATACAACAATATTTTGAGGATGCTGTTGCGGATGCCGAAGCACTGTAGTGCGTCCAACATGTTTGCCGAAGCGCGAACTGATGATTTTTTCGCAATAAGACGCAAGCGTGTTGGATCACTACTCAGGCGAGTGCGTGGCAGCGGTAATGGCCTCCTCAGGGTATTGTCGGAGAGAATATTTAAATACTGGTATAAAGGACTTCTGATGGACTGTATAGCTGGAGTGATTATTTATAGGAAATATATTAAAACCAAGCCGACTCAATCTGTTTTCGACAGCAATATATTGACAACTGATAAAACAAAATAAAACATTCCAAAAGTATAAAAATAATAGACAAAAAAAGGTACAAAATAGGTTGCATCCGCAACATCCCACCCCCTAGTGTGCGAAAGCACACGAAGCTAGCCGGGCCAGCCAATAAGGAGCCCTACGCGTCTAGCCTGACCAACTTTTTGGAGGGCCGACGAAGAAGGCCTCCCTGTGTGGCTACGTCCACCACCCTGACTACGCCATCTCGGCCAGGGAAGGTTGCAGTGATGCGGCCTCTTGGCCAAGTTCCTCTTGGAAGATTTTCGTCCACGATGAGTACCAGGTCACCGATGTTTAAGTCGCGTTCCCTGTTTTCGCCTGTCTGTCGTGGTTGCATTGTAGGTAGAATCTCTTTCACCCAACGGTTCCAAAAATGGTCGGCTAACCTCAAGGCCTTCCTCCAGTCTGCTCTACGAAGAAGGTCTCGGTCGTCAAGGGTTGCAGGTAGGACTTGATTCGAGGATGTGCCAATTAGAAAGTGGAAAGGTGTCAGCGTCTCCTGGTCATCTTGACTCACAGAAACGTGACTTAGGGGCCGGGAGTTGACAATGGCCTCAGCTTCCATCAGGAGGGTCACGAGTACTTCTGCGTTAGGTGCCCTTTCGCGTAGGGTGGCGTTCAGTGCAACTTTGACGGTGCGAACTAGCCGTTCCCAGCATCCACCAAAGAAAGGAGCAGCGGGAGGAATAAAGCTCCAATTGATTCCTCGGCTGGCAGCAAAATCGTTGACATCTGTCTGATAAAACTCCCGTAATATTCGGTCACCACCAACAAAACAAGTTCCGTTGTCAGAGAATATTGTTTCGGGAGCACCTCTCCTTGCAATAAATCGACGTAAACTCATTATCGCTGAATCAGCCGTCAGGGAGTGCACAAGTTCCAAATGGACGGCTCTGGAAGTCAAGCAGGTAAATAGGGCTACGTATCGTTTTTCCTGTTTGCGTCCGATTGTGGAGTTAATCGGGCCAAAATAATCAAGTCCAGTGAAATTAAATGGGCGGCGATGGTGGGCAAGCCGCTGCGGAGGAAGGTTTCCAGTCATTGGATTCATCGGTTTTGACTTCCTGATCCGACAATACAAACATTTGCTGGCGACGCTTCGTATGGTGCTGCGCAAGGGAAGAAGCCAGTATCTCTGTCTCAGCTCATTGACGACCATCTCATTATTCGCATGTCCAGCCTTGCGATGGTAAAAGAGAACCAAAAGGCGCACGACTGGGTGATGACCATCTAACAGTATGGGCGATTTGACTTCGGTACCGACGTCTTCTACAGCCTCAATTCTGCCGACCAAACGTAGCAAATTGTCCGTTCCCATCTTGGGTGATAACTTTGCTAAGCGACTGCTCTTGGGCAATAACTCTCCTCGTTCAATCCGCAGAATTTCTTCTCCAAATGTCTCGGACTGTACTTTCTGCAGGACGTGCCTTTCTGCGGCTTGCATCAATTCCGCTGTCAGGGGTAATAGAGCGGTGGACGTAGGCGCGTTTGTACGTTGACGAACCCTAAAATCGGTGCTAGGATCAGTGTGATCAATGTGTCTAACGCGGTCCAAAAGTGAGCGAAATTTAGAAGCCGCCTGCAAAACGCGAGCAGTGGCGCGCAGTAAGCGCAACCAGTCACTAAAACGACTGAAATCCGCGGTGATAACCAGATGCCCAACCACAAGTGTAGGAGTATGCTTAAACTCTTCATGAACTGGAGGCTGGCCAGCTGGTTCCACAGGCCAATTTTCCGGAGAAGCCAGAAGAAATGAGGGGCCGGTGAACCATCGGTGGTTAGGGTTGATATGGAGAGGTTTGATTCGCGTGGCATCGTCCGCGACGTTCAAGTCAGTTGGGACCCATCTCCAGTCTTGAACGCATGAATTTTCAGTTATTTCGCCGATCCGATGGGCCACAAAGGGCTTGAACGTTCGTGCGTCACTTCTTAGCCAGCTAAGGACAGTTCTCGAATCTGTCCAAAAAAACGTCCGAATAGGCTTTTTCTTGTGAAATTCCTTGATGGTCATAGCAAGGCGTGAAGCTATTAAAGCACCCTGCAATTCTAGGCGTGGAATTGAAGTGGGCTTCAATGGCGATACTCTTGCTTTACTGGATATGAGAGCAAGCTTGACTGTACCGTCTGCGTACAAAAAACGCCAATAAGCGACAGTCGCATAGGCAAGCTCGCTCGCATCCGCAAAAACGTGTAGCTCCCTGTGCAGAGGCTCGCCGTTTACCTTAGCGTACCAACGTGGAACTCTAATATTAGATATATCTGACAGTTCTTTAAACCATTCGTTCCACCTTAATACCTGTGAAGGTGGAAAAACCGTGTCCCAGTCAATGTTGGATCTCCATGCCTCCTGAAGGAGTATACGGCCCTTGACCACTATAGGGCCAAGCAATCCTAGTGGGTCGTACACTTTCATGAGGTGGGACAAAACTTTACGCTTAGTAAAAACACCATGTAACTTGAGCCCTTCTAAACCAGTCCTAAAACCAATGGTATCCGATATAGGATCCCAAGAGACACCTAAGGCTCTGACGTTAGTTGATTCACTACCAAGAGACACTTCAGTAGGCTGTGCAGCGTGCAATTCAGTTGGAACAAGACGCAACGCTTCCTGGCTGTTAGAAATCCAACTACACATTTCAAAACAGGCGTTACGGTGGATAGTCACCACATCGGATGCCAGCTGCGCAGCTTCAGTTACCTCATCAAGACTGTCCAAAAAATCATCCATATAGGAACTGTGAATGCTTGCATTGGCTGCGTTGGGATACAAATCCTGATGTGACATTGCATTTTTATTTTTGATATACAGCGCAGTAAATGGACTGGATGACGCCCCGAAAACAACAGCTGTCATTCGATACTCTTTTATGGGAGTTGTGTTCTTTGACCTAACGTCGCGCCATAAAAAACGTAATGCGTCCCTATCTTGATCACGGATCCGTATTTGGGGAAACATCTCCTTAATATCCGCTGTCATTGCGACAGCGCCCTCTCTAAAACGCCAAAGTATGCCTAATAAGTTTTCTAAGAGATCTGGTCCTTGAAGAAGCAACGAATTTAAGGAAACGCCTTGATTCATTGCGGCTGCATCATGGACGACACGGAGTTTACGCTTTTGTGGGTGATACACCCCAAAATGAGGCAAATACCACCTTATTTCGGTATTGGTTTCACTTTGAGTTGTATCAGAAGATTCAGAAGTCGTTTTTAAGTTTATTTTATCCATGTCTGTGGTTGACATGTAGTCATGACATTTTGGTTGCACTTTATTCGGACTGACTGTACCATATTGAATGTAACCTGACGAAGTGTTATTTTTATTTGGACATTCCACTAAATTGTGTTTACTGTTGATAACATTGGTACCGTTCCTATTACTGACAGAATGACCATAATAAGTGACAGGATCACATTCTTCAGCATAACCTTTGGCAATCATATTGTCAATAAACCTTTTGTACGCTTCAGCAAAATCGGACTCTCGAAACATACGTCTTTCTAAACTTAAGAAGCGAGATAGGGCTTGCGGATAACTGTCGGGAACGCACTGAATATTATCCCGCCATGGAAGTCCTACCTCATACCTACCAGTTGGCAAACGTGTGGTAGTATTGTGTAAGATCTCAACAGCTCGAGCATCCAGTTTACTATGAAGTTTCTCATGTTTGGTAATACCCAGTGAGTCCAATTTGTACTGCTCCTTTATTAGCAGTTCTAAACGTTCATGTTCAGTAAGCTCAATACGGTCTAGGTGACAGTGGTTGACAAACTCAACCGGTTTCGTTTTACTAGAAGCCACTCCATACAATGTCCAACCAAGCCAGGTGTGACAAGCTACCGGCTCATTACGACTACCAGCGCGGATATCACGAGATATTGACAGATGCCAGTGCTCGGCACCAATCAGCACGGTTGGCATAGCGTCAGTGTACGTCAAATAATCGGTTAAATCACTCAAATAATCGTAAGACTGTGCGGTGTGTTTGGACAATGTTTGCGTGCTCAAGCTGAGTAAGGGCATGGCCCTGGCACGATTGACTAAAAACCTGTCAGATTCGTGTTTACCCTGTATGTAAAAGTCCACATAAGAAATCTTAGTAGTTTTGTGTAAGCCACCTACAGCATTGACAGTAATAACCTCCTCTGGCCCTGACACCCCGATACGGGCAGCCACTTTAGAATCAATTAACGACGCTGTACTGCCATCGTCTAGGAGTGCGAAGGTTTCGTAACTGCCAGCTGGTCCAGACACAATAACTGGTACCACTTTTAATAATGCGCTGTGTGGTTGTGTTTTGGTTGTCGTTCCAACATGTTGACTTAAAATACCTGTATTAGAAACCATGACGTTTTCTTTTGACAACTCCTGTGTAGTCTTGGAACAGCACGGCGTGTGTTTGGCATCCCTTTCAGACAAATTCGCATACCCAATATTATTGAACGCAGTACACTCAGTTTTGTTTAGCGGTGCCGTACACCCCGTATTGTTCATATTGTTTAGTTCTGTTTCACACTCATGGTTGAGCGCAGCTGTACACACTGTATTATGGAACGCCTGTGTATGGTGTGTTTGCGGTGATGTAAATGTATCCTGCCTGCCGTGTAAAAGTGGATGGTGTCGGAAAGTACAACCGTCGACACCACAAGGGTTCACTTTACATAACTTCCACTGATGTGATTTACTCTTTAGACATTTGTAGCATATTTTGTGTTCACGCAACCAACACCACCTGTTTTCAACTGATAACCTTGTGAATTCGGAACAGTTTTTTATATCATGGCACTTTTTACAATAAATGCATTCGGTTTTGTCACCTGTTTTAATATTGTCATGTGTCACAGCGTGAATATTTTCACGTTTGAATTGTTTATTGACAGGCACAATGATGTTTTGTTGTGTAGCAATAAAACCTATTTCAGGAGATAATGCGAATTTAATATAACGCTCGTGTTCACGAGTTAGAAAATCAGATAAAAGTTCTAACTTTGACATGAGAGGGTTTGACATTTCTGACGCATAGTCAGACCACCTCATCTTCATTAAAGGGTTAAATTTGCCCAAAATACTATGAAATAGCTCAGGTGAATGTAAATATTCTCGTAGACCGAGTAATTTCATAGTAGAAAGGCTGTTTCGTACCTTGTTGGCAAAAATACCAATCTCCTTAAGCTCGGCGCCAAGCCGCGGCAGCGTTTTCAACACTTGTACCTCACCAAAGACGACCATTTCCGGGCACGCAAATGTTCGCTCGAGTGCGTGCATGATCTCCTCGGGGGCAGCTGCCGTGTGGAGCAGCGAAGCGACCGCCTCACGCGCGGGTCCGCGAAGCGCGTTCTGTAAACGCGCAACGTTCTCTGCGGGGGAATGAGAAGACTCAGTACTACTAAATTGACGTTTAAATTGTAGCCATTGGGAACCATTCCCGAAGAATGTAGGGAGTTCTATGTTGGCTCTACGACCTGAAGCCAAAGCTTTTGCTGCAGCTGCAGTGTCAGCAATCGCTTTGAGTATAATTCCATCGTTTCCTGTATTGCGATGCAATTCGACAGTTGGCTCATTCGTCATGCGTAGGCAGCTACCCTGGTTTATATCGCGAACCCAAGATGCCGTCCGGGAATGAACATTACTGGCCGACTTTGCGGAACGTTCTTCGGCTTCTTGAGCGGCCAGAGCAGCTTCCATTTCTAATTGTTCTACTTGTTTTACCTGCTCAAGTAGTTTTCTTTGTCGAGCAATCTCAATTTCTTGCTCACGAATCATCAATTCTTGCTCTCGCTCCATACTTCTGCGGGCCAACTCGGCCTCCGCAGAAAGCCTCCGTGCTTTTATAGTAGCTGATGACCGCGAAGACCCTGATACGTGCGACCTGCAACTAGGAGAAACGTCAAAATGTTCGGCTGCAACAGCGGAGCCGCAGCCGCCGGTGGTGGTAGTTGCGGGACACGCGCGAACAATATCGAGAGCTGCGGGTGTTTCTGTGGCATCAGTCTTCGTGAGGCCCTGACTTTTGGACCGACCGACCCCACCCACAGCGGGTGCACCTGGTTCTGAACGTGTCGCCTTACGACTTTTAGCCGGCGTTGCCAGCTGCTTGGTTCTACTTCGCATATTCATTATAAGACGGGAGAAGGATCAAATATAAAGGACTTCTGATGGACTGTATAGCTGGAGTGATTATTTATAGGAAATATATTAAAACCAAGCCGACTCAATCTGTTTTCGACAGCAATATATTGACAACTGATAAAACAAAATAAAACATTCCAAAAGTATAAAAATAATAGACAAAAAAAGGTACAAAATAGGTTGCATCCGCAACAACTGGGTCGAAGTGGCCATCGGTAGGGTCAAATAGGATGGGACTGCGAACGATCACCGGACGCCTTTGCCGTGTTGGTTCGCATCTACACCTCATTTAATTTAATTTTCTATTTTACGTGTATTTTTTTTTTTTTTGTTATTTTTGATTGCTCTTCATGTACGTACTAACATAGTTAGTAAGTCTAAATTTGTTACTAACATACTATGGACCAGAGGTCTGAAATAAAGGTTTTTATTATGCCACCACTGTGACAACTGCCCAGAGGAGACGGCCCAGCACACGCTGGAGGTGTGCTCAGCCTGGAGAGATGAGCGCCAAACTCTCTGCGCAACGATAGGCCATGACCTCTCGCTGTCTACCATAGTTCACACAATGGTGGACAGCGACAGGGCATGGAAAGCGGTCCTTGCCTTCTGCGAGGCCGTAATGGAGGCCAAAGAAGCCGCTGAACGCGAAAGGGAAGCCACATCTGTGGATCCCCGTCGCCAGCGGCGAATTGGGCGAAGGCGGCGAGCCTACGCTCGCCACATTCCCCCCTAACTGTGGCCAGGGCCGGCAGGCTTGGGGAAGTCTGTCAGCCGCGTCACTAACTGGCCCGAGATGGCGTCGCGCGTGTTCCCGCGCGCCACTCGTTGAGTTGGTCCAGGTTAACACCTGATACAGAGTTTGGGGCCCCTAACAAGGCCAGTCACCGTCGGGTCGCGGAAGAGTGCTTCGGCGTGCCCGTAACCCGGCACCTTGGTGACGAGATGGAACACCGTGGGGTTTTAGTCGGTAGTTCGGGCAGTTCCCGGGAGTCCGACATACCTGCCCTGGCTCCCCTGGCCGGGCGAGATGCGCAAAGGCATTTCCCCACGTAAAAAAAAAAAAAAAAAAAAAAAAAAAAAAAAAAAAAAAAAAAGGGTCAAATAGGATGGGACTGCGAACGATCACCGGACGCCTTTGCCGTGTTGGTTCGCATCTACACCTCATTTAATTTAATTTTCTATTTTACGTGTATTTTTTTTTTTTTTGTTATTTTTGATTGCTCTTCATGTACGTACTAACATAGTTAGTAAGTCTAAATTTGTTACTAACATACTATGGACCAGAGGTCTGAAATAAAGGTTTTTATTATTTTTATTTTTTTTTTATTTATTAAGCCCATCATACAGCGGCGCTACCACGAACTTCGAATCTCGAACTTCGTATATCTCCGTTTCGGTCGCTCGAGTACCATAAACCATCAGTGCGACCGAAACGGAGATATACGAAGTTCGAGATTCGAAGTTCGTGGTAGCGCTGCAGGACGCAACTATGCGTTTAAGGGAGTAAGACATTTACGTCTCATTCTACCGTCCACGTCCTGTATAATCGGCCATGGTGGGCTGCGGCTAATGTGGCGCATAGTGTGGAGCGGGCTTTCCAGTAGCTGCGGGCGGAATTAGCCCAGCGGGATTCAGTGACGGAATTCGGTCGCGGAATTTAGCCTGTATGTGGCGAGCCTTATAGGTGGTTACAGTAAAAGTAAAAACTGTCAAAGTAAAGCCGACATTGACAAAAAATTATAAGCAAAAAACAACTTTATGCTGAACGCCTAGAGTCGTGTTTTGTTTGCGTTCGCTTGACACAATTGATTCTTAAGCCTCGTCCGCTGCGCCATGTTTTCGTGGTTTTTTTAATGTCAATAATGTTTTGCCAATCAAAACAATACCCTATTTGTTTGCCGAAACTGACGGATAACATGTTAGATGTTTAACGAATGAAATCAAAACATTTTTCGAAAAACCCGACTGCTTTTTGCAAATATTATAGCCTATGTCACTCCTACGATTGAGAGGAATCCAACGACACCTGACATGTCGAAATCCGTCAAACGGTTTAGGCTGCAGGGCGTGTCAAAGAATAAGACATACCCATACTTACATCATACATCATCATATCAGCCGAAAGACGTCCACTGCTGGACATATGCCTCCCCCAAAGAGTGCCACAATGGCCGGTCCTACGCCACCCGCATCCAGCGGACTCCCGCGACCTTTACCAGGTAATTAGTCCACCTTGTGGGGGGGCTACCCACGCCGCGCCTTCCGGTACGTGGTCGCCACTCGAGAACCTTTCCGCTCCAACGGACATCGGTTCTACGTGCAATATGCCCCGCCCACTGCCACTTAAGTTTAGCAATTCGGAGAGCTATATCGGTTATCTTGGATAGCCTCATTTCTGATGCGCTCGCGCAGAGAAACTCCCAGCATAGCCCTTCTCCATTGCCCTTTGAATGACTTTGAGCCTTCTTATGAGGAGGTAAGCGACCACGTTTCCGTGCCATATTTCATCACTGGCAACACACACTGGTCAAAGACTCTCGTCTTGAGACACTGCGGAATATTGGACGAAGAGACGTGCCGTAGCTTCCCGAATGCTGCCCAGCCGAGACGGATTCGACGATTGACCTCTTTCTCAAAATTGGACCTACCTAACTGGACAGTCTGTCCTAGGTATGCATAATAGTCTACAACTTCGAGCGTAAAGTGTCCGATTGAAATAGGAGTTGGTAGTACATGTACGTTTGACATGATCTTCGTCTTATCCATGTTCATCCTTAGACCAACTCGCTCGGAAGCTTTACTGTGGTCATCGAGCATAGTACTCAAGTCCTCCATGGTCTCAGCCAAGACTACTATATCATCAGCAAACCGAAGGTGAGTGATGTACTCGCCGTTGATGTTGATGCCTAACCTTCTCCAGTCCAGAGTCTTGCAAACGTCTTCCAGTGCAGCGCTGAACAGTTTTGGGGAAATAACATCCCCTTGACCGAATCGAAGGCTTTCTCGTAGTCCACGAACGCTAAACAGAGGGGCAGGTTATACTCCTCAGTTTTCTGTATTTTTTTTTATTTTTAGGGTTCCGTAGCCAAATGGCAAAAAACGGAACCCTTATAGATTCGTCATGTCTGTCTGTCTGTCTGTCCGTCCGTATGTCACAGCCACTTTTTTCCAAAACTATAAGACTATTGAAACTGAATACTGTTGAAACTTGGTAAGTAGATGTATTCTGTGAACCGCAAAAATAGAAAAAAAACAATAAATTTTGGGGTTCCCCATACTAAGAACTAAAACTCAACATTTTTTTTTTCATCAAACCCATTTAACATCATTTTTTTCTAAACTGAAGAGTTTGCGCGAGAGACACTTCCAAAGTGGTAAAATGTGTCCCCCCCCCCTGTAACTTCTAAAATAAGAGAACTGTAGGGGACAGGGTGAAATGACGTAATGCAGAGATACAAAAGAAAACGTAAGAGTGGATGGACAGCGAGAAGCGTGTGTCTTAGCGCGTAATATTTTTGAGCGACTGACTGCCTCACAGCCAATGGTATCCGCGATTGACCTCCCTCCCGGGCCCCTGCCCCTCGTACGTCATAATAAGCGGCACATACCACTCAGACTTCCATCCACCCTCAATTTATTAAAATATAAAAATCATATTAAAAACATAAAGTTTGAAGTTAACATAAATGCGTCGCTTACAATCCCCACCCCAGTGCTGCGTCAGCAGTCACTCATCTCCAGTAGGTACATATGCGACGCGTGCCGCTGATCGACGTAATATTCCAGTCTGTGTTTTTATGTGCACAATTCTTATTCGGCCATCTTTGCCCGGAATAACTTCCTGTACTAGACCTCTCGGCCAAACGTTGCGAGGCGAAGCCGGGTCCACAACCAATACTAGATCTCCCACTAGTAAGGGTCGTTGGTCTTGGTGCCATTTCTGGCGAGGGATCATCTGAGGTAGCACTTCACGTACCCATCGTTTCCAAAATAGGTCTGCCAGTCGTTGAGAGGTTCGCCATTGTTTACGGAGGTACATGTCGGAATGGTCAAAAACCCCAAGTGTTGGTAAGTTGGAGGAACTGCCCAACAAAAAATGATTAGGGGTCAGGGCCTCATTGCTGTTTGGCTCAACTGTGACGTGTGTAAGTGGGCGACTGTTCACTATCTGTTCGACCTCCGCCATAAACGTGTTCAGCACCTCATCGCGCGGAGCCTGTTCTTTTAAGACCACTTTGAGTGAAGCTTTTACAGTACGAATAAGGCGCTCCCACGCACCTCCCCAGTGCGGGCTAACTGGTGGCAAAAAGTTCCAAGTGGTGCCATAATTTACAACAAAATCCTTTAGTTCATCCTCGTTCAATTCGCTGACGCACCTTTTGAGCTCGTTATCAGCGCCTTTCAGATTTGTTCCATTGTCCGAGAAGATTTGCTGAGGCCAACCACGACGTGCAGCCATCCTTCGCAGTGCCATTATCAATGCATCAGTTGTAAGCCTCGTGACTATCTCTATATGAACAGCTCGCATGGTAAGGCACGTAAACAAAACTCCGTAGCGCTTTTCTCGACGTCTCAATACTGTTACCTCCATTGGGCCATACAGGTCAATTCCACAGAACGAAAACGGGCGCTGGTGGTGGGCCATTCGAGCAGGAGGTAAGTCACCCATTCTAGGTGGTTGTGGTTGAGCCCTTTTAATTCTACAGAACATGCACTTACTGCTTACATTCTTAACGGTAGGCCGAATACGAATAACCCAATATTTCTGTTTCAGGTTGTTTACCACTGTTTCTTGGTTCCCATGCGCAGCCTTTATGTGATGATGCTTCACAATCAACCTGGCCACATGATTACGTCCATCAAGAATAACAGGTTGTTTTGTCTCAGGTAAGATGTCTAGGACTGCACCAATACGCCCATCAACGCGCAGGATGCCGTGTTCATCGAGGAAGGGCGTCAAGGTAAGTAGTCTGCTTTTCCGATCTAATTGCCTTTTATTTTTCAGGTTTTCCAGGTCTTCAGGAAATGATTGCATCTGAGAGTATTTTATTAGTAAGCGCTCGGCGTTTTCCATCAGTTCACCGCCGTTAATATGTTCGGTAAGTTTCCTGCATTTATTTATAAACACCAACATAGCACGGGTAGATCTAAGCAACCGCAACCACGATGAAAACCTTTCCGGTTCTGGAACAGCAGGTAAGCTTTCAGGAGTTAGCGTCAGAGTTAACGCGTACTCCATATCTTCATCATTAGGCATCGGTAGCTGTTTATGTGAAGGCCAGGTGCCCTCAACGCCATACAAGAATGCCGGACCGTTAAACCATTCATTTTCAAGCACCGTTAATTCGCAGCTGTCGCGAGTACCAATATCGGCTACATTCATCTTAGTAGGTACGTATCTCCATTGATTAGATTGCGTTAATTCATCTATCTCGCCGAGACGATGCGCCACGAATGCTTTATATGTGCGCGCATCGTTATATATCCAATGCAACACAGTAGTGGAGTCCGTCCAGTAATATATTTTTTGCGCGTTCATTTTGTGTTCTTTAATAATACTATGTGCCAATCTTGCAGCTAGAACAGCACTTTCTAATTCTAATCTTGGAATGCTTCTATGTTTTGCAGGTGCGACACGGCTTTTACTCGAAATAAAAGCTAATTGCCAGCAATTGTTATTGTTTAACCAACGCCAGTAAGCAACGGTGCACAGGGCTTGCGATGACGCGTCACACATAAGATGCAGCTGTAGGTTTGTATATATAGCCGGCGGGCGGCCGTTGCTATTCGGTGCATTCGGTGCATTGTCTATCTCGCTCGCACGCACGGCCGCTTGATAGTATCGGGGCAAGCGCACCGTACTTACGCGCTTCAGCAGTTCGAGAAACTCGGTCCATTTTTTATATAAATTAACGGTAATTATGTCATCCCAATGTAATCCTTGTTTCCATGTATCACGAATCATTATTTTGCCTCTTATTGTTATCGGTGATAAGAATCCGTAGACGTCGAAAATTGACATAACAACTCGCAGCATTTCTCGTTTTGAAGGTATCTTTTGTCCAGATATTATAGCTTCAGGTATGCGTTTGAAAGATACGTCGAAGCCAAGTAAGTCTTCTTTTGGAAACCAAACTAATCCGAGTGTACGTTCGCTGTCATCTTGTTGATCGATTTTGAACCTTATGGCCGTTGAACCCAAGGTTTCTTTTGGTAAGCTATTTATTAATGTTTCGTTATTGCTCGTCCAGTTACGTATTTCAAATCCACCTTGTTTATGAATGTGAGATACCTGTTTTACAACGTTGATAGCAGTTTCTTCGTCTTCAAAACTGTCGATGTAATCATCTACGTAATGTTGTTTACAAATCGCAGCTGCGGCGGCCGGCATTGATAACTGATAGCGCTCGGCATTCTTGTTTTTAATGAACTGCGATATGAATGGAGAACAGTTGAGCCCAAAAATCAAAGATGTCATTTTATGGGTGCTTACGAGATTATCGGGAGCGGTGGAGTCTTCGGGAGTATTTTTCCACAAGAAACGTAAAGCATCTTGATCTTCAGGGACGATTTTAATTCTTAAAAACATGTCGCGAATATCTCCAGTAACTGCAATTTTATTTTCGCGAAAACGAAGCATTATTCCATATAAAGAAACCAGTAGGTCAGGCCCTTTATAAAGGTAATCATTTAAACATATGCCATTGCTCTTCGATGCACAATCAAACACAAGTCTTAGCTTTTTCTTGTTAGGGTTGTCAACTCCAAAATGCGCAATATACCACGTTTTTGGAGAAGGCTTAGGGTCGTTGAGCTTCATTGCGTAATCGTTTTCGAACAGGTGGTTTATTCTTTCAGTGTATCTGGATGCATAGTTCTTATCCTTTTGAAATTTTCTCATCACTCCGTTTAGTCTAGTCAGCGCGTTTCCGTAAGATTCAGTCATGTTGCAATTTATATCCTTCCAGGGAAGTCCAACATGCCACCTGCCATCTTGTAATTCAGCCGTTCGTTCCAGGTGTTCAGAAGCTCGCAGGTCTTCTGAATTCTGACGTGGTTTGCTACAGACGCCCATGGACTCGACAGTGAAGCTTCGGCGTACTTCTTCATGTATTTCGCGGAGTGTACGCTCATTTTCTAATTGCAGTTCTTCAGTGACAAATAATGTCGTATCTCGCTGCTGGCACTTATCGCGTGGTGCCGTAACGCATCCGTGTAAGCACCAGCCCAAAGCAGTCTGAGTGACATATAGTCCGTCGGGTGTACCTTTTATTATATGCAAAGGCATCATAAGATTATAGTGATCCTGCCCTATCAACAACTGTGGTTTCTCATATTGGACTTCACATAACCGGTTTCTAATTTCAACCTTAAGATCATAGTTCATAAGGTTCACAGTAGATGTATTTTGCACAGGTAAGTTTAGTTCATTTACACTTCGAGCTCGTAGCGCAAACTTCTGTCCGTCTTTATTAGACACATTAAAGTTCACGACCTCACTTTCGCACTTAAGTTCGGTGTTATTCCATGCCCCACTCACACGCATTGTTTGTTTGTCGCCGCGCAACCCTGCGCGCGCCGCTAGCTCGGCGCTTATCAGTGATACCGTCGATGCAGAATCGAGCAGCGCAATTGCACTAATTATACCGTTAGGCCCGTGTACGTAAATAGGCACAGTTTGTAACAACACTTTGCAGCTCGTCGCGTTAATATGTGTAACAGTCTCAGATTGCGTTTCACTCACATCGGTGTCCACTATTTCCGTAATGTTTACACTAGATCGCATATTTGAATTAGCATGCGATACGTAATGCAGCAAACGGTGATGAGATTGTCCACAGCTATCTATATCGCACGAAGGCGCGGGGCACGTTTCTTTATTATGCCGCGACACTAAACATTTGTAGCACAACCCGTAACGTTTCACATAAGTCCACCTATCTTTGCGCAATGATTTTTTAAACATTTTACAGTCTGGCAAGTCATGTTTAGACGCACGACAGAACTTGCACGTATGGTCACTTAGTTCATTTTGCATTAACACGGTTTGTGAGCGGTAATTAATAAAGTCACTTTGTTTACGCTTCGTATCACTGTAAGTGTTCGCCAGGATCACAGCTGTTTTCGATGTTTTGATAGCTTCGTCATTTAAATACTCCGATAAAATGACAAGCCGAGGTTTCGTGCCTTCGTTGATGAGCGGGTAACTGTAGTCTACCCATTTGGATACTAACACAGTTGGCAATTTGGACAAAACTACGGATATAATTTTCATCCCCCTCAGGTACTCATCTTGACCAATGGCCGTTACTGCAGCAACGTAATTTTTTACTTTAATTGAAAATGGTATTATATCTTTGTGGTACTCTTGAGCCATAACCGGAAGTTTATTGATACTTTGCAGGATTCTTGCTATTATAATATCCGGGTTCCCAAACTGTAGCTCAAGCGTGGACATCACAGTGTCCGGGGCAGTGGCTCCAATCAACAGAGCTGTTACTGCTTCTTTAGCTGGTCCGTGTAGGCATTTTCGTAGCCTCCACATGTTTTCTTTCGCGTTGAAATTGCACACTTCAGTTGATTCGTCATATGCCTGCTTGAATTGGAGCCATTCCATAGGGTCACCAGAAAACGAGGGTAAATCGCGCGGTGTGAAAAGGCGGCTTAACATTCCAGAGTTAGGCCCATTAGTAGCGGAAATTTTGGCTATGTCCTTGAGTGCAGTCGCCAAAAGGTGAACTGTGTCCTCGGTGCCGTCGCGGGCCGGAGCAGCCGGCGGCGCGGGGGGCGGGTCCAGCTTGTCCGGTGCATTTTCCGTTGGGGGTACAGGCTGCGCTTCCAGTTCGAAATGACTGCGTTCTAACCATTTTTCCACTTCTTTATTCGTGTGAATTTCACTAACACCTGATTGTGAACTGTATTCTTCTTCATCCAATTGTGCTAGGTCCGCCGCTAGCTTTTTGTCGATTAAATCCATTTGTATACGCGCTTTTGCTTCTGCCGCTTCTAGTTCTAGTTTATTTTTCCTGGCCAAGAGCGACGAGGATGCGGAACCCGATAATTTTGTCTTCCGAGTAGATTTCACAGATTTAGAATCCACTCTTTCTTTACAGGCAGATTTAGAATCCACCTTTTCTTTACAGGCACTACCCACATTAACGGTAACCGTTTTATCAAATTGCTCCATTTTTTGTTGTTTTGATTTGACTTTCACATTTCCTTCAGGTTGGAGCGGTGGGCAAAATGGCTCCTGCTTCGGTGTAGCTACATCTAGGTCGGACTTGACAATTTTTTGCTGTTCTTCCTGTTTTCTAGTGCTACTTCGTGTGTTCACCATCGTGCGCGGCGGAGTCCGGTACATCCAGAGTCGAGATCCGGCTCGAAGGACCAGCTTGTAGGGGACAGGGTGAAATGACGTAATGCAGAGATACAAAAGAAAACGTAAGAGTGGATGGACAGCGAGAAGCGTGTGTCTTAGCGCGTAATATTTTTGAGCGACTGACTGCCTCACAGCCAATGGTATCCGCGATTGACCTCCCTCCCGGGCCCCTGCCCCTCGTACGTCATAATAAGCGGCACATACCACTCAGACTTCCATCCACCCTCAATTTATTAAAATATAAAAATCATATTAAAAACATAAAGTTTGAAGTTAACATAAATGCGTCGCTTACAAGAACGATAAAACTAAAAAAAATATATAATGTACCATGCAAACTTCCAACGAAAATTGGTTTGAACGAGATCTAGTAAGTAGTTTTTTTTTAATACGTCATAAATCGTAGAAAGCAATTTATTTAACGGAACCCTTCATGCGCGAGTCTGACTCGCACTTGGCCGCTTTTTTAAGAGCTATTTAAGATATTCGATTATTTCCATTTAAATGGCTTAAATTATGTATGATTTATATTTGCGAATGATGTGTTCACCTGTAATTGGGGTGCATGTAAACCCAAATAAAAGCAAATATTTAAATTAAGATCTGTTAACATGTAGGTACTCTGTTGGTGTCCCGTACAACTAAATAAAATAAAATAACCTGGCGGAGCGTGTGGATTTGGTCTACGGTACTAAAGCCTCTTCGGAAACCGGCTTGTTCGGGAGGCTGGAAGTCATCAAGCCTGCGTGCGAGACGATTCGTAATGACTCTTGAAAACAGCTTATAGACATGGCTCAGAAGTGAGATGGGTCGGTAGTTCTTCAGCACGTTATCACCCTTTTTGAAAAACAGCACCACCTCACCTCTGTTCCATGCCTTTGGCGTTCTCCCTTCCAGTAAGACGGTGTCGAACAACTTCTGAAGGGCCGTAAGGATCGGTTTTCCACCCACCTTCAGGAGTTCGGCTGTAATTCCGTCTTCACCAGGTGTTTTGCTGTTCTTAAGCTGTTTCAGAGCCATTCTAATCTCGTACAGGCTGATGTCCGGGATGTCGTCGGTATAGTGTCGGGTAAGTCTAGCTCTAACCCTAGAGCTACGACCCCTTCCGCCAGACCAACGTCGGGTCTGCGAGTTGACGTGTATAGCTTTCCGTAAAAATGCTTTATCTCACTCAAAAGCTCAGGTTTGGAAGAAACGACTCTCCCGTCTTCAGTTCTCAACTTTGCAAGCTGGCTCTGCCCAATAGACAGATCTCGTGAGAACACTTTAGAGCCCTTATTTCGCTCGATGGCCTCTTCAATACGGTTCGTATTGAATTGGCGCAGATCGCGGGTAAGGGACTTGATGATCCGTTTATTGAGTTGCCGGTATAAAGTCGCATCGGCTGAAGACTGCAGAGTCATTTCACTCCTTTCCTTCATGAGCTTCTGAGTGGAGCTAGATAGCTTTTTAGTTCTATTGGCCCGCTGGGGCTTAAAGAAATTAGACCCACTGGCACGGATAGCTTCCAGAAACCCGTCGTTGAATTCGTCCACATCGCCACCTAGGCAATCGAAACGGTTTTGGAGTTGCAGCTGAAAGCTCTCGGGGTTTTGGGTTTGGGTGGATGCTGGACGGAGCGTAGACTTCATCAGCCGACAGCGCTCTCGCTTGATGCATATATTCAATATGCCTCTTACCAGGCGGTGATCACTTCCGGTTTTAAACGTTTTGATCACAGAGACATCATTGAATATATGCTTCCTCGTCGACATGATGAAGTCAATCTCGTTTCTAGTTACACCATCGGGACATCGGGACTCATCCAGGTCCACTTCCTGTGCTCACGTTTCTTGAAGAAGGAATTCATCATGTAGAGTCCCTCCTTCTCCAAGAAACCAGCCAGTAGTTGGCCCCGGTGGTTCCGATTTCCAACTCCAAATTGCCCCATTATCAGTTCTTCTTCCAGTTTAGCGTTGTTGGTAAGTCCCCCATTACAACGGTGAAGTAGGTTTTGGAACTATGCATGGTCTTAGATATATCTTCATACATAGCCTCCACCTCGTCGTCGGAATGTGTCGAGGTCGGTGCGTAAACCTGTATGACCTTCAACGAGTACCTACCTCTCGGATACTCTGAGTATAAGGTACGCCACACTCTCGATCTTCACCACGTTGTTCACGAGGGACTTGTGGACGAGGAACCCGACACCTCCCTGGGACTGCTGCCGGATTTAAGGGTTATCGTGTCCTCCCTCTCTTCGGACTTCAGATAACCCTATGACATCCCACCGCAACTTGCTCAATCCTTCCTTCAGTTCCGCTATCTTTTTGTCGGTCCGCAGTGTGCGCGTGTTATACGTTGCCAGGGCCAGGGGTCGTTGGTGGTGGTAGCCGGATCTTCGCCGGAGATTCTTCGCTCCCTGACCCCGCTAGTACCCTGGTCGCTACCAAAACCAGGTCTTAGAATCTTTAAATCTTAGACTTTAAATTTAGAGGCTTAAAATCTGGTCGATTACCTACGTAACGTAACGCATTGTACGTGCGTCAGGTAGATCTAAACGAAACTTTTTGTATGCGAAAATGACATTCGAATTGTCCTAACGCAAAAGTTTCGTGTTTATCCCTCAGATCTCGCCACTGATTCCGGACTAGTCGCTACTCAAAAATGACAGTTAATAGGTACATGAAGTGTTGCAGGTAGGTTGGCAGGTGTAGGTAAGTAGGTATAATATTTGTATAATTAGGTAATCATACAAACATTATCGTTGACTGACGGACAACGCACAGCCTAAACATTTACATTCCTAAGTTAGAACTATAGACTTTAGATTTGTTACTTTAAGGATGAGTCACACTAGAACGGACCGTGTCCGGCCCGGGCCGTTTTCTAAGAAAAACGACGGCGTTTTTGCGCGGCCGAGCCATACCCAAGCCCGGCCGAGCCACGGCCGACACTCGGAAGCAGCCCGGCCCGGGCAGAAAACGGCCCGGGCCGGACACGGCCGGTTCTAGCGTGAGTCATCCTTTAACCTCCTCATAATATCAGATGATGAAAACGTACCTATCAGTCATATAGATTCAATATAAAATACAGCCGATTTCATTACCATCAAGTTGAAAATTTACATTGAAAATCAGCGCTGGTGGTAAGTACCTTTACATTATTTATATGGGCCGACAGCACCAGCACTGCAGTAGCTGAATATTACGAGTACATGCTACTTTTGCCTTTGTAATTATAATTCTTTAATCATATTTATTTTATAGTTTTTATGTTAATTATACAAACTTTTTCATGTGTATTTTTATTTTTACTCTTATATTTCTGTAAAGACTTTACACGTAGGTACCTACCGGAAGGCGCGGCGTGGGTGGACTGATGACCAGGGGGGTAATCACGTAACGTTCCGAACGCGCGTCGGTCCGATTTAACTGTCAATTTTCCATATAAAAAGTGACATTTAGACCTACCCGACGTTCGTACAATGCGTTACATGATCGACCTACTGGTAAAGGTCGGTGGAGCCCACTGGATGCGGGTAGCGCAGGACCGGTCATTTTAGCACTCTTTGGGGGAGGCCTATGTCCAGCAGTGGACGTCTTTCGGCTGATGATGATGAATACTTTTTATTTTAAAGCAATAAATATATTAATATTTTTCTTTCTTTACTTAGGCAGTTTGTCCTTTATTACGAGTAAGATTTAGTCCGACTTGTATTTCTCAGCTAGGCAACACCCACGTCTACAAGCCGAGCCTTGGCCTAATCAGCCTGACACTTGACGCCCAGCGAAATGGCGAAAGCGCGCGAAAACGTTTAAAAAAAACAAAAAACAATAACGGCCAGCACGGCGATATGCAAAAATTTAACGCGGAATAAAAAAATAAAAACGGAGAATAAATAAAATAATAAAAAAATATAAATCCAGTCTTTTTGTTTCCTCCTCGGATGGGCTCTTGATGTAAAAAAGCGCCCGCTTCTAGACGGGCGCGGGTCTCGCGGAAAAGGTCGAAATTCACTTAATTTTTTTTAGCGGGCAGTTTATGTATATATTTTGTATATACTTGTTTGTAAATGCTGTATAAACGGTTGGTCACTGGTAAGAACTCTGAGACCAGGATAAATTGGGTTTTTCCTATAGCAAAACGCCATACAAAAGTTGCTTTATATTGATGAATGTTGTATGTGTTGCCGAAAGTCTTTTCCTCAAAATCTGCGTGTGCTGTGGCGCCTGTGGCTGAACACAGAGCATCAGCACGGCTATCACAAGACGGCCGCGACATACTCTTGAGCTCTCTCGCACTATCCGTCTCTCTCTTATTAGACCACTTAGAAAGAGACGGATAGTGCGAGAGAGCTCAAGAGTATGTCGCGGCGGTCTTGTAATAGCCGTGCAGGTATCCACATAAGAAACACTCAAACAGAACAGAACTGATGTGGCATACGGCCCTTGGAAACGTGGTAGCTCTATGATTGTCTAAGTAAGAGTGCACCTAGTGTAGTAGTTGAATTGAACACAATTTGTCGCTGAAGAATTGCTAAAATGGCGCCACCAGTATTGGCGAATGTTCAGCTACAACTTCTGTCACTGTTATTTCATGTTGTCGACGATAAAGCAAATCAAAATTTCGTTGCCGACATACCTACTGTGATTTCAGGCATTTACAGACGCAAGCTTCCTACGCACTTTGAGGCTTTGATAATGATAAGTCACCATTCCCAACACAAACTCACAAACGGCGTACAACTATCTGGATTTTTTCGGAGAATGCCGGCTTGGACAAATATCTATTTCAGGAGTTTTAGACACGAATTGACTTTCATCGGACAGATAACGGATCCAGCCAAGCTAGCATGAAAAAAAAATTAAAAAGTTTATTGGACAAAAAAACACAATGATCGCTTTTCATGTTGAACATAAAGCACTCGACCCTTTTTAGCAAGCATGTAAGTAAGTGTAAGTAAACTTAGAGTGCTAGTGCTGTTAGAATAGAACCTCTGAAAATGGCCATCGTTCATCGCTGCAATGCTGCAATGGTGCATGTAAGTACGGCTATGCCATGAGCGCTTCAATAACTTTCCCTGGTCTGTGGAAGTAATTTTATTGTTATGTCCGTTTCTTTCTACCTGCGTCTTGGAATTGGAAGACATTACCAATAATTTTAAGACAGAAAATGAATTTTATCGCTATAAATTTCTTGTTTCACTTGCTATCTATTAATATTGCATATTATTTTTACACATATGACAAACGACACATAAATAAATACATAGTGTGACGCAACTCCGGCCTTCTGCGGGCGGGGCGCCATATTTCAAAGTGGGCAAAAGTACATTCGCGCTATAGCTAGGTAGGCGCGGCGGGACGACGCGGGCTTAACGCCTGCGCATACATGAAGCGATGCGATACGATTCTATATACGCTTTGGCTATACATACTATAGAATAAAATAAAGGTGCTGTCCTTTTCAGCGGGCCTTAGATGGTTGCCATTTGTAACCGACTTGAAAAATGGAGGAGGTTATGTGTTCCACTGTATGTATTTTTTATATATGTGTGCACCGATTTCTCTGTCAGTTGTGGACCGATTTCCAAAATTCTTTTTTTATTCGAAAGAGTATATTGTCACCAAGTCAGGATCGTATATCATCATAAGACTCTCAAATTGTATAGGTACGCGTGTAGACTTTATATAATAATAATAACTCGTGATTCGACCACAGATGACTTATGGAACTCCTCAAAGATGTGAAGTAGGTACGTCAAAGATTCTGACATTATTCCGTTGAAGTAGTAATGAAGTGTTAATTCTGAGATCCTTGAGGAATCGACGGAACTCCTTAAATTTTATCAGCCCACGTATAGCGACTTGGGTTTTTTCTGTAATAATCAACGCAATCGCTCTCGGAAAGCAGTTTATGTAGTAAATATAATACCGGTATTTGTCGGTTATGCAGTCCCTGGGTTTTATAGATAATGGTACGGAACCCTTCGCGCGCGAGTCCGACTCGCACTTGGGCGGTTTTTTTACATTTCAAAGTGGGTAGTTAAGTCATTTTTTGTTTTTTTTTTCGCGCAAACTTTCCCCCACGTCATCTAATGCTCAAGAAGTTTGAAGTTAGTCGACTACTGTACTTTTCTGTCTGCTGTCAGAATTCTGAAAGTCCACTTTTGCATAGGCATGCTAGCTTTTTCTCCTACTGATTGTTATTTTTAACCGACTTCAAAAAAAGGAGGAGGTTCTCAATTCAGTTGTATTTTTTTTTTTTTATGTGTTTTACCTCAGATCTTCGTTATTTAGGAACCGATTCATACCATTCTTTTTTTAATCGAAAGTCCAACTTCCAGGTTGGATGATGAAAACCATGAGGAATTGAGGAAACTCCTCAAATATATTAGGCACGCGTGTAGTAATTTCGGTATTTTCTATAAAAAAATGTGTATTTATACCCGGAAATCATACATTTGGTGAAGTGGAAGCGATGATGAAGACCACAGAAGGCTTGGGAACTTCTTAATTATGTATTTACTTCAAACTATAAAAGTACGTCACAGATTCTGATATCATTCCGTTGAAATAAAAAACAATGAAGTGTCAAAGGTGATTCTGAGATCCTTGAGGAATCGACGGAAGTCCTCAAATATTATCGGCCCACATACAGCGATTTTGTTTATTTCTCTAATAATCAACGTATTTGCAGTCTAGGAAATAAGTTCACGTGGTAAATTGGATAAGAAATGTGGAAATGTTCATGTGGCGTACTGAATTGAAGTCGGTTAAAACTTTGTTTTTAAAGTGAATTATTAAATTTATTAATATTAATGATTATATCCTCTAAATTCAACTGGAACACAATCCTTCCATCGTAGAGGAGCGCAGCCAACCGTCGCGCAAGAGAAGGACGGCGAATAAGACGAAGGGTTGCTGTGAGACCAGCCAAGTACTGCATTTATCGTTCCGTCTCTCCCACGGCGCCAACTCCGAGCTTCATGGACGCGCGCAACCATAAAGCGCCGCATTTAAAATACACGCCAGAGAGATAAGGAATTTATTTAAGAGTAACAACTTTAACCACTAATTAACTACTTTTTGATGATTTTATTACATCAAAAATATGGTTATTTTTTTCTCAGTTTACACATGTAAGTTTTACGATCGTAGGTTGTATATTTTAGGAGTTATATAGCTTCAAACTTTGCACCAGAGATAGAATTATTGGCCGCCTCTAATTCGATACTTTATGGGAACTTCGTAACAATAGCAGCAAGGGGGGAGCGGCGCGCGCATCAAGAACGGGATTCAAGTCTACGCGGAGCGAGAGATAATAATTGTGGTACTTTATAGGCGCGTTGCCTAGAGAGGATATGCCAAGATAACAGTAACTTTCGTACGGCCCTGTATATGCGTTATACAGTAGGTATTATTTTTCCGTAGACGGCCCTAGGCATCTAAGACGAATTAAAAAATGTTTAAATAGCGTAGAATGCGGCTAATTTTGAAAATGGAACGGTAAAGGAAGATAACATTCTGAATTTAAATAAGGTATGTGGTGAACGTTGTTCGATTTTAAAATTTTTTTTGGCTTTACGATGTTTTATCAAGTTTTCTGGCAGATAAATCTTAGGGTAAAGTCGACGTCAAAGATTTTATACCTATTTTGCAATGGATGGAATAGATATAGGGTGTCTTCTTTCTTTCTTTCTAGTGTACCTAAACCTTGTAAACATATTGACTTCGATAATGATGATATGCGTAAGATTTACTTACCTACTCCCTTATTAATAAAGCTTGAGCGACTTGTGTTCCCAAAAATGTGATTCGTACGTTTCTTATAAACAAAATGTCAAAGTGACAAATACAGACAAAATAAATTTTAGCGGCATTTTGGCCAAAAAAGTTTTTTTTTTTTTTATACATAGGTATTACAAAAAAAGAACATAACATTTAATTGTTTAAGGGCCGGTTTTTCAATCACCAGATAGATGTATCTGTCAGATAAAATTATCACTATCCTTTTCCCCAGACATATAAAAGAAAAGGATAGCCTAACATTTATCTGACAGATATGTACTATCTGGGGGTTGAAAAATCGGCCCTAAGACGCGTTACCGAAACCTGTAGATTAGGCCCGAATGTATTACTGCGCTTACAACATTATTTTAATACTGGGGGTAGCTAATTACCTACACAAGGTGAGTACTTTACTTCGATAATTCCAGTAATCACAATAACCGCTCCCGTTATAAAAAATGTCTTTAATACGAACGCTATAGGGGAGAGTGGGGTTCAGTGGATAATGGGTCTCAGTGGATCGTTTGCCGAGCTTGCCTACTCGGTCAAGAATATCTTCATACCAACTTGATTGTTATTGGAGCCCGTGCCAACGCCATTGCTCGATCGGGCTCCCTGATGACAAATCTCCACCAAATTTACCTGTTTCTTTTTCTTAAACCTTGCTGGCAAAAAAAACTGTAATTATTGAACCTCACAAAATTTCACGAGAATCGTCGATTGAGAAATGTGACTTGTACTTGTAAGGCTTCGTTTACACGCTAATTCTGGTGTCAGTTCAGTGCATCAGTATGATCTGTCTGTCTCTGTCATTCACACGGTTACACTATCATTCTCTTATCATTCTGATGGACTGAACTGACGCCAGAATTAGCGTGTAACCGAAGCCCAAAGGAGAACTGTCGGACAGATGAAATATTTTTTGCCCAAACTGAAACGTAGAACTGTTATAGCTTCGCGATTCGCTTGTTCGTTCAATTATTATTTCATCATCATCATCATATCAGCCGAAAGACGTCCACTGCTGGACATAGGCCTCCCCCAAAGAGTGCCACAATGGCCAGTCCTGCGCCACCCGCATCCAGCGGACTCCCGCGACCCTTACCGGGTCATCAGTCCAATTATTATTTATCACGGTCTTATTTCAGGATCGGTATGTAACAAGACTTTAGATAAAACGTATGAGTTGTCATGTTTACAGATGAAGAGAAAAAAAATCCTTGTTTATTTGGCCTTTGAGTTTTTCACTCTTTAGTACCACCCAGGGCTGTTACTCGCTACGCGTTAATGCGTCTCACCCCGCCGGTCACCCGTTACGAAACTAGACCTAGAGGTAGACCTACGCTTAATTACTACACATCGCGTTGTCAACTTATATTTGTGGGTGAGCGTTGAGGTGAGCTTAAAACAGCCTCGAAATTGTCCCGGGGCGCTCTCCCTGGCCAGGCCTGTAAAGCGGGCTAGTCGCTAGGCCCTAGCGGGTAGGGTCAAAGTTGCATGCGTAAGCGAACCCTTGACCCTCCTTCTAAGCGAAATGGCTGGACAATCGTTGGGGGTTTAGTGGGTAGTCTGGGCCTTCTTCCTGGAGTCCCACACACCCGTCCGGTCCCCCTCCGACTGGGCGGACGGTGTATCAACGCATTCCCCCGACGTAAAAAAAAAAAAAAAAAAGACTGTCAGAGGTTCTTAAGCCGCCCGAAGGCCTCTAACTCGGCTTAACGACTACTGTCATAGACAACAGCCGGGTCATTTTGAAAAGCAACACTAAAGTTGTTGCGTTTCAAAATGATTTTCCGTGAAATCGCATGACGATTAAAACACGATTTTTCTAATCTTATGTGTGTCTAATCTTATAATAGATAGAGTATAGGCTTCATATAGTAAGTAAGTACAGGCATTGTCTGCTTTTCAGAATAGCCCTGGGCGTATATAAGCTTCCATATAAAACAGGCATATACTTTGCAAGTCTATCAGCCCTATGTGCTTCACTATGTACTGTAGTTGTATGTGTGTGTATACTGTATACAGGTTGAGTGTATATAGGTACTGTTATATAGCGTGTACGCGAGTCGCGCGTGCGTGTCGCTTGGACCGTTATTTCATGAAAACGGTCTTGGTACTTTATTTTATAGGTTTAATGTTCCTATATTAGTAAATATGTTTCTAATCAGAAATTAAATGAAATTAAATAATTAATTTGCCAGAATACGGTTACAAGATCTTAAGAATAATAAGTAAACCAACGTGCCCGACCTTAATACAGATGTGCAGAGGTAGGTATCAAATTAAATTATCAATTATGTGTTTTATGTAAGTAAGGTGTTTCAAGTATAGATGAATTATCGAGAACATGGAATTGCATTTGTAGTGGTTGTACCGTTTGCAACAAAAGTAGAATAATTTTCTCTTAATTTTTCTTCACAATTTGACACTGACATTATTTTGGTATTTACTTCTACAATATATAACAAACCTCTTTTTATGCTGATAGTACGAGAAAATAGAAAATAAAATATAGAATGCCTGTAAACATACAATACTACTACAAATGCAATTCCATGCTCTCGTTAATTTATCTATACAGACGACAGTACGTATTTACTAAACAGATAGAGAATAACATAGAGAAGAAGTGAAGATTTTTCGAAAAACCCCTTTGCTTTTTTACAAATATTAAAGCATATGTCACTCCTTAGATTATAAGGAATCCAACGACACCTCATATGTCGACATCGGTCAAACGGCTTAGGCTGTAGGGCGTGCGGAAGAATAAGACATACACACATACATGCATACGCTCGAAAAAACACAAGCTCTCCTAAGGCACTCGTCAGGTAAAAAGTTTAGGAGCTACTTAGACACATGATATGTAACTTAGTCAGGCAGTCCTCTATTAATGTGCTTTAAAAATATGTGCTGTCACGGACTTCAATTCTTGAGCCATTTAGGGCTCACTCCAGGACACTTCATAGCTTAACTATTCAAAAAAAGCAGCCAAGTGCGAGTCGGACTCGCACATGAAGGGTTCCGTGAAATAAATTGCGGTTTACGATTTATGACGTATTAAAAAAAAAACTACTTATTAGATCTCGTTCAAACCAATTTTCGGTGGAAATTTACATGGTAATGTACATCATATATTTTTTTTAGTTTTATCATTCTCTTATTTTAGAAGTTACGGGGGGGGGGGGGGGGGGACACATTTTACCACTTTGGAAGTGGCTCTCGCGCAAACTATTCAGTTTAGAAAAAAAATATGTTAGAAACCTCAATATCATTTTTGAAGACCTATCTATAGATACCCCACACGTATGGGTTTAATGAAAAAAAAATATTTGAGTTTCAGTTCTGAGTATGGGGACCCCTAAAACTTAATGTTTTTTTTTCGATTTTTGTGTAAAAATCTTAATGCGGTTCACAGTATACATCTACTTACCAAGTTTCAACAGTATAGCTCTTATAGTTTCGGAAAAAAGTGGCTGTGACATACGGACGAACAGACAGACGGACATGACGAATCTATAAGGGTTCCGTTTTTTGCCATTTGGCTACGGAACCCTAAAAACCAAAATTAGTTAACACCTAAACTAAATGGCTCAACAATTAAAGTCCTTAATCGTACAGCATATTTTTAACAGCTTCTAATTGCGTAAACAGTATTAAATATTAGTATTGAACCGTATTATAAAAGTTTCTACATATAAAAACATTTGGTGAACCGTGCAAGCTACGATCGATTACGATTTAGGACCACTTAGGTACATAACGAACCCTTATCATCCGAAAGACGTCCACTGCTTGGACATTCTCGTAGGCCTCTCCCAAAGAGTGCCACAATGACCGGTCCTGCGCCACGTGCAACCTTACATACATTAGTATTAATTAATAAAATCATGTAAAAGGTTAAAAAAACCTTTTATAGCAAGTATCAAGTGTAGAGCACCGCACCGGTCAACTCTTCACCATTTTACTAGCCGTGGCTACACACGTATAGCTACGTAGATGTACAGCACTTCGCTATATCAGATGCATTTGCGTACCTACTTACCCACATGGTTGATGCTTTGCATTGTAGATGTGTGATGCTTTTCCGAAGTCAGCGACTTCTCAAACACTTTCGTAGCTGGTCACTTTATATGGTACAGACGGTACAGTCACCAGTTAAATATATAACTTATATATAACCCATATGGAACTCATGTACCTATTATAAGATCTGTACAACTATGGATGCAATAAATGATATTGATTGATTGATTGATTTCCATAGAAAAGTGTAAAAAATATGGTGCATACAACTTACTCATAAATATGTTCAATCGCTCTTAATGTGCAAGGATTTGGTACATATTTATAAGTACCTACCTACATATTTATTTATAAGTACATTTTTATTTACAAGTACATATATTTATTTATAAGTGCATATATTTATTTATAAGTATATTTTTATTTATAAGTACATATTTTTATTTATAAGTACATATTTATTTATAAGTACCTAACCTACATATTTATTTGAGGCTCTGTGAGCTGTAGAACTCGCGAGCCCAACTTTTTTAATTTTTTTTTTAATTTCGGAAAATGAAATTGACAAATAAATTCTACCTAAGTATATAAATATAATTATTGAACCTGCTCACAAAATTTCACGAGTATCGGTTGAGAAATGCGATCTGCGGCGCTACCACGAACTTCGAATCTCGAACTTCGTATATCTCCGTCTCTGTCGCTCGAGTACCATAAACCATAAGTGCGATAGAGACGGAGATATACGAAGTTTGAGATTCGAAGTTCGTAGTTATAGCTCTGTAGAGGAGAGCGGCCGGACATATCTGGACATCCGGACATTCGAAGAATTTTGGCCCGAGCTGAAACGGATTCGCTTCGCTCGCTCGTTCAATTGCCGTTACGTCTAGATTAGATTAGATTAGATTAGATTCATTTATTGCTGATTGAAAATTGACATAATATTTTACAAATTCTCTTTGTACATAAATATAATGAATTCACAGAAAGCTCGTCAGGTAAATACAACAATTTTTTTACAATAATTTCAAGCAATAATAATTAATTAATATATAATTACTTAGTTACAAATTTAAAACAATATTGATCATATGTAATAATGTCAAAAAATATAATATAATGTCTAAACTAGAAAAACAAAAATAAAATATACGTACTTATGTCAAAACATATCAATTCCATGTCAAATAAATGTACAAAAAATATACTTAAATCAGAAATTACAGGCATAATAACAACACAATAAATAATTTATCTCTAGGACATCCTAGATTACGAGTATGATAAAGTCAGAAAAAAAAAATACAAAATAATAATAATATTAATTTTAAATAGCATCAAAATAGAATTGTCTAATATTGTTTTTGGTCTGTGAATTCCTTTACTGAGTACAGCGACATTGACAGTAAAAAGTCTTTCAGTCGGTGTCCAAAACCATCATCTGATGATTCATTTCTGAGACTGGCGGGTAGTCTTCCGTACAAAGCGGGGCCTATTACGCGCGGTGACTTGTCGAGGAGCGCGAGGCGCCGCGGCACGACCTGTAATCGCCCCGTCTGACGGGTGATTCTGCCGGGGATATTCACTTTTTTAAATAAGTTTATATTTCTACGTGTGAACATTATTACTTCATATACATAAAGTGAATAATGGGTCATCATATTATATTGTTTAAAAAGCTGTTTACATGAGTGCCTCGGAGTTATACCTGCCAGTATACGTAAGGCTCGTTTCTGTAATTTAAATACTCGGTCCGAGTCTGTTGAGTTTCCCCATAATATAATACCATATGACATCAGAGAAAAAAAATATGAGTAATAAATTTGGAGTAATGCATCACTGGAAACAACTGGCTTAAGTTTACGCAGCGCAAATACAGCGCTGCTCAGCCTTTCGCACAGGTTGTTTACATGCTCCTTCCATTTAAGCGTGGTGTCAATGGTAAACCCGAGAAACTTGCACGAGTCACAGCGCGGTATTGGACTTTGTATTAGCGGGATATTTTTTGTGTTTCCTGCTGCAAACAACAACACGTTCGACTTCGTAACATTAAGGATCAGGCCGTTTGCCGAGAACCACTCATGAAGTTGGTCGCACGTATTACTTACTCTTTTTTCAAGCTGTGAGTACGTATCAGCTTTTACTACCACGGTGGTATCATCGGCGAATAGGACCATCATACCTTCAGTAACAGAGGTAGGGAGGTCATTTATAAAGGCAAGAAATAGGGTATTTCCCAGCGCAGAACCTTGTGGAATTCCGAGGTCCAGCCTACTTGCCTCAGATCTGATGGTTTTGCCTTTTATTTTGACCTCAACAGTCTGGTGTCGGTTTTCTAAAAAGGATGCAAATAATTTGTGGGCATTATTTGTGATTCCGTACTGTTTTATCTTTTCCAAAAGTAATTCATGATGTATTACATCGAATGCTTTCGATAAGTCGCAGAATACCCCTGCTGCCTTATCTCGAGCATCCAACGACGTTGTTATGCAATCATATATTTCGTATGCAGCTGTCGTGGTGGATCTGTTTTTTCTATAAGCAAATTGTTTGTTAGTCAGTAGGTCATTTGTCTCAAGATGAAGCATTAAAGTATTTGAAATAATTGATTCTACTATTTTTGATATGTTAGGTACAATTGTGATCGGTCTGTAGTTATCTACAGCACTTTTTTCTCCCTTTCCTTTGTACACTGGACACACTCGAGTGCTTTTCAGTACGTTAGGATACACACCGCATGAAAACATGGTGTTAATGAGATTTACTAGTAACCCTGCAACGACTGGCCATATGCACTCGAGTATGTTTAGCGATATATCGTATATATCTAAGGTTCCGCGTGTTTTTATGGACTTCAGTGTGCGATTTAGATCTGTGAGCGTAACTGTAGGTAGAACGAGGTCAGGAATGTTTTTGTCTTGCAAGAAACGGCTTAGGTACGATGCTGAGGCTGATTTGTTTATACTAAAGTTATATTTCGATGTTATTGTCAAAAAGTGATTGTTTAAGTGGTTCGGTACTAGGCGAGGTGGTATGTCGTGACCGCTTTCATCCTTAAGTGAGATGGCGTGTTTTAATGGTTTTGTGGATGCTTCGTCATTTACTACGCGCCACATTTCTTTTGGTGGATTTTTGCTGTTTATTATTCGGTTTGTAAAATATTCTCGGCGGGCGGTTAAGGTCTCTGATTTGATGCGATCTACCTGAGTACTAATGCATTCTGAGAGAAAATCGACTTCTGGGTACTGGCGTTTTATTTCTGTTAAGTCATTATAGTTAGAAATTAATTTAGATAAGGTTTGTGTAATCCACGGTACATGCTTATTTTTCTTTACTAAAATATTTTTTAACGGAAAATGAATGTCAATATAGTATCTTAAAACATTAAATAATTTATCAAATTTATTATTGATAGAAATCACCTCGTCAAACATAAAATTCCAATTATAATTTTCAATGTCAATATAAAATGAATTAAATGATTGGTCAGTAAAAAGTATTTTTTGTATGTAAGAATTCTGTTTTGATTCCCGTAGTTCCGTCGTAGGCAAAGTGAACACTTGCGCGTTGTGATCACTAATAGGGGTGTTAAGCGGCCTAGCCTCGACGTCCCGGCAATCACGCGAAACCAGCCCACAGTCGATGCAGGTCGCACTGTGCGCGGACACACGGGTCGGAAAATCAACACAGTTCCTGCACATATAGATCTGTAGAACTTCATTTACCCGCCGCCTCAGGGAGTTATCTGAGATGAAATCGATATTTTGGTCACCAACTAGAATAAACCTTTTACTTTCACTAGTTAACTTATCTAATAATAATTCTAAATTGTTTAAATAAAGGTCAAAGTCGCCATTTCCAGTACGGTACAACACAATTACAATTAAACTTAAGCTACAAATCTCTATTGCGGAGAATTCAAAGTGAAATTCAATTGCTAGTCTCTGTAGGTCGTTTCGCTGGCGGTACGTGATGTCGGCCCGTGTGTATAGGGCAACTCCGCCATGTTCGATGCGCGTGCGGCAGTAGCTATTTGCCAGTTGATAACCGCTTAACCTCACTCTTTCTATTTCGTGTTTTTTGCACCAAGTTTCGCTACACGCCAGTACATCAGGGTTTTCCGAGTGTAATAATATGTCTAGTAATCCGGTCTTCCCACAAATAGATCGTACATTTTGATGGACAACAGTAAAGGGAGAAGATTTTGCTAGCGTGGCGGCTCGTCGCTGCTGCTTTCCGAGTAGTTTTTTGGCTCCACAAAATTGAAGAGCCTAACTGATACACCGTCCGGCCAATGCTTACGACTCCGCACCACACCTACTTTGCTGGCCGGTACCTCAACCTTAAAAGAAGAATATTGACCTCTCGTGACCTTCAGCTGCTCACAGCCGTCAACTTGGATGCCTGTGCTGGACTTGATGTGATTCACTACATCATCGACGGTGGTTTCTTTCGTCAGATTGAAAATGTGCAAACTGACGGGGCGCGGTTCTGCCGCTCGCAACCCTTCCTGCAGCTTTGGTGGAGCAAGAACCACAGGTGCTGAAGGGCGCGCAGGGAGAACAGCTGGTATCTTGGACTTCACAAGTGTGGGTGGCGCATTTGGCAGTGCTCGTACAGGAAAAGTGTCAAGTTCGTGGGGACCAGCGTTATGAACAGCGGCCCGCCCAGTTGACACGGCCGGTATTTGGAATACCGGCGGCTTAGATGTTGTTGCCCTGACAGCCGGCGCAGCTGAGTCGTCCTCTAGTGATGTCGATGGTTGCAACGCGAGGGCTTGTGATTGTAACTTTCGTCGCGGAAGTGGTCGGAGGCGGCACTGCACTGTCGATGACGGATCTAGCGAACGTGTAGGAGTGGACACTTCTGGTTGTTCTTGGGCGATGGACTCTTCTCCTTCACCGGCTTGCGAGTTACTTTGAGAAGTGTTACTGATGATCATGAGTGCTTCCGGACCAGAGTCATTAAATTGTGTTGTTTCGAACTCACGGATATTGAGGTCAGTGTTGTCTATTTTAAGTTTTAGAAGTATCTGTTCATTTATTTGCCTTTGTTTTACAAGTTCTTGCTGTTGGTATTTAATTAAATCGTAAGTACTGTCTATTTTTTGTTTCATTTCAAGAATTGTATTTTTTAAATTCAAAATAACGTCTATCAGCTTGTCATCACAACACTTTTCTTTCAATTTGGCTTTAGTTGGTGCCATTTTTGTCCCTTTTTCAATCACTTTCTTCTAATGGCACTTATTAAGTAAAATAATTGTACTACGTCAACAAACTATATACTAAAATAATCAAATTGAATACAAATACGCGGAGCAGTTTAGATTAGCTGCTTACGGACGGCAGTGGCGCCACTATGTCTATTGCTGGTACGATGGGATATTCCGTTGAAATCATGATTACCTTCCTTATTCGAATACGTAAGTAAATGTAGGAAAATACTAACCGCAGAAACATTTCTGAGAACAGTTACCTAATTGCTATTAATAGGTACCTACTCCCCGCCAGTCCCGCCACTGCACTGATAAGATAAATAATTGGGCGTAAGCATCTTGTCGCTGTATAGTCATTGCGGTCAAATAGTAATCATTTCTGTTGCAGAAATGTGTCTTACCTTGTTATTAAATACAACATCTGCATCCGCAAAAGCCGCATATTTTTACTTATAATGTGGCATCTAAATTGAAGGTCCTTTAGCGCCAGAGAATTTCTGGTTCAGACAGTCGTGGATTAATGCATGGACTGCACAGTGCACAGGTGCCTCGTAGTCGCGTGCTGGTAACTCGCGCCAAACACATGCCTTGCTACATCTGCCCAGCTAGCACGATAGGTTTTATCGCCACGTTTTACGGGCAAATGGTACTGAAACGTCACGTAAAACGTGACGGTAAAACCTATCGTGCTAGGGCCTCTGGCTCGCTTTGCACGGCTGTCACAAGACGCCGTGTTAGTCGTCCTGCCCCCCTATTCTGCCCCCCTACTCCGTAACTTGTTTTAAGCTCACCTCAACGCTCACCCACGATTATACCTTGACACCGCGATGCGTAGTAATTAAGCGAAGGTAGAGGTCTAGTTTCGTAACGGGTGACCGTCGGAGTGAGCCGCATTAACGCGTAGCGAATAACACCCCAGGAGTGCCACGGTATTTTATCGTCTTCCTGGACCTTAGGTGTCGTGGCCTCCGCCACTTGGAACACTCCCGACGAGCATGATCCCTAGGCCCTTGCCAGACAAAGAATGAACTACTTTGGTAACGGTTTCCCGCAACCAAAGGAATTCAAGGTGCTCCCGGCGAACTGCATCATCCGCTTTGTGGAAATGATGGAGCAAGCCTGGGAGCAGGTATAAAGGAGAGGGCAAATGCACAAAAGATCCCACTGGGTCGAAGTGCATCCGAAAGGGCCCTCACCTAGATAAGATAAGACAAAATGACCCCTAGGACGGGTTACATCGACCACACTGCAGAACACCTGCAAACCAAGATACCTTAATATCCATAAGATGAGGGCAGACTCGTGGTCACACCATTTTGTCACACTGGTGTGACCACAAGGATTTTTATTTTCCCCAAATTCGTCACACCAAACACACACTGTTTGGTGTGACGAATACTTAGTAAGCTACCAAAATATGAAACTTGTATTCACACTACTTACTAATTACTAGTCATCATCCTCCTAGCGATAGCGTTATTCCCGGTTGTGCCCCAAAGGGCCCCGGGGTCCGCTTTGACACCTAATCCCAAGATTTGACATAGGCAGTAGTTTTTACGAAAGTGACTGCCGTCTGACCTTCTAAACCAGAGGGGAAAACTAGACCTTATTGGGATTAAACCGGTTTCCTCAAGATGTTTTCCTTTACCGAATTTGTAATTGTATTCACACTACTAGTACGCGAAAAATATTATATAATAATGTCACAGATTACAAGTATTATCTAGTATGAGGAAGTGAAATAAATCATGGTCGGTTCTGGCGCTGCCGCGGCACGCTCGCTTCGCTCGCTCGGCTCGCGCGCTGTGTGGAGTTGCGGTCCTTCCTAACTCTCCTCCTCGCTTCGCTCGTCGTCGTACCTACACCGACCTGCCTTAGAGTAGAATAGGTAGGTAATCCACCTGTTATGTTACAGTGGTGTGACCACGAGTAATGGTTATTTGTTATACAAGGGGGGAAAGTTGTATTTTACCTGCGAGTGTTCATTCAAACACGAGCTAGCGAAAGTATCCTATGCTATGATTGACCACGAGCGACGCGAGTGGTTCAAAATTTGAATCCTTAGCGTACCGAGTGTTCAACACACGAGACGTAAAATAACCTTTCACCCGTGTATAACACAAATTTTTCACCTCACTACAGCGAAGAAAAAAAAATGTCACATAGGGAAACTTAAACGAGCCAAACATTTAGTACTTTGAACGTTCTACGCTTTGTTAGCTGTCACATGTCACTTAAGCTGCGTTCAAATGTCAAAACTCTTTCTTCACATGTGGATAAAAATCGATTTTCTCAATAGGTATCAAACATACAAAAGGGGCTTTCCGAGCTAGTGAGGTGAAGAATAAATTACTCGTCGTCACACACACTGGTGTGACAAAATAGTGTGACCACGAGTGATTTCATAAGATGTGCGAAAATGTGTTTTCTCATATTTGATCCCTCGCATGCTTGACAGCTAGGTGCGAGATATATGAAACCACAGCTTCTCCTATACGGTGGATACGGATATTAATATTACCTATGCACCTTTAGACTTGGTTGTTTCAAATTCGAAACGCCAGTAATAAAGATTATGTTCGTTAGCAGTTAGGTTCAATAATTATATAGTTTCTTTTGTAGATTAAATTTTTTCAAACTAAATAAAAATAAAAACCGGCCAAGTGCGAGTTGGACTCGCGCACGAAGGGTTCCGTACCATTATCTATAAAAACGGCATAAAAATCACGTTTGTTGTATGGGAGCCCCCCTTAAAAAATATATATATATTGTTTTTAGTATTTGTTGTTATAGCGGCAACAGAAATACATAATCTGTAAACATTTCAACTCTCTAGCTATCACGGTTCTTGAGATACAGCCTGGTGACAGATTATCAATAAAAACGGAAAAAAATCACGTTTTTTGTATGGGAGTCTCTTTAAAAAATATTTTATTTTGTTTTTAGTATTTGTTGTTATAGCGGCAGCAGAAATACATAATCTGTGAAAATTTCAGCTCACTAGCTATCACGGTTCTTGAGATACAGCCTGGTGACAGATTATCTATAAAAACTGCAAAATAATCACGTTTTTTGTATGGGAGCCCCCCTTAAAAAAATATTTTATTTTGTTTTTAGTATTTGTTGTTATAGCGGCAGCAGAAATACATAATTTATGAAAATTTCAACTCTCTAGCTATCACGGTTCTTGAGATACAGCCTGGTGACAGATTATCTATAAAAACGGAAAAAAACACGTTTTTTGTATGGGAGTCCCCTTTAAAAAATATTTTATTTTGTTTTTAGTATTTGTTGTTATAGCGGCAGCAGAAATACATAATCTGTGAAAATTTCAACTCACTAGCTATCACGGTTCTTGAGATACAGCCTGGTGACAGATTATCTATAAAAACGGCAAAAAAATCACGTTTTTTGTATGGGATCCCCCCGTAAAAAATATTTTATTTTGTTTTTAGTATTCGTTGTTATAGCGGCAGCAGAAATACATAATCTGTGAAATTTTCAACTCTCTAGCTATCACGGTTCTTGAGATACAGCCTGGTGACAGACAGACGGACGGACGGACGGACGGACGGACGGACAGCGAAGTCTTAGTAATAGGGTCCCGTTTTACTCTTTGAGTACGGAACCCTAAAAAGCTAGTTTTACAGCTCACATCATCACCGTCATCATGGCCTGTACTGCCGTGCAGAACCTAAAGTGCAGTATCGGGCTAATTTGGGTTTTTTTGTTTTTTGATGATCTGTGATCAGTATTTCAAGATGGAGTTCTGTTTGAACAGCCGTTGCGAGCGGACGCTGTTTTGGGACCCTTCCCCGATGTCTCGTTACGCCATAAAACTACACAATGCGGTCCTTCAAAACAATAGCAAAAGCCCAGATGTGCGAGCGCCGCGCCCCGTAGTCCCAGCGATTTACCCATCTCATCTTCTTGAGATCGCCAATAAGTGCCAAATTATAGAAAAGTGTAGTGTGTTACGCGAATATTACGCGGGTTCAGTCCATCTAGGTATTAGGCGCGTAAAGTAAAACCAGTGCGTGCGCCTCTAACGGGTAGCGGTTACGCGCAGCAACGCGGCAGAATCAACATCACAGCCGTGACAGGCCCGGGTGAGAGCATTCCATATTACTTTTTAGGTAGTAGGTATACTTCCTTAATGAAGCAGTTCGGGTTACATAATTAGAGACCAAACTACTGGCCCATATCATAAGATAAGGTGAACGTAGGGGTAATATATACGTACTCAATATTTATTTTTTGTATTTATTGTATTCAATGTTGCCTTCAGTGCCTTTGTTAACTTAGTAAGATTTTACGTTAGATTACAGTGTGTCAATTACCAAACACTTAATTTTCTCACGCACTGGAATGAACCCCGTAATAAGCTCGTGTTTAAGACGCTTCGGCTGTGTCATACATATATGTGGTGGATCATAATACCTGTGTTAGTAATATTTGGCACTTATAAGTAATAATATTTTACACCTGAGACCTACAGAACAGATTAATTGATAAATGAAATCTATGTAGATCAGTTATACAAGTAATTCGCTAGGCGCCGCCAATATTATATAACACAAGTAGTGGATAGGGGCTCAACGAGACTGAAACTGGGCTGAACTGTGGTAGTGAGTGAAACACCGTGAACCTATATCTATTAAAACTACGAAAATTTGCCAATAATGTAATAAGCAAAGTTATAAGATGACTCGAGCGAGAATAAATTACGCGGGAGACAAACAATGTGCAAACAATGAATGGCGATACATCTGCTTAAACCAAAACAAAAGAACGCAAAAAATGATCGGTTTCTAGGTAGCTGCGCCTGAATGCACTTCCTTGAAATGTCCAGATTTTATGGATTCACGCCACGCCAGATGGGCTTGAATAGGCGAACGATATTAACAATATAGACGTTAAAGATGCTACATAAACTTTTAATAAATAAAACACTAGAACGAAAAGAAAACCAAGCTCCAATTAAACGGGATGCAAAAAAAGACCTAGAGCTTAAGTGTGGAGAAAAAAAAAGCGTTGAATATGCAAACCTCAGAAGACTGCAGAACCTTACAAATAAATACGAGTTATGCCTTTATTCCACATAACGAAGACTTCTCGCCAGGAAGATTGTCAAACCACAGTAACAGGCAAATTAAATACTAGCTGCTGGTCAACTCTCCTAGTGACAGTGCTTGTGACACTCTGTTTTGTTGTGCAGTGAGTAGTGTTAATATTAAAGTTATGTTTATGTAAATAATGAATCTTGTGTCTGTGTCTGCAGTAAAAAAATGTGGTATCGGTGAAATGAATTGGTTATACCTGAGAGCTGAGACAATGTTTAGTGTGTAGTGACAAAGTTTAAAGTAATACTCGTATTGTAAATCTTTGAAGTAGAGTAATAAAAATAAGCCATACGATAAATGAAGTAATAGTGTCCGCATGACGAATATTCTTGTCAATCAGCCAGTCATTCACCCACATGAATACGTACTGGAAAATAGTAGTTGTTGTGGTTGCGAGTCATATTATGACCTCATGACATACAACAACCACCCCAGAGGCACACAATTAAAGAGAACTTCTACAACACTGCACGAGAAATCAACGCATTGGAAGAAACTGATTGCTAATCAGAGGAACAGGTAGAATGATCTCGAAATAGCGAGCTGTAATGGATCTCCGAAAACACCTTGAACATGAGAAGACTTTATATGAAGCAACGTGCATCATTTCACCAACGCTCATCCCCCGACGAAGTATCCTTTCTCTCCTCTTTTCCAATATTGGCTAAAGGCTGCATAGCCGGTTGATTGTGGCCGACTGGTTGCGGCTGGTCGGTCTTCCCTTCCCATCCCAGAGCGTGTCACTCCCCACAAAATTGCGCCCCCTGGTATATGCGGCTCGTCCGGGTCAGGCTTGCTTCCTGGCTGGGTGTGGTGCCTATGTTCATGTTCATGTTCATCTGTGATCAGTATTTCAAGATGCACATGTGTATCTAATCGGTATTTCATTTGGACAACTGGAACATGTAAAAAAAAATCTCCTAAAGTACAGTAATGGACTAGCGTAGAACACAAAATACTACTTAAACCGCAGTTAAAACGTCTACGGCTACGAATATTGGACCAATACCAACTAAAACGCAGTAGAATCGTAATTTATCAGATGTTTTAGCCTGTATCAACTCAACAAGTTATTCGTGAAATACTAACTAAACTGCAGTATCAAAGTTTTGTTCCAAATTCTTCGTACTGTGTTTCGAATATCTTTGATTTTTAGACATAATTACTAACTAAAACGCAGTGAAAAGTATGTTACCTTACTTAAGTCGGTACCCTCCCTATTTAAATATTACTCTTATTGCCATCTAAAGTGCAGTACCAAGCCGAGGTACTGCACTTTAGATGGTATTTTAAATTTATTTGTTTTTTGTCACTGTACTCGTGGACAGACAGTGTGTTTTTACAGCCTAAACCACAGTGTCTGGAGCTTAACTACTGCGTTTTAAATGGCATTTTGCTCGATTTTTTGTCCTGTTACTGTATTTAAAATGGGTTTTTGTAAAAAAAATACTGGGGCCTGTTTGCCAATTGATCAAATTATTTAATCGTCATCGAACCTACATTAGCTCAGTAAAAGTCAAGTCAATAACACCACATTAAGTGGCCGAAAATCGTCTAGCAAGATTGTAATATACTTGTTTTGTATTTATTTTTGGAGATAGTAAATAAATCACATACCTAGTTGTTGAAATCGTATGTAATCAATGTTTATTAAACATAATTATGTATGACAGTAATAAAAAAGACTACCTACTACTTCAGTATAATACATTATTCAGTCTTATGTAGCTAAATGGCACTTTTATCTTATTGTAACGGACAAACAAGACACGTTTTTAAACTGTCACTAATGAGATCGTAATTACGAATAAAATGGACGGCACACATATATTACCATTCAATGGGCTATTTGTAACAATACAACCTTCAACAATATACAAAATTTACTGCAAATAGAGCTTTTCCCAGTTAGAACAATGTGACTTCTAAACATAATGCCATTAGAATACTTGCGTAACCTCAGGGAATAAAGATATACCTTATAAAACAACTTAAAATTTTAGCTGGAATAATTTTATTAATTAATAATATGTATAAGCGAGGTACAAGAATCAAATTATTTTTGGAAAACTTACTTCTAAGCTGTTTTCTTAAAATAATTCACCAAAAAAACTTGACTGTGTCAGTTCAGGCAAATAAGATAAAGAAAAATTATTTAATTTAAAGATTGCGATCATTATTATTAGGGAATACCCCACGTAATGCGTTATCAGGTGCAGATGAGACAGATAAATGCCACCAATACACGAGCCGATTTTTGGGCATCAGTGAACCCTGCAGTTTCTTAAGACGGCATTGCTTCCTTACGGAACTGGAGCCAAGTTTTACTGGAGCATTTGAGATTATCACTATTTATTATGTAGGCTGGTCGTCTTAAACATGAAAATCACTAAATATAGGTCAGAAAAACTGCACCTCTTGATCTTTTGCTTGGTATCAGTTACTTAAGGAAGCAAAATCTTGATGCTCAAAAACTGGCTTGTGTTTTGTAGGCAATTACCTGTCTCATCTGCACCAGCAGGTCGACCACGTAACACATTGTACGCACGTCAGGTAGATCTAAATGTCATATTTTAAATGGAAAAATGACAGTTCGATTGTACTAACGCGCGTTTGGAACGTAACGTGATTACCCCTCTGACAACGTCAGTACGTGGGGTATTTCCTAATTATAATGATCACCATATTTAAATTTAAATACCTGTTTTCAGTTTTTCTTGTTTGCCTGAACTGACACAGTTAAACTTTCCAAGCCTTGATCAATTTTAATTCGTTTTATATTTAAAAGTTTTGGTGATATATTTTACAAAACAGTTTAGAAGTAAGTTATTAAAAACAAATTTTATTCGTATACCTTATTACTATAATAAATTAATATAGCTAATCCCAGCTAAAATTTTACTTTGTTTTATAAGGGTATACACAGTATAATACAGATATATCTTTATTCCCAGGGGTTACCAAAGTATTCTAATGTAATTATGTTTAGAAGTCACATTGTTCTAACTGGAAAAAGCTCTAGTTGTAGTAATTCTTGTATATTGTTGAATTTTTTATTGTTACTAATAGCCTAATGAATGGTTATATATGTGTGCCGTCCATTTTATTAGTAATTACGATCTTATTAGTTATAGTTTAATATCTGACAAAGTAACTGAACGGACAATAACAATAATATTAGAGTGCTATTTTAACAGTACATAAGAATAAATAGTAGCATTATACTGAAGTAGTCGTCATTTTTTATTAGTAGGGTTATTTTATTATGTGTAATAAACATTGTTTGCTTACAATTTCACGAAATATGTGTTTTATTTAGGATCTCCAATAATAAATCACAAATAAGTTTATTTAAATCTTGCTAGTCGTTTTTCTCCCACTTAAAGAAGCCTGATTGACTTGACATTTACTGAGCATATGTAGTTTTGAAGACAATTAAATATTAAATCATTTTATTGGCAAAAAGGCTTCAGTCATACTTTTTTTTACAAAAACCTGTTTTAAATGCAGTAACGGATGTTCGTAGCACTAAAAATCAAGCAAAATACCGTTTAAAACGCAGTAGTATAGCTCCGCGTACTGTGGTTTAAACGGTAATTCATCACTTGTCTGTGTAAGTGAATGCAAAACATGGACAGTAACTCGACTTTTCACTGTGTTTTAAGCGGTATTTCTTTTGGTTTTGCCTGTCTCAAAGAGTGCAGTACGAGCTTGAAATTTTGAAAAAGCCTCATAATTAATTTCAGTGTACACTGAAACCATTGTTTTTAACGTCATCGTATTCTATGTGTTGAGCGCTTTCCATTACAATAAATTATAAGTATATACCGCTTGAACGAACGGAAATAAACTACTTTTAAAGTGTTTTTTGCGTTTATCTCGAAATGGACTTTTTCGAGTTACTGCACTTTAGGTTCTGCACGGCAGTGTAGCATCTATAAAAGATGATTTAAGCAGCGTCCATTAGAGTGCGGCACTTGCGTACGTGGCTTGCCAGGCCAATGCGAGAGCGACAGTGACGCCCGCATATATGACATGTAAATGTCATACACATCGCTTTTGGAGGAGCAGCAGCGCGCTGGTGTCTCAATGCTCGTTTGTGGGACAACAGGTCAAACCAGAGCCACTAGTAAATACGTACGCATGTAGCTCTCTAATGTCAAACACAAGATCATCTACAAAGGCGAACCTATCCCTACAAGGGATCTCTTCCATTTCGGTAGCACATTCGTTTGTTTGTTAGTTATTAAGGTGCATTATGTGAATGTATGTGTAATGAACTAATGATGTGTTATCCGAATAAATTCCTATTCTATTCTATTCTAAAACCTATTAAGCTAACCACCACAGATGTATGAACATAAGGAGATCGGACATGGCGGCCGATTTGTATAGAGTGAGCCTGTCGCAAGTACATTAACCCACACAACGCCCAAGTAATTGACAAGACAAAGCACGCACACATCTAAAACACACACACTTGTATACCTACACGCTTATTTGACAATAAACGCGCATCATATCAGGCATTTTGGGAAAAAACGTAATATTCTCTGCTCGCAGCACGCGTGCACAGTATGGCAGTGTATGCCCATTGAGCATACAGCTGCGACACGGCCGCCGGCGGCTTGTCCTCTCTCTAGTATTCTATGCTCTGAGCTAACCACAGTGGGAGTCATGGGAGTGGGAGGATTCTTTAGTATACCAATGATAATTGAAAGGTATACAATATAGTTTGACATATATAGTTATAAATATTCGTAAATATTGTACCCTGACTTGTAGCAATTGTTATTAAAATATTTATTTCTTTCGCCTCTATCCCCAACTCCATCTGCAGCGCGGCTGTGTGCGCGTGACGTCACTGGCCGCCGATAAAATTAACACAATGCATTTCGCTCGATATAAAATGCGCTATGTGGACGATGACCTAAATACGTGCTCAGTCCACCACAGAAAGCGGTACCTACTTATGATATGTGGATGTGGCCTATCTCAGGGTAGCCAGGGTACGGGGACAGTGGCTGCTGGAAAGAAGCTAAAGACGTCAGTGGTTAAGTTTTATTACAATTTTCTTAAATACAGACCCAGTAGATACAAATTGTTTGTCAGCTTATTCCAACTGCTATTCAAATTTAAATAAAGAAGTAATTCTTTTTGTATGGCCAGCTCTCACTGAGCATAAGCGTGACGTCAGCGAGATGGAAGTGCGTGTTTGGAAGCGCGGATTTCATGTTTTTTAATTTTAATTTTTTTGCGTTTTAATATATAAAAAGCGGCCAAGTGCGAGTCGGACTCGCATATGAAGGGTCCCGTAAAATAAATTGCAGTTTACGATTTATGACGAATTAAAAAAAACGACTTGCTAGATCTTGTAAAGTTTGTATGGTAATGTACATCATATATATTTTTTAGTTTTATCGTTCTCTTATTTTAGAAGTTACAGGGGGGGGGGGGGACACATTTTACCACTTTGGAAGTCTCTCTCGCGCAAACTATTCAGTTTAGAAAAAAAATGATGTTAGAAACCTCAATATAATTTTTGAAGACCTATTCATATTGGTTTAATGAAAAAAACATTTTTGAGTTTCAGCTTTAAGTATGGGGAACCCCCAAAATTTATTGTTTTTTTTCTATTTTTGTATAAGAATTTTAATGCGGTTCACAGAATACATCTTATTACCAAATTTTAACAGTGGTTCTTATAGTTTCCGAAAAAAGTGACTGTGACATACGGACGGACAGACAGACAGACAGACATGACGAATCTATAAGGGTTCCATTTTTTGCCATTTGGCTACGGAACCCTATAAAAGTAATAGCTGATTTCCTTCACACATGACATTGCCGATTTTTAGAACCAATTTTAATATGTTTAGCTGTTGTGCATAATTTGTTACGATTTTTTTTAATGTATTTTAGACCTATGTTCGTGATTTTTTTCTATCGAGTGTAAGTTAAAAACTTAGGATTCGAATAGCTGATTTCCCTCGAAAAAGGCCTCAAGATTGCTAATAAAATTTAGAGCAGCCGTATTATATTCCAAACAAGAGCTACGATTTTTTTTAAATCCGTGTTTGGAGCTCACGTCGCCTTAAGGTTAGATATTCCGGACCAAAACGGTAAAAACGGAACCCTTATGCGACTCCGTCCGTCTGTCTGTCTGTCTGTCACAAAGTTAAATATCTCAGGAACTACTGGTGCTATCAATTTGAAATTTGGAGTAGTTGTAAACAAAGCTAATCCACGTGTATCGAAAATGAAAAATTCAAAGATATATATTTTATTTCTATAAAAAAGGACGGAGTATGAGGGGGGGGCAAAAATTAAAAGTCTAGTAAGTAGGCCAATCAAATGAAAAGGGCTTGAATTGCACATTCTAAAACAGTTTTTCTTTTTTGTTCTGTCATGGTAAAATTTTGATTTACAAAGGAAAATGTAGAAAAAAATACCATTCCCCCGTCTCCGAAGTTTACCGAGTGAAAAATTGGAAAATAATATATATTATATAATTTATATTAACGTAAATATTACCGGAAAAGTATAACGATACCTCTAACTAGCGTATTTTTATTATTTTTCAAAAATCATTTAGTGTAATTTAAGTTAGTAATTTAATACTTTTGTGTTGATTTTTTTTCTTCAAATTTGTATGGAAGTATTCTGAAAGTACTTTTTAGCAAATAGAAAGAGAATTATCGAAATTGATTCACTTGATAAAGAATTATCTCTGAAAAACCAACACAGATTGTTTCTTAATAAAGCGTGGTGAAAGGTTGTACGGAACCCTTCGTGCGCGAGACAGACTCGCACTTGACCGGTTTTTTTAAAGTACCTACAAAACGAAGTCCGCCAAGGTGTCTTGAACAAATTTTGTGTAATAACACGAGAGTCATTTTAGTTCTTCTTGATATTGAGTTTATCTGAAATATACTATATCTGAAAATGTAATTAAAAAATAAGTTTTTTATTGACATTGCACAGTATCACTAATGTCCAGTGATCGGCACGACCCGTGCAACACCGCGGGATTCCGAGAAGAAATATTAATATTGGACATGACATGCATGATTATAATCCCGTGATCTAGTTCGCAAAAATAATATTTAAAAACTCATAAATTGTATAATTTTACATTAAAGAAAATCTTGATATACATTGATTTTATTTTATATTGCGTAAAATATTAAGTGCACTCATATAAAATATGTAACTGTTAAAATGTAACCATTTGAAGGGCAAAAAAATCCTTTTCCCGACTACCTGGCATGTCGAAGGTCACATTCGGATTTTCTATTGTTTGCGTTTATGACCAAACGCATAGTTTAAGCTGCTGCGAAAAACACAGCTAATAGTTATATGAACTTCGTTGATGTCATCCTTCTCTAATTTACTGATAAGGAATGCAACCAATTTCTAACAACAAATATGTTTTAAGTACTTTTACTTCTGTTCTTCGGGTCATTAAGTTCGGACGTGGTGATTTAAGGTTATTTGTGTAAGGATTGTGCAAATAGGTTTCATATGTCCCCGTTATTTACTTAACTGAAATGAGAAAATATTGTCTTCCTTTACCGACTCGAATTCCGGAAACCCGGGGAATATCTATATTAACGTAATGATTGAGGTCATTGACACCGTGTTGCACGGGTAGTGCCGATAATTGCTATTGTCACTACTGTCACTAGCTCAGAGCATAGAATACTAGAGAGAGGACAAGCCGCCGGCGGCCGTGTCGCAGCTGTATGCTCAATGGGCATACACTGCCATACTGTGGACGCGTGCTGATCGCAGAGAATATTACGTTTTTTCCCAAAATGCCTGATATGATGCGTGTTTATTGTCAAATAAGCGTGTAGGTATACAAGAGTGTGTGTTTTAGATGTGTGCGTGCTTTGTCTTGTCAATTACTTGGGCGTTGTGTGGGTTAATGTACTTGCGACAGGCTCACTCTATACAAATCGGCCGCCATGTCCGATCTCCTTATATTCATACATCTGTGGTCACTAGTCACAAATCTGCCCGCTTGATAACGGGGTCTATATTATATTACATATCATCCGTTAGGGGTCTCCAGGACGGTCGACACTACATACAAACGTACTTTTGCATGCTAGGATAACATGAGACTTTGTATACACAACCTGCCATATCTGGGTCATTGTCAGTCACAAAAACAAAAATTATCTTTCCGGTGGTCAATAGTTAAGGGTTACGTATACATATAATATGTTTTTATCACATAAAATTATAGAAGGGGCAACGCCGTTTATGCCAATTCAGAGTACAACCAAAAATTAGGCATTATAGCCCTTAATGGCAATGTCCACCGAAGAGACGCGAACCTAAATCTGACAACCCATCTACGTCCGAAACTATAATGCAGGGGGCGTACTTTTCATGCCGATGACATCAATTTGACGTCACGCTTCATATAGAATGATCCCAAATAGTTTTATTGTAATTATTAATCATTAGTCGTCAATTAATATTATATACAATACAAATTACTTCAAAAGTAATCTATTCACACGTGGAATAATTAATAGGTACCTACTTGATACGTGAAACATAAATTAAACTATTTGTTTTGTTTTTATACATACAATTGCAATCAAACTCTATGCAGCGTGACGTCATTTTTGCGTCAACGGCATGATAAGTACGGGCCCTGGTGGTAACAATACCATTTAATTAAATGTATGTATAAAAACAATACAAATAGTTTAATTTACGTTTCACGTATCAAGTAGGTACCTATTAATTATTCCACGTGTGAATAGATTACTTTTGAAGTAATTTGTACATGATTAAAATGATTGACGACTATAATTAATAATTACAATAAAACTATTTGGGATCATCTTATATGCAGCGTGACGTCAAATTGATGTCATCGGCATGAAAATATTTGAATTTGAATTTGAAAAGTACGCCCCCTTAATAAGTTACCTACACTGTTGCTAGAAATTAAAATACAAAAAAAAATACTGCGAGTATTAGAACGTTTTTCACGCAAACTCACCAATCGCTTCATTTGCATTCTATTATAATTTATAGGAACAGAAACTAGATTAGTTAGGTACTTACTTATAAAAAGGTTCATGTTATTTCAGTACTTATGCCGTTTTAAAATGAGAACCACTACGTTTGCATGGAGCGTCGACCGTGCACTAAACATTTTGGTATACCTACTTTTGTCTGGAAAGATGTCATGCTGGTCCATAGCTTCCTAACGTTCATTCGAAATGTTACGCAATTAGCCCCCTACTCAACTCCAGGCCCCGTAGCATGCGATAAGAGACAGGATAAGAGCGTCGTCTCGTTCTCGAACGGTGTCAGCCAGGGACGGATGCTCCATCTTGTCACTTATCGCGTGATAAGGCCAATCCATGCTATAGGGCCAGGTTTGATAATGGCACCTTCCACTTAGCATATCTTTGCGATGAATGGATCTCAACATTCCTCACTAAGCCTCAGGTTGCGGTCTGGACGCTAAGCGGGCGTTCATAAATAGGTACATTGAACTCGTTTAAATGTATACACGACCGCTCACCGCCCGCTGCTCCCTGGCGTCCAGATCGCGGCATCATACTTTAAAATCCCTTCGAAAACACGATAAAACACGATAAGTAAAAAAGCGCTCGACTGCCCACCCTCGGTACCGGTCGTCCGTCCGGTCTGTGCGCCGGCGCAGCGGAAGCGGAAGCAGGTGCGCGCAAGCGCGAACACAACACACGCCACTTTCAACCTTATGGCGATGGCATAAGGTACGATGATGACATGAGCGAATCGGGGCTGTACCAGCAAATACCGTTTTGAACTTTAAGTCAATGACGTAAGCTATAGCTTTACGCCATACGCTCATATATGAGTGTGTACATTATTATATTAAAATTACACACAGTATACAGTTTACGCTTATACAGTGATTGGCTAACTTGAACCTTAATTATGTTGTATCGAAGTCTATGTAGTACCCATAATCCAAGCTTTGCTAGTCGATTTGTGTAAAATTCGGACAGACGCCGCGCCGGCACTTTTTTCCAAGCTGAAACTCCGAACTTCGTTCACTCCCGCGTTCAATTAAGTACCAAATGATAACACGAGTGTATGTTTAGTGTAAAGTAGGTAATGATAACACGAGTGCGTAGTGTAAAGTAATGATAACACGAGTGTGTAAAATAATGATAACACGAGTGTGTAAAGTGTAAAGCCAAAAATCGGGATGCCCTTCCATACGACGCGGCCAAGGCATGCATTCCATTCCAGCTTTAGCCATGGAACCACAAGCCTTATTGACAGAGCCTTTCTTGAGCGGTTTCCGTTGATTGTTTTCGTTCGGAATTATCTGATACCTATATCTAGACGTCAATAAGTACCTACGCACGTTTTTAAACCGCCTAGCTAGCACAGTCTATAAACCAATACAGTCATTCGACGAAGCCGTCTAGTCTCTCTAGACAGGGCAATCGTGCGGGGTGTGAGGGGCGGGTAGGGCGAGCCCGAGCGGCATACGTCGCCATTGTTATTTTATTAGTAGCTCGGGACATAACTTGACAACCCTAGGTAAGTAGGTATTGTGGCCTCGGTTCACTGTTACTATCTTTACACTGTGACGCTAGGCTACGTACGATTCGAAACTGTCCATGGTTTGAAATTAATTCATACTTTAATTTAGTCGACTTTTTATAAAACTGTCATTGGAATTGAAACCTTTTGCCTTGGACGGTAGAGTTGCTTTTTGAATGGACTACTTTGATGCTATTCGGCCAACTTAAATAATCTCAAGTAGGTATACACCTGAAAAGGTAGGGTGTGGTGAGCCCAACAGAACAGATCTACTGCAACCTGCAACTGTATCTTCAAATTGTACCCATTTCACACATATGTACATAATAAATTTATTTCATTATTTATTTATTATGTGATGTGCGCCGCAGGTGTTAGGCTCGTAAAACACACTTTCCCGAAATGTGCACTTTCTCTAAAGGTGCACTTCTTTAGAAGGGTAATTTTCTCGGAAGGTACACTGTCTCTAAAAGTGCACTTCCCGATATGTATACACTTTTTCAATAGGTGCACTTTCCCAGAATGTGCACTTTCGCAGAAGGTATATTTTCCCGGAAAGTACACTTTAGGGGTAGGGGTGTCCCTGTTTATGGTACTAAGGGTTTCTATGAAATAGTACAAATGTAAACAGACGGACAGACGGACGGATGGACGGACAGAAAGAGCGAAACTATAAGTGTTCCGTTTTTGCAATTTTGACTACGGGACCCTAAAATAAGTATATTTTGCCATCAAACTTAAAGCTCCTGTACACAATCGATTTAGAATTTAGATGAGATTAAATTTAAGACAGAAATGCGTGTGGCTTAAAAAACCGGCCAAGTGCGAGTTGGACTCGCGCACGAACGGTGCCGTACCAAAAAATCACCTTTGTTGTATGGGAGCCCCCCTTAAAAAAATATTTTATTTTGTTTTTAGTATTTGTTGTTATACCGACAACAGAAATAATTTTTATTTTTTATTTTTTTATAATTCTGATAATCTGCGATCAGTCACAACAACTATGAGCAGATGAGTTGAGAGCGGTTGGCGATTGGCAAGGTAGGGCCATTGCCCCAGCTTCCCCTAGTCAGGCAGCACATTGGCTCTCTTGAGTCTCTTCATTGGGTTTGGCGTTAGAAGCAACTGTGATAGAGGGTTTGGATGAGTTGCTAGTCGGTCCTTGTAGTTGGCTGTGTAGCGTTTTGCCTCTTCAAGTATGGTTGGGATTTCCAGATACTCGTGGATTTCTGAGTTGCGAGCGTACCAGGGCGCTGATGACAAGACCCTTAAGATGTTGTTTTGAGCTCTCTGGAGAGACAGTACATTGGATTTGCTGGCCGATGACCACAGTTGGATGCCATATGTCCATATTGGTTTCACTATTGCGCAGTAAACTTTCAGCTTATTGGGTAGATATAAGGCCGACTGTCTGCCGAGAATCCAGAGGAGATTTCTGAATCGATGATTCATTTCGTCTCTCTTTTTCTTTATATGATTTTTCCATGTCATTCTTTGGTCCAGGTGGAATCCCAGGTATTTGACACAGGTCGATTGAGGAAGTATGTCGGTGCCTAGGTTGACTGGGGGACATGTTTCGCGTCTTAGTGTAAATGTGATATGGTGGGACTTTGGGGCACTTGCTTTTATGCGCCACTTGGTTAGCCATGCGCTGGTGTCATCAAGCTGTGCTTGCAGTACTCTGCTAGCCTCTTTTGGGTCTGGGTGACAGGCAAGGAAAGCTGCATCATCAGCAAAGGTGGCTACGGAAACATTCGAAGTCTGGGGTAGGTCACACGTATATATGTTGTAGAGGACTGGACCCAGCACAGAGCCTTGAGGTACTCCCGCTTGACAGCTGTAGAGCGAAGATCTTGCATCTCGTACCTTCACTTGGAATCTTCTGTCGCTCAGGTAAGAATCCATTATTAGGTAGAAGGAGTGGGGAAGAAATTTTTTGATTTTGCACAGGAGTCCTTTGTGCCAAACTCTATCGAATGCTTGTTGAACGTCAAGAAAGGCAGCCGAGCAGTAACACTTTTTTTCAAGAGATTGTCGTATAGTGCTGTACACTCTATGTACTTGCTCTATGGTTGAGTGTTGTTTTCTGAATCCAAATTGGTGGTCGGGAATAACATGGTCATTGTCTAGGCAAGGTGACAATCGTTCAAGGATGATCCTTTCCCACAACTTTGATAGAACAGGCGTCAAACTGATTACCCCCTTAAAAAAATATTTTATTTTGTTTTTAGTATTTGTTGTTATACCGACAACAGAAATAATAAATAATAAATAATCTGTGAAAATTTCAACTCTCTAGCTATCACGGTTCTTGAGATACAGCCTGGTGACAGACAGACGGACGGACGGACGGACAGCGAAGTCTTAGTAATAGGGTCCCGTTTTACTCTTTGAGTACGGAACCCTAAAAATGTGTGAAGCGTGTGTGTGTGTGTGTGCTTGTGTGTGGTCTGTGTGTGTGCGTGTGTGTGTGTGTGAAGAAAGTGTCTAAATAATAAATGTGTAACTTTTGTGAAAGTGCCCTAAATGGGGAAGTGTACATTTTGGGAAAGCGTGCGTTTTGCAAAAGTGCACATTTCGAGAAAGTTTTCAAATTGGGAAAGTCTACATTGTGGGAGTGTACATTTTGCGGAAAGTGCACCTTTGCAGAAAGTGCACATCTCAGGAAAGTTTGTTTTACGAGTCTAACCCTTTTCTCCACAAAAAAAAGGTATAAGTTTGACGTCGCTGTGTGTCTGTCTGTGGCATCGTAGTTACTACACGAATGGACAGATTTGAATGCGGTTTTTTATCCGAATGATCGAGATGGTTCGACAGGAGGGTATCTCATCACCAAGGCTCTTCAACCTATTTATACATCAACGAGCTGATAGATGCATGCGGGATTAGGGAATGCAATTACCGGGCAAATATCATTACCGGTAAATTACCGACTTGAGTGAGGCAAAACCGGTTAACCGGTAAATTACCGGTAAATTCAATTTGACTAATAAGTAGCGTTATTTGACGTTTATTAATCGTAAAAATAAGCTATGATATAGTATAAAGAGTTATCATGTGCCATAAATGCCGTAATGATCAGATTCTAAAATAATTAAAACTTAATGAGTGGTAGGAGGGCAAAAAACACAACTGAAAACGTTCCTTGGGGATTAGCCGGTAGGTAGGAATTGTCCCCAGTTCTACAGAAACGAACTACAAGCCCGCTTACTCGTAGTAGTCTAAAATAATATTTCACTAAATAGATGTTTTACCATAGAACCATACCTAGATCGAACAGAGTTGGATTGAGAAAAGGGTAGTTATGTTAACAATACATTTTACCTAAGAGTTTTATAACTTTTTCTAGGAGTGGGAGCTCATGGGGGTTCCAAATTGCGGCATTGGTTTAGCGATTCGGAGGGCTATATCTGTTACCTTAGTTCTGCTGCGGATAGCCTTCTATTGAGGCCCATAGTGAGCGACTACATTTCAGGTGCCATATATTATGTCATCACTGGCAACACACACTGGTCAAACCGGCCCAACAGGACTGGAACTGGACAGTCTGCCATAGGTATATATAATCGTCTACAACTCTGAGCGTAAAGTGTCCGATTGTAATGGGAGTTGGCACTACATGGGCATTTGACATGATCTTCGTCTTATCGATGTTCATCTTTAGACCGACTCGCTCGGAGGCTTTACTGAGGTCATCGAGCATCGTACTAAAGTCCTCCATGGTCTCAGCCAAGGCTAATAAATCGTCAGAAATCCGGAGGTGAGTGATGTACTTGTCGTTGATGTCTGCCTTCTCCAGTCCAGAGTCTTGAAAAAATCCTCCAGTGCAGCGGTGAACAATTTTGGGGAAAAAAATCTCATTGACTGACTCCTCACTGCAGCAGAATAGGTTTCGCGTTCAAATCCTGGAGTCAGACTGACACAGTGGCGTTTTCGTACAAACACTTCAATACTTCGAGCGGTAGTCGACTTGGCACCGCTGCGCTGGTGAGACTAGTACCTACAGCCCAGGTTTCGATCAAATTGAAGGCTTTCTCATGGGTCGCGAACGCAAAGCAGAGGGGCAGGTTATACTCCTCAGTCTTCTGTATAACCTGACGGAGCGTATAGATGTGGTCTACGGTGCTAAAGCCTCTCCGGGAACCGGCTTGTCTGGGAGGCTTGAAGTCATCTAGCCTGTGTTAGAGACGATTTGTAATGACTCTCGAAAACAGTTTATAGACATGGCTCGGAAGTCAGATGGGTTGGTAGTTCTTCAGCTGGGTGTTGTCACCATTTTTCCTTGCATCTGTTCCTTGCCTTTGGCTTTACCAGTAAGACGAAGAGAGGTATTTCTTTAAATTGTAATGATGAGTATACCTCTAAAGTATGTTAAAAAAGGCATCTCTATTTGTACTCATTCAAACTGATCATTATTCATATTTTATAGAACGGAACCGGGAACGTGTTTATATTTTAAGAAGCTTCTCTTCTACAAACGATTGCATTAATTTGATCCTACTAGATAACGCTAACAAGTTTATTCAATTGATAAAAGGAGGGTTATTGAGGTATAATCATGACGATGAAGCATTAACAATTGTTATAATTTAGTATTTAACTATTAATTTGTGTTTCGGTAAATTACCGGTTTTGATTTTAATTTACCGGTAATTTACCGGCCTCATATTTAGTCAATTTACCGGTTTACCGGCTAACCGGTTAACCGGTTTGCATTCCCTATGCGGGATGCTATGTGGGTAGCACTTGTGTCAATAGCCTAAGTTATGCCGATGACGTAGTGCTACTGAGCCCATCTGTCAGTGCGCTAGAGCTGCTGCTTGCCCACCGCGAAGCCTACGCCTCGCTTCACTCATGGGCTAGAGTACAACATGGTACAACAATAAAGAGAGCGAAGCGTTGGTATTTACCACCTGTATTGTTGAACTCTTACTCTAGCCCATTAAAAGTCGTGGATAAGGTCAAATACCTGGAGCACATCCTCATGAGTGACTTAACCCATTCAGTGTCCATGACGACACATATGCGTCAGAGCGCTTTTCGCTACATACGAGGTTTAACCTGCTACGGACTACGGCGTAGCGCTACGAGATTAGCGTGGCCGTCAATGTGTTAATGGATGACTCGGACATTGAAAGGGCGCGCAGCGCTTTGGCGGTTCGGAGTAACATGCCCGCAGGTTTGCTCGTTGCTCGCGTGATGTAAAAATCATAAAATCATATTGTCAATCTTTGTACACGAGCAGCCCGTGGATGCGGTACACGAAACGAGCCTACAACGTCCTGCGTTACAGTCGACTACAGATGTATCCATATACATACACCCACATACACTTATATACATAGACTTTACTAACATAGTAATAAAATATACCTACATACATAATTTTGTAACATTAAAAATGGCGAATGGGCCGTGCACTGGTGTGGGACGCTACTTGCGCTGATACGTTGGTAGCGTCCTACTTGGCAGTCACGTCCAAACTAGCCGGGGCAGCGGCGGATGCCCGAGAGCGATCCAAGGTCGGGAAATATAGCTGTCTCGGCGCCCAGTACGACTTTGTCGCATTTGGCGTCGAGACACTCGGCCCTTGGGGAAAAAGCGCGCGTGGGCTCCACAAGGAGATCAGCAAGCGGTTGAGGGACGCAACGGGTGACCCTCGCGCAGGCAGCTTCCTCGCTCAAAGAATAGCGATTGCTATTCAACGCGGGAATGCTGCCTGTGTGATGGGCACCCTGCCTAAAGGGCAAAGTCTTGATACGTTTCTGTAATTTTATTTTTAAGTAGTTTTAAATGACATGCTTGTAAGTGTAGTTGTATGTTGTGAAATAAATGTCTAAAGCTACTGTTACACATGCTCTTTAGTAGCATGCTTGTTTGAGCATGCTTAGTTATTTTGTATGCAAATAGCATGCTACTTACTAGCAACTTTCCAGATAAACATGTTATTTGCCCGAAATTAGCATGATTTCGTGCTACTAAAGAGCATGTGTAACAGTAGCTTTATGTTATTTGTTATACAAGGGGGGAAAGTTGTATTTTACCTGCGAGTGTTCATTTGAAACACGAACTAGCGAAAGGATACTATGAGACCACGAGCGAAGCGAGTGGTTCAAAAATAGAATCCTGAGCGTAGCGAGTGTTTCATCACACGAGACGTAAAATAACTTTTTGTACTCGTCGATTAAAATCTGTGTATTAAGATTTCATAGAGAATACTGCAACGTCACTCTTTTCATAGTTGTAGTCCATGTTACTGTCGAAACAATCGAAATAACTGTTTCGATACGCTCCAGACAACCGAAAAAAAATTGAAAATAGAACTAAAATAAATTCGACCAATCACGTGGCTGCTTTACCGAACTAGTAATGAATTGGACCAATAGAATCGCTTTGATTATTGAGTTTACTCGTTGATGTCGTACGCTCGTTCATGTCTTTTAAGATATCAACGAGCGTACGAGCGATAGGCTGCACTTCGTTTCAATAGTATCGAGTTTGTTTAATTAGTTCAGTTGACTCGTAGAAAATTAATTTTAATGAACTCGTACAAAAAGTATTGTTTACAATAGTGTTATAATCAAGCTTTTCAATTTCGTACCTTACTTAGGCCACTCAGCAAACTTCGTGGCCTAAACACGGTACTCGACTAAAAAGCTCTCTATTATAACACGAATGTGAAAAATACTATTTCACCCGTGTATAACACAAATCTTTTCACCTCACTACAGCGAGGAAAATAAGAAAAAAGGTAAAAAAAGGGAAAAAAAAGTTAAAAATAATATTAAACTAGTTTAAAAAAAGTTATAAAAAGTTAAAAAAGAAAGTTTAAAAAAAGTTAAAAAAAAATTAAAAAAAAGTTAAACATATTTTTGTCATAAAATATACAAAAAAACCAAAAATAAACATTTAACGTTCTACGTCATAGTACTTTTAACGTTCTACGTCTACTTTCTTCACATGTGGATAAAAAGCGATTTTCTCAATAGATATCAAACATACAAAAAGGCCTTTCCGAGCTAGTGAGGTGAAAACATACTTATCTTTGTAGTCGACTGTACAATACATCAATGCTTATAGAATGCTGATGGGTCATGGGACTGCCTCTATACCAGGTGCTCTGCATCGGCCATGTTTGTGGCAGCTCGCACGGATAGTTTTCCGACCATAATAAGGAAAAATATAGTTTCCTTACTAAGTCGTGTGAGTGAGGCATAGTCCCACCCCACCAGCATTCTAAAGGAAATTGCTGACAGGTTTGATTGTCCGATATTAAAACATTGGTCCGACCAAATTAAAGGCATACCGCATTTTTTTATATCGATACGTGTTAGCTGTGTATTATTCCAATTGCTGATGTATAAATACTAACACTAGATTAAGTATTTGTTATGTTTACTAACACTCTATGGACAACTACTCTGTATTGTCCGAAATAAAGAAACTGAATTGAATTGAAATGAAAATGTCGGAGGTTTTTCAACTTTTCTAAGTTGTAGTATTTAACAAATTATGAAATAGTCAAGTACCTAAAGTAAATGAGTAATTTGTCAAATTAATAATTTATCCCAACAAAAAAATTACATGTAAAGTGATTGCCAAGACTCTCTAACTCATATAATAATAATAATAAAATCTTTATTTCGGAATACAAAAGACTCCATAGTTGTTAGTAACATAAAAAACATACAAATTATATAAAACTATGTTAGTTTAAGTACAATACAAGGTAACTGTATTAAATTAAATACAAATACAAATTAAAATACTTTTTAGTCGGGGTTTAGGGCTACCCCTTTAATAAGTCCAACCCAATGCATGAGGATTGCGCTGTCGAACCTGTTGGCAAACACACTTAGAATGCTGTTGGCGCTCCGTCTAACTCGCCCCAGCAGGGACACGATCTTTTTGCGCATGATTGCTGGGAAACCGTCCGTTTAGCTTTCAGCGTTAAAAAGATAACAAATCAAAAGTAGCGCCAAGCTTTCTACTTCACACGGCTTAACTCTACCACTACCAGCCACGCTCTACGAATTCTACATCTTGGCTAAAAAGTATAAACCCGTCGTTTATTAATTTCATCATAAATTCATTCGGCGCGAGAGATGGCGAGAGTCTATGCGGCGACCGGGATGTGCGTTTGTTAAGATAATTTCTTAAGAAGTGTATGGGAAAACCCGTACAAACTTCCAACCCCTAATTTAATACTAAAAATCCAGAAATACGTCTTTTATTATCATAACAAGGATTCCCTATATCAATTTTCAGACCCCTAGCATCTAAATTTGCGGAATTCTCATACAAAGTTCAATCCCCTAGTTAAGGATGACTCACGCTAGAACGGGCGGTGTCCGGCCCGGGCCGTTTTCTAAGAAAAACGACGGCGTTTTTGCGCGGCCGAGCCATACCAAAGCCCGGCCGGGCTGTGCAGTCACCGAGCCGCTTCCGAGTCTCAGCCGTGGCTCGGCTGGGCTTGCCTATGGCTCAACCGCGCAAAAACGCCGTCGTTTTTCTCAGAAAACGGCCCGGGCCGGACACGGCCCGTTCCAGCGTGAGTCATCCTTTAAACGGGTTAGGGGGTAATAGTTCCAATTTTTAAGATTTTTTTGTTGATTGTGTACTAATAAATAAATAAATATTGACGGACAATCTTACTCAAATTGACCTAGTCCCAAACTAAGCAAAGCTTGACTAGCTTACATACCAAATTTCAGCTTTCTAGGACTTCAGGTTTTGATAATCAACGTGAGTGAGTGACGAAATCGGCGTTTTTTAGATATCAATAAAATCTAAAGGATAAGAACTCATCATCATCATCATCATCATATCAGCCGAAAGACGTCCACTGCTGGACATAGGCCTCCCCCAAAGAGTGTCAAAATGAACGGTCCTGCGCCACCCGCATCCAGCGGACTCCCGCGACCTTTACCAGGTCATCAGCCCACCTTGTGGGCGGCCTACCCACACGCCGCGCCTTCCGGTACGTGGTTGCCACTCGAGAACATTTCCGCCCCAACGGACATCGGTTCTACGTGCAATGTGCCCCGCCCACTGCCACTTAAGTTTAGCGATTCGGAGGGCTATATCGGTTACCTTGGTTCTGCTGCGGTATAAGAACTATGCAATTGAAACTTTATATGTTTAATAAGTCCACTATTGTCATCATTACCCCGAGAATTTTGTTTATCTGGTATAATCCATACCCAAGTTAATAGAAAAGGTAGGTACACCTAGTGCCCTTGCGCTGCGCTTGGCTCGTCTTGGCGGGGGCACGTACATAAAACGACGAATGTGAAATAAAAATTTGTCAAACGTTATTTTTCAAATGACCCTAAAGCTTAATAAGGGTATCCTAACTTATTAGGCCTTAGGGTACATAATATCGTACCTACCACTCTTTTCCGTTTTGGCCGTAACGAGTCAAAACATCGATTATTTCCTTGCAATACCATACTTACTGTCCATACTGTATATCCGTTTACATGTTGTTTTTCTAACTTAAAATTGTTATTTGAACGAACCTGCGTTGAAAGTTGCAAAATTCAACTTTATTTATAAATAAATGAAATAAGTAAATGATTTTTATTCTGCAAGTCAAAAATCTACTAGCGTTTCTGAAAAAGCAGACCACTGTTAAGAAGAAACGCCGAAACAAACTCAACAGTCAGTCATTGCATTATGTTATGACACTGCTAGTCACCACGGCACTGACCTAAATGCTACTTTTCGAACTGCCCAAGTCTAAGCAATGCTCCTACCAAGAAGAAGAAAGTCATTAGATATAATACAACATAGTTTATTCAGGAATCTCTTCTCAATTAGTCTGTATTGTAAATATTTATTACCATCATAAAAAAAACTTCAAGAGACATTTAACTTTTATTATCAATCTTAGTTACACGCACTGCCATCTAGCGTGGAGTAGACATTGATATGATTTTGTTTTAAGAACGTGGTGTCGTTATTATAGTTCCGCTACTCCCCGAGAGATGGCGCTTATAATAACGGTTAAATAAAACATACTTTATTTACACGAATGTGGATGAGACGAGACGGTTTAAGAGTTTACTTAAATACTGCGTAAAATATAACTAAATCCCTAATATTTTTTTATACTCGTCGACTTTAATATTTGAATTAAGTGTGAATAGAAAAGTGATAAATAGAATTGACGCCACTGGAAATTCTTGGAGATGTACAATTAAGTATATGAGTAAAAACCAGTTGTCATCAATAACTACTTAAAGGAAATAGCTTAGGGGCCTTTAACATTTTCATTTTATGAAAAGGATTATTTACTCGCAAATGTGTTGAAAAACGTCGTATGAAACGCGTGAGCTTTGATAATTACATCCTCGGCTTTCTTATGCGGTTCGCGTGATAATTCCGCCTCTGATTTGATATAATGATCAACATAGCCCACTCGTTTCACAATGTACTAATAATTTAAATTCACATGTATTAGCAAACAATCAATTCAAATTTACCTTAAACTACATACATAAACCAAATAAAAATTGTTCTGATTATTACTTGATTCATACAGTGTTATTGTTATATATATGGAAGTAGATACACCTATAATAGCTCTTTTATTATTATTCAGTAAGTAACTACTTATTATCTACTAGCTGTTGCCCGCGCCCTTCGTCCGCGTATAACATATTATCGTCTAAATGTTTGTTGAAGGAATGAATAAAAAAAAAAAATTAAATTAATTTTCTACCTAGTCTTTTAGAAAACAATCTAAAACCGAAGTTACAAATCTCTTACTTTTAAAATCTCTTGCTCTCTATACAAACTAAGAACCCTCTCTGAACCCTCATAGTAAACAGTCTGAAACCGTAGTTACAAATTTCTTACTTTAAAAATGTCTTGCTCTCTATACAAAGTTCGAACCCCCTTTTTAACCTTCTTAGGCGATGAATAAAAAAAACGCTGAAATAAGTTTTGTAGTATTTTAGCAAACAGTCTAAAACCGAAGTTACAAATCCCTTACTTTAAAAATATCTTGCTCTCCATACAAACTTTGAACACCCTTATAATCCCCATTAGCGGATATATTTCAAAAAATGCTAAAATAAGTGTTGCAGTCTAAACAGGCTAAGATCGAAGTTACAAATATCATACTTTAAAAATTTTCTTGCTCTCCATACAAACTTTGAACGCTTTTCAGGGAAAAATTAAAAATAAAACACTCGGGTTTTTTTTATTGTAATAGGTAAGTATTTTTTCCACAAACTATCTAGTCTCTAGCTAAAAAAAAGTGTTTCGTATACGAACCTTGCACCCTTTTTTAACCCCTTAAGGGGTGAAATTTTCCAAAACGCTGGCAGTAGGTATTTTTTTGTATTTAAATAAGTAGGTACTTAATCTTTCTACAGAGTTTTAAGTTTCTACCTAAAAAAAAGTTTTCCTTTACAAACATTGCACCTCTTTATCCCCCTTTTAGCAGGTGGAAATTTTCAAACCACTGAAAGTAATTTACCTATATATTTGTAATCTAATAAATAACCTTTCTACACAATTTCAAGTCTCTAGCTCAAAAAAAAAGTTTCCTCCATACAAGTTTTTACCTGTTTTAATCACCCTTAGGGGTGGAATTTTCCAAAACGCTGAAAGTTCTTTATTTGTATTGTAATAAGTAATATTTCAACAAAGGTTTGTCGCTTGCTATAAAAATATATTTACAAACGTTGCACCCCCTTATACACCCCTAAGGCGTGAAATTTTCTAAAACGCTGAAAGTATTTTATTTTATTTTATTATGTAATCTTTTTGAAAAGATTTGAGATTCTAGCTCAAAAAAATCCCCTTTACCAACATTGTACCCCTTTTTCATACCCTTAGGGGTGGATTTTTCCAAAACGCTGTTTTTTTTATTTGTATTGTAATAAGTAATCTTTCTACAAGTTTTAAGCTTATCTCAAAAAGAAGTTTCGCTCATACAAACTTTGCAACCCTTTTTAACCCCCTTAGAGGCTGAATTTTCCAAAACGCTGACAATACTTTATTTGTATTCTAATAAGTAAGCTTTCTACAACATATTGAGTCTCTTGTTAAAATAATAAAGTTTCCCCCATACAAAATTTGCACCCCTTGTTTACCCCCTTAGGGGCAGAATTTTCCTTTACGTTGAAAGTATTTTATTTGTATTCTAATAAGTAATATTTATACACAATTTTAAGTCTCTAGCACAAAAAATAAAGTTTCCCCCATACAAACTTTGCACCCCTATTTGACCCCTTTAGGGGTAGAATTTCCAAAGATCCCTTCTTATCAGTTGCCTACGTTCTAAAAGGTAGTTCTGGTGTAAATTTCAACTCTCTAGCCTCAGTAGTTTCGGCTGTGCGTTGATGAGTGAGTGGGTGAGTCAGTCAGGACATTTATATGTAGGTATAGATAGATAGAAGATGACGCAAATCCCATTCAAATATCTCAAAACCGTTTTAATGTCGCTTGTTAGAGTGAGAAAACGATCGGGGACTGTGACGTCAAGATCCTCGAGCGTCAAAGTAAAAAACAATCGTTTCATATGAAGGTACGTTTTGTGGAAAAGGGGCAGAACATAAAACTTTGGAACTTAGGTATTACCTATACATATAACCTCTTGCGTTGATTTTTTCTCTATTATCCTTTTTTCGAGAAAATACATTATGATTATTTTATTTAGTGTCTACCTACAGCCAGGTCCGCTGCACCAATGTTTTCCATGTTTTTAAACATCTAACATGTTCTCCGTCAGGTTCGGCAAACAAATAGGGTTTTGTTTTGATTGGCAAAACATGTTTGACGTTTAAAAACCACGAAAACATGACGCAGCGGACGCGGCTTACGGGGTGTAGTTTCAATTCCTGAGCTATAACCACGAACTTCGGAATTCGAAAATATTCGGGTATCTCTATCTCTATCGCACTAACATTACTCGAGTGACAGGGATGCAGTTATACGAACTTCGAGTTTCGGTTTTCGTGGTAGCGCCGCAGGCACTTTGGCAGAATGCGCAAAGAGCGCGTGCCATTGCCATTCAAAAAAAACAAATTCGTGTTAATTATATTGTTCAAATTTGTTGATACATTTTTTGAAATGACGCCATAATGCGACATTTGCGCATATAAGTTCTCATATCACAATCGAATATTTTTTTATGGTTTAACTTTTGGCATGTGTATCGTAAAGGTCTATCGTAGACTGGATTTAAATTATTAATAAGTGAAAGGCAAAGCAATTCCGCCATTTTGACGAAAATTTGACGTTTCTTATAGCTGACAGTTGGAGCAACGTTTGATTTCAATAAAAATAAATGAAAAATTAAATGAAGTCGTATATTTCGGAAAATTAATTAATTGTCGCAGTCGGATAAAAACTATCCTAAGTTGCAGCTAGAATAATCATGTACCTATATAAAATGTTTCATATTTTTCCGTTCATGGGATGCTGAGAACATTCGTACCACACAAAGCTTAGTTTCAAACTGGCTGATTCTTTTTTTAATTTAGAGATTTATTATAAGTGGAGATTATGTTCATTTTCTTACCTCTCGGCATCCTTCGGGCTTGCCGGGAGCCGGGAGATAAAAAAAAACGCGTGATATGATTTTTTATCATTGTTTTTTCAACCCGCTGCAGTACAATATCTTTTAGGTGTCTTTTTGTTCATTTCAACAGAAACAATGCAACACACAAACAGACGACGAATGCGGCGGCATGTTCACTTGCGAATCTTGCGATATATTTACGTAGGTAATAAGCTTGTGCGCCCTAAGTAGTGAGCGCGCGCATGCGTTCCTGTGCACAGCGAGGCAGCCACCAAAACCTAGTGATTATATTCTCTTTGATGTAATCTTATGTCTAATTTTCGTGACTCACCTGACAAAGTTAACGTTTCTTAATTTTACCTTAACTAGGGTAGGTACCAGTGGCGGCTCGTGACAATTTTCACTAGACAACCCGGAGCACATAAAAGAGCAGTTTTTTGATGATTTAAGAGTTTGTATATATATAGCAAGAAAGTTTAGGCAAGCCGGTGGGAATCGGCTTGTATGGGCGCTCCGCCACTGGTAAGCTGCGTACGGACTGCCCGTACCCTCTGCTACGCGTAGTCGGTTACGCGTGTGTTTACGCGTACATCGGATCTGAACGGACCGCCACGACCCACTGCCGGCGGCTCGTGCACGAGCCGGTTCGCGAGGCACGCGTTCCCCTAGAGTGTACGCGTAGCTGCAAGTACGGACATGGTGTTCCAGGACACGCGTAACCGACTACGCGTGTTAATGTACGCGCAGTCCGTACGCAGCTGTAGGTACACTTTATTTGAAAACAACGGTTACCACTTACTACGCACCGCACCGTGCCTTTAAGTGCAAGCACGGCTTAAAGTAGGTAGGTATCAAGAAGAAGAAGAAAGTCATTCGATTTACTAGAACATAGTTTATTCTTGTCGCGTGCTTACAATGATCTCGTTACAGAACAGGAAAATATTGATATTTATTGTGATTCTCATAATGCAAAATCAGGCCCCGTAGCATGGATCACGCGATAAGTGATAGGATAAGCGCGTCGTCTCGTTCTATCGAACGGTGTCAGCCAGGGACGGATGCTCTATCCTGTCACTTATCGCGCGATAAGGCCATCCATGCTACGGGGCCAGGGATTTGTTGTTGAACCTTGAAGCATAGTCTGACTGGTGTGATTTTTTTATTTTTATGCTTAGATAATTAGCGCATGAATGCTAATAATTGTAACTCAACGCATGATGTGGTTGCCTATTATTAGGGTTACAATTAGACATTAGTTACAAAGTGCTTGTTTTTTTTTCATAAAATGTTACATCGTGAACTCCGTTGGCAATCCTTAAACAAAAAAAAAAAAATCAGGAATCTTTTCTCAATTCGTCTATCTTGTAGTCTTGTATTTATTACCATCATTAAAAAAACGTCAAGAGACATTCAATTTCTATTATCAATCTTAGTCACACGCACCGCCATCTAGCGTGGAGGACATTAATATGATTTCGTTTTAAGATCTTGGTATCGTCTTAATAGTTCTGCTACTCTACTTACATTCATCTTCATCTCTTTCCATTCAAAAGATTCATTCATCTTCGTTACCATCATTTGTAACTCCTCAGCGGACGACGCAAGTAGTACAAGGTTGTCAGCATATAGGAGACATTTGACGCGTAACCCTTCCATTCTCAAACCACATTTATCACCTTTCAGATCCTGCAGACAGCTGTCCATAGATTAAACAGCCATGGAGACGCTACACATCCTTGTCTAACACCCTTTTCGATGTTAAACCAGTCCGTAAATATATGTCCCGTTTATTCTCACGCAAGCACTGGAATCCTTGTATAAAGATTTCAGTGCTTGAACGAGGCGGCTGTCTACTCCATACGTGCACAACACCGACCATAGTTCATCCCTCATCACTCTATCATAAGCCTTTTCCAAGTCCACGAAAGTGCAATAGACCTTTTGACCTTTGGCCAAATACTTCTCGGCTATGCATCGTAAGGAAAAGACTTGATCCGTACAACCCATACCCTTTCTAAATCCTGCTTGTGCATCCCATACTTTCTCATCGGTCTCTTTCACTACTCTTTTAATCAACACTTTTGCATACAATTTGCCGACGATGCTGAGTAAGCTAATGCCCCTGTAGTTTTTGCAGTCAAGTTGTGATCCTTTCCCTCTGTAAAGAGGAACGATTTCGGCCTTGCACCATTCCCTCGGTACACGGCCGGTGCTGTAGCACAAATTGAAGAGGATATACAACTGACTCGCTACGACGCCCTGTCCTACCTTCAGTATCTCGGCGGAAACTCTGTCATACCCTGCCGCCTTTCCCGATTTCATTCCTCTCAATGCTTTCACAATTTCGTCCATGCTGATATTACTTTCATCCTCGGTTGCGCTACCATTCAGACTTGAGGTTAGAACATTTTCTTCCTCCCTATCAAACAAACTTTCAAAATATTCCTTCCACCTCCCTAATATGCATTCTGTCTCATTTAGCAAACTTCCATTCCTGTCTTTGATTGACTTCAGCTCAGAACAGCTAGTCGAACAGATTTCCAGAAATATTTTATGTTCGTCTGGAAATCCCGCAACAGCCTTTCATCCAAATGGTCATTCTGTTCATCTTTCTTTCTTTTTACTACTTCTATTACCCACACTTTCATTATTCTATATGCCTTTTTTGCTTCATTGACTTCGTCAAAGGAGGCTTTATTGGCTCTTTGGTTTACTCTTGTAGCTAACAAATCCCGCCACAACTTTTTCTTCTCACATACAGCTTCTTGTACTTCCTTATCCAACCACACATTCTTCTCCTTTCTTCCTTTGCTCCTTTGACTGACACTACACACTTCCCGAGCCACTTTAACAACTTTATATTTAAAGTTGTGCCACAAATCATCCATCTCGCTTAAACTATCCATTCCTTCGAATTCAATCTTCAACTTACTGACAAACTCATCACTTATTTCTTTTTCTTGCAAATTTTCTACTTTTATTCTCTCTAACACGCTAGTAGTAATACTGGGTCGGTGTCGCCATCCCTTGAACAGACCTCTTATGCGTATCAGGTAATTTACGTGAAATACTGGTCATCCGCGTACCTATAAGGTAATTTGAGTTTCTGGTACTATACTATGCGTCGGAAGGGAGATGAGAAAAAATATTCGAGGGCTATTATGACTTTTAGACATTTTATCGCAATCGAAGTAAATGTAGAGGTAAATACTTCTTTTCACTTCGATTGCGATATAATAATCCACCCACAATTAATAATACACTCCAAGGTGAAATGGCGGCATGTTTTTTGCACTTCTCATACTTGCAAAGTTCACCTTTGTGCTGGATATAGGTACGCTGCACAAAATGCCACTTTTATGCTCTAGTGCATTTTTTTAAAGCCCCGGGGGGACCTTGCCTGTGGCTCGGGCGGATATAAAAGTCTTTACGCACTTGTTGTACCTACTAAATATCTATTATTTCTATTTAATAAACTAATTTGACTCAGATAAAATAAACACAAACGATTTAAGGCGTGTTCAAAGTTCAAACGTCCGAGCGCGGCGGACTGCATACCTACGCTATAAGATAGAGCGAGACCGGAAACATAGTAAACAGATAGTAAATTTGACAGCTTATGACAATCTCGATTTCCGTATATCTCCGTCTCTGTCGCTCGAGTACCATTAACCATAAGTGCGATAGAGACGGAGATATACGAAGTTCGAGATTCGAAATTCGTGGTTTTATAGCTCAGGCCCCGCCAGTCTGTGAGAGGCTTTATGGTAGATTTTAATATGGCTGTTGGTATTCTGGTTGGTTGATACCAATGACATACATTTCATGCATGAGAAGTGAAAAATATATTAAGTACATAATATATTGAAAATTAACTAGGTTGATCGTTTCACTATGACAAATTTGTTTACTTGCGAGCGGAAGCGACAACCGTCGTTACAAAACTAATTCATACTTTTATCTATCCATATATCATAAACCCTCCATGATGCGTTCAAGAACCGCACATTATGACCACCATAAAAATGGACTGTTTCGTTATAACAAATTACTTATCTGTAAAAATATTATTAATGCTAAATAATAACATCGATTTCGATATTATTATTTCATTCGAATTTCGAACATCATATTTTCGAAAGGAATTGGATTTGACCTCTATTCTAATATCAGCCGAGATGACGTTTAGTTCGAAATGGATTGTCAATTTGCATACAAATTTAACAAATGTCCCACGAAAGTAAGATATTATGATAGTTGGATCCAACTCTAATTTGTCTTTGAATAAAAAAAAAAACTATGACAGCTGTTAGAAAACAACGCCGCGATGCCGGTCATAATATGCGGCTCCTGAATGCATCATGGAGGCTTATGATATGTGGATAGATAAAGAAGTGTATGTAACTGTACATAACTATGCACTAAAACACTCGTGTTTAATGCCCTTCGTTATGTACAGTCACATAAACTACTGATAAGACAGCGGTGCGCGGTGTTTGGTGGGCAAAACCCTTGCTGTTGGGATTTGGCTATTTTGGTTTCTGTCAGACCTTTCCAATTGTGCTATGTTATGTAGTGTTTTTGTGCGTAGGTATTTGGACCTGCACTATCACATGACACTCCAGGCTTTGAGGGGAAGAAGTAAAAGAAACAAACAGTACCGTTCCGTATATGAAGATATTATATTTTCAAAGAACATGTATTTAATATTTTCCCAGCAAATGTTCGGTCAATACAACGTGTGAAACAATACCACTGTTAATAATACCATTATATTCATGTAACAAGTAACTAATATAATTTACTTTAATTATCCTGACTCCTCAGAGTCCAAACTACACACTTGATTGATATAAAATATTAGATCGCTCAAGCTGCAAAATTGCGTTGGAAATAGAATATTAAAAAAACAATTAAATATGTACCTTAGAACCGATTTGTCACAAGTATTTTGTTTAAGACGATCAATTGATTCGAAGATACATTGTTGTTGTCTGAAAACATTTTTAAACGAGTCATCTTTTCAACGAAACTTTGCAGCCAGCTATACATCCCACCTACCATACGATACGCAACTACATCAGCGACTGTGTATAAAAAGCCATTATGTTGCAACACTATAATAAATCTGTGATTTAAAATTAACAAGATAGTTAATACCTACTTAGATATAGGGAAGATTACGACAGCCTAGGCTTGAAACAGTCTTGGACCCAGTAAATTAAAACGGTTACGGTCGGAAAAATACTGCCCTTTAGCTACTGTCACAAGGCATTTTTTTTAATCGAGAAACTTTGTAACAAGTTGGACACGAACAATTGAACGTTTTAACAGAAATATTTTAATTAAAACACTGGGTTTCACGCACCCTAAAAAACGTAACTTTATGGACATAAACTCTTCATTCTATAATTACCCAATCAGCAGTTTATATTATGTCAAGCGCAAAAATTGCTGTTATTTAGTTTAGAATTAGACCGTCAATTGATAAAAGGGTTGTTTTCAAAAAAAGTGTACCCTAGTTAAGGTAAAATTAAGAAACGTTAACTTTTACAGGTGAGTCACGAAAATTTGCCATACATTTATACAGCTAATTTTCGTGACTCACCTGACAAAGTTGATGTTTCTTAATTTTACCTTAACTAGGGTACACTTTTTTTGAAAACAACCCAAAAACATGGCGTACAAATGTGTTGTAGCGCTCTTCACTTTGAATAATGTATTTTAAAGGAACATATACATTTTCAATTATGATAGGCTGATTGTTTAAGTAGTCCAATAGGTAATCCATATTTAACGTTCTCTTATGTTATAGAAAGGCGCGCTGCGTGCAATGTATACAATTGACAGTTTATAGGTTAAGTATAATTTATTTTATGTTATGTTTAATTTTAAAACTTCGATGTTTCAACTGGTTTCTGACTATCCAATTTATGAGGTCATAAAAATTGCTTAAAACAGCAACAAGCTCGATATAACAACATTATAGCTGCAAAGTTATGGGCGCGGGTGGCTAAAAGTGGAATTACCTATCCATGCTGTAAGGAGACAGGAGTATTTATGCGACAAAAACTTTAAGCACCCGCAGACAACTTTGTCTGGCGATATCAGAGCCATTTTACGGAAAGTTGTCTCGTCTTTTTTTTTAATTTTGATAAAATCGGGTTTTTCTACTCAGAATCGAAAGCACTTTCGAACCTAATAGAAGAAAAAAAGTGTCCAAATTGTTACATACAATTTTCGGTTCTTCGTTCCGTTACCATCTTACGAGCTTAGTATGCAAACGGTAACGGAATGGAATAAAAAATCTTGGGACACTTATTTTTCTCCTATAACATTCGAAAGTGCATTCGATTCTGAGAAGAAAACACCCGATTTATCAAAAAAAAAAAGACAAGACAACTTTTCATAAAATGGCCTATCAATTGATACAATAATTAAACATTAATAAAAACAATTCACAAATTGGTTATCGTGTTCTGGTTATTAATATCACAAATACAATACTGTAAAGATATTATAAAAGCTCATAATAATTATGTATATAAAAGGTAATGTACGGCCCTTCGTGCGGTGCGGATGGAGGGCGAAAAGTGCAGATGTTCAAACACGTGATGGTGTAGGGAAAGTCGCCATTTCCACCACGACTCTTTCTCGAATTATATAATTTTCACAATAGCGAACATTCGAGTTTTCTTTATCATTTACCTACCGACGGGTTAGGCCATGATACTAAGTATATCAGTGGCCAGTCAGGACGTTACAAGTCTAAACTGGCAACCCTGGTCAAATGGCCAGTCCTTATTTGGCCAAGCGCCTCAGCGTTACCAGTGTAGACTCATAAATCTTGGTGAAACGGACCACTGTTCGCCTTAGTAGGTACATTGTTATGTATACATATCTTGTTTCTGCACACGCTTTTAAAGAATATTTTTGTAAATCCTTGCCTACAAACACTCGGTTTGTGACTGGGGCACAAAGGACCATATTTCACCACGATTACTTAGGTATAATGAAACGGTTATGTAAGCTGCCGCAATAACTAATTTTCCAGCGATAAGCCCGCCGAGTGCTGTCAACCCTGGTTAACAATAAAAAATCCAGATATCAATAATTTTTATAACAGTGTCAAATTCCTGAAAGCCACAATAGGTTACCTTTATTAGACTCATTGGTGACATCTGTTGTAATTTAGCTGAAAACACAGCTGTTACTTCACTCGTCCGAATCGCGTTTGACCGAATAATCGCTAATTAATTAAGATAACTTGAAGACATTATTTTAGGATAGTAAGTATCAGTGGCCCATTTTTCGGTAGTTAGGTACAGTCAGCCTCATATGTTGCTGAACACCTACTCGTAAGTACCTTGTCGTTTTCACTCGTTTGACAACTTCATATGGCAATTCAACATGACGTTTAATGCGACATCGTACAAAGGTGTTAAGCCGCTTGTTAGGTTGACCGTACATGCCTGTATTAAGAAGTTACCTGTAAGTAGACCGTTTCACCGAGCTACTGTACTGACAAAACACGATTGACTGGTCAAACTTCAGACTTATGAAGATTGAGGCATAACTAGGGAGGCGCCTGAATCTGCCACACAATAGGTGACGCCACTGTAACGACTTTATAAAGTTGCATCGACGCTTAAGAATCAATACTGTCTAACTAACATTTTTGACCTTTTTTACCTTTTAATGCAGTTAGGTGCAGAAAAAAAATAACGAATAGCATGCCACGCTTCCTGTAAAATTGTATTTTTGTTACTTAGACGGTATTGATTCTTAAGCGTCGTTATATCATGCCAAATTCACATACATCGCAACACACACATTTGCAAAAATATACGCACACGATTTCTAAAAAGACAGATTTTGTTATTGCAAGCACCTTTATAAAGTTTTACTTTAACGCCTTTTCATAATGAAAATACAAACGGTAACCTTCCCTACTTGCGTTTCAGTCACCCTCCTGCGGATGCCATTGGTGTGAACAGGTCGCTTATACCGTAATTCGCTTAACGAAAACATTTTTATACTTAGAATAAGGCAGTGCTTTGATTGACATATAAGCGTCCTGTGACGGTAGAATTCTAGGGGTAACCCGAGCATACTACCGTCCCCGGTTTCACAAAAATATTTTTAACACCATTTTCCTAAAAGATTACATAATAATAAGAAGCTACGATCCGTTGTCTACGCAAACGCCAAAATAACGATATTTTCGTACTCTACATTATTTTTTTTAAGTTAGGTCGGTGTTATATTTCTTTGCACACGTTGTCGGTAATATCGTATTATGCTCAAACGCTTCTATGACATTTATTATTCTGGCATTTGCGAAAACCTTATAGAATCTATATTTTTCATATTTCCATAATGATATGCAGACTGTCAGCTTTTTGTCTTCTAATTTGAGCATGATATGTTTTATTTTGTAAATCATGTTATCATTAACTCAAATCGTTGTTTAATTGTTTTGCAATATTTATGTATCGTAATAGTGTATATAACATAATCTCGGCAATGTCGCACTGTCGTTAGTATACAATTTCGCTAAAATAAATTAAACCAGTTAAGAACTACTTTATAGGTTTTGATAATCTTCGATTCGCCTACTTTATGCATTTAATAATTTGAACTATTACTTATATTTGGAAACAATCGTGTACCTAATAAATACTATGGAGGCAGTAAAAACGGTAGTATATTTCACTAATTAATAGGATAAAAATAGACACCGAGTGTGAAAATTTTACTAGAATAGGTACTGGTAAGATTAAAAATTATTGCTCTAAAGGTATACAATTCGTTAACAAGTGCATTAGGTAATTTAATTAATTATATAATTATAAATGATTTGGTTCGATTCATTAAAAAAATATCGTATATTTATTTTGAGACCTTGTGAAAGAAACCACGATAGACCATAAATAATAAAACTAAAAAAAAACCCAAAGATTAAAAAAACTCGTTTATTTACACAAACAAACAATTGGTCAGTTTGAATTTCAAAATTAAATATTTGGAACGCGTTCGGAGCAAGCGTTTTTTTTTTAATTGGGACGTTTTTCAGGCTTAAGTGAAAAGCATGGTAAGGTAGCGGATGAGATGGGTGCGTGTGTCTACGGCCAGAAAACGTTTGACTTAGCTTTGTGACGTCACAGCACTGTCGCCGGGATGTCCTCCTCCTGAAACACGATTTGTAATTAAATACATTTTATTTTAAAACCAAAAGATTTTTCGTTATGCCATTTGTAGACATCTGTAGACGCAAGGCATTTTCAAAAACAAAATTAAAGGTATAATATTTTAAAAACAAAGGTAGTTGTGAATTCTTATGGACTGCCAAATGATTCCAAATTTAACCTTTTCGACGCCAACGACGTATATTTCCGCACCGCAGGTTCAACGCCAGCGCGATAGCAACCTTCTTGCATTGACGTCCGGTTTAACTCCGCACTAAATGTATTATTGACTTGGCGTGTGGTTGACAACTTTTCTCTTTGACAGAGCGTTGAAAAGGTTAAAAAGCGTTCTGCATTTCAGTCAGAATGCATTATATCACTGGCTGGCAGCGCTGTGGTGTGACGAGAGGACTTTCTGACATCACCGATTAAAATCCACCGATGAAATTGATGATTGTTAAACGTGATTGGTGGATTTTGACACCTAGGACCTCTCGCCATAGTGATGCCAACTGGTGCAATAAGGCCTGTCACAGACTGGCGCGACCTGAGTGGTGGTCAATAGTATATTTTTCAGCTAATGACAAGTTTACTACCGCCGCGGTCAGGCCGCGCCAGTCTGTGAGAGGCTTAATGCATTTGGCAACGTGCCCATATCGGCTCGGGTTGCATAATGTTTAAAGCCATAGTTTTGATAGGCATAACCACTCGTGCCATAATCATCATTGCGCATAACGTAGGGTCGCAGTTCTTCCCAACACTCCTCCTCGCTTCGCTCGTCGTCGTACTTACACTGACCTGCCTTAGAGTAGAATAGGTAAGCCGATGTACGGTGGTATTTTTGATTCTAGAGAAAAGTGTAATTCTGCAAAGTTTCTATTTGTCCAAATGACATTTGACGATTTGTTTTTTGCCTAATAATCAAATCGTCTGCTTTATAGGTAATTATTTACCACATAATTATTGAATAGTTTGTTTTTTTTGCGAAACAATCATACTTACTAACAAACAGCCTATGTCATGATTTAGGCATAGCAATAGGCTTGTTGCGTGGTGTTAAAATTGATAACGTCGTGTTGCTAAATGGATAGTAAACCTTCAATTGATTGTAATAAAGTATAAATTACAAAATTTAATTCAAATCATAAAAAGATATGAAACTTGAAAGTTTAGAAAAAAAAGTTTTTTTATTGATTGTCCAAGAGTAAATTTAAAGGTACCAATATAATCCTTACGCTTTTATAGAAACAATTTTGTATGACAACTATGGACCTAAACGCAATATTTCGCGACCGAAACAGCAATTTACTTCATTTTCCATGCAACGGTTAGTACAAATTGCACGGTGTGACGTCATACTTTAAAGCCAATCAGTATGAAGCGTTTCGGCTGCTGTCAGCGAGGTCCGTCTTTAACTCGATTTTTTGGGTATTAATGTCCTTTAAATGTAGTTGTTTCCATACAAACATTTGTTCATCTACAAAAACTGGTTCGAATGGCATCGTAAACAAATTTAAGGTCACAAAGCCCACTCCTATTGACTAATAATTATGATCTTCAATATACTGACTAAAAATGTTTTGATATTCAACATTAGGTATGGTTAAAAAAATATGACATAGTATATGTAGAATTATGTCAATGAAAGTATTATGCGCAGAATCAATAATCACAAAAGACTTTTATGAGCAACAAGTTGTATGACAATCGAATTTATGACAATAGTCATTATGCGACTAGATACTTACACCCTTTGGCAATGCCTTCAGTTACTGTTGAAATGTTTCGGTTTAGTAGGCGACTATTTTTTATTGCTTTTCTTAAATTATGCTTCGTTTCCTTATAATAAGACAGCAAGTGGAAAGGACGTAAAAGTTTTGTCATGAGTACTGCCGATTTGGCAATTATGTATTTTAAAGGATTAAGGCTATGCGGTTGTTTTAAATACATTTGAGCTAAAATATGAATACTTAACCAGAAACATCTCCATTAGGTACCTACTTTCATACACATTATGAGCTAAAACTTAATTCTAAGAACACAATAACATAGTTAGGATTATTCCTAAATTGGCAAAATCGTGTACATTTGAACGCGTTACAAACATTTTACATAATAGCAAAAAGGTGATGTATCTGAAATATTGAAGTATTTTTGACAGATTTCTAGAGATTCCAGATTAGGCGCCGCTAGACGTGAGAGCCCGGAGCATCCTGCACTTATCCAGACGGGCCAACCAACATCACGCGGCGGACTGCATGCGGGTCTGCCGCGCTCGCTCGTCCGGACGTGCCTATTCCATCATTTGTAATATTCAGAAGTTATTCTTCTATAAATTATTCTTAGTTCAAATGCGTTCAAATTACATTTATTTTTTTACAATTTAAATTAAGTCTAGATCTCTACAATACACGCGCAAGCACACAGACTGAGTTAGTAATTTAAAATATTAGGAACACTTCAATTTATTGGCTTATAATAGTTTACTCACATCTGCAACTTTGACGTCATAATAAAAATTACGTTGGACGAACAGACTACATAAAGGATCCCTGATAGTAAACATTATTTTGCCTGCCACCTCGTTTTAACTCTCTAGCTAGAATGATAATATCGCATTAGCTATGTATGGCATCGATTTTTGATTAGGTATAGGTACGTCGAGTATGATAGAAAACTCTTGTAGCCGCTGTAAATAGTTACGTACCTATAGAGAAAATTGCCAATGACTGTAGTCAATTCAATATTTGATCATGTACATTCGTACATGACATTGACATTCTTATTTTTTGTTATATAAATTTTTTTTGTTGTTTTACTTTTATTATCATTATTGACATACTTACCAATATTGAAATACATTAATTCAATGACATGCAATGAATGAATAAATTCAATAAATATTGTGTGCCAAACTCTGGCTGATTGTGACGAACAATAAAGATACTGGGACCTTTTATAACACTCACTATCAAACAATAAATTATTTGTATTTGTAGCACGACAATATTCATTTCTCGTGTCCAAATTTCATTTCAGAGGTGGATGTCTGTCAAATTTGTGTTTTCACTTGATTCGGAGCACTTTATTTGTCCTTCAGATTACGGATCAATGATAACTTAGTTATTACTTACTTAGTAACTTAGTAACCAGGGATTGTAACCGGTTTTTTTGCAAAACTATTTTATACTTTATTCAGCGGTCGGCAACAGGCGGCCCGCGGGACCCTTGCTTGCGGCCCGCGAACCTTCCAGGCTGTTTTGTATGTAAAGGTCGTTGAATTCAGAATTTTGGAATTGCCTGATAAAGTCACGAATAATTAAGACGTGCGGCCCGCGAAAGTTTTGATAGCTCATATGGTTATATGGTTGCTAAAAGGTTGCCAACCCCTGCTTTATATGTAGGACTCGGTTGTGTGTTGAGGTAACGAGCGCGTATTATTAGATTGCCCAATAGGGAACATTACGCTAAGCTCTGCGTAGGGGGCGACACTAACACAACCCGTAAACAAACCGCCATGACGTACATTGTCATATTTATTTACCTAACAAACAATAACAAATAATTGATGAAAACGCGTTAAACTACAATCGTTTTTATTATCATTCGTGTGTAAAATACCTGTACTGTGATATTAAAATGGCATCCTATAGCTATTTAATTAAAGGTGGGTGAGGGCTTTTTTTTGCTTTACGACGTATTGCCGCTTCCCAGCATAGTTTTCGTATCATCGTTTCCTTAGGAAATGAATGATGCCCTTCATTCTTGCATCCAATTACGCAGCACTGATGCATTTTTTTTATTGAAATATTTGATCTAGAGATTTGAAGGACTTGTCAAAGTTGTCAAAAAAACTGTTTACTAATAGGGAACTTGCATCTTTTTATTTTATTACGAAAATCAAAAGTATACTTCCAGCATTAAAACGATTATAACTTACTTATGATTTATTTTTCTGATGTTATATGCATTTGAAATCTGGACGCGCTGGCACCCCCCGAAAACGCTCTATATTAAATGGGCTTATGCTATGACGTCACAACATATATTCTCGGCGCGTTTACTATGGAGTTAGTCATTAATTTGCAGTTATCTCCACAAAATTTGCGTGTAAGCCTATACTTGCCATACAAAATATCATTTCTAATTAAATATTCTGTGTAACTGTTGTGTTGTTTTATCGAAAAATAAACATTTTATTTTTCGTCATTTTAACGTGAAATAAAATTAGTACAATCGTTTTTTTTTCTTTTTTATGATATCTGTACGTATATCCGCATCGATAGAGTGTAATTTGTTCGAAATTGAAATCCCATGCAAGTTCCCCATTGTGATAGTGCTGCACTCTGGCGGCAGAACATTGCAGTAATGTTCCCTATTAGAAAATGAAATAATTAATAAATAACGAAAAAATAACGGTTACGTTCCCATACAAAAAAAAACCGGTTACAATCCCTGTTAGTAACTACCACTCACCTCTCACACCAAAAAGTTATTAAAGGTAATCCCTGTTCCTGATCTATGCAGATTTGGCAGGGTTATTATGATACCGGCATGCGTCGCCAAAATAGTAGTTTATGCAATCGTTATATAATGTATGCTTTTTAAGTCGAGTACCACGTTTAGGCCACGAAGCTTGCTGAGTGGCCTAATTAAGGTACTCGACTTAAAAAGCTAATTATATAACTATTGTATACAATACTTTTTCTACAAGTCAACGGAAATAATAATTTACTAAACAAACTTGGTATCTATTGAAAATCGCCCTGCTGAAATGAAGCGCAGCGAGCTTAGTATCTTTGCGCGTTGATGTCTTCACAGTTATCTTATACAGCTCCTGGATTCATAAGATGACTGCTGGCGGTTATCTTATGAAACCACAAGATCCGCGACGAGCTCGTGGAGCTCCAGGATTAAAAAGTATGTGATCTTAGTTTCGTGTACGAAATCTTAATTCAAAGATTAAAGTCGACGAGTAGAAAAATATTCATGAGAGATTGTAGAGAATAGTATGACCTCTTAGTTCCTTACTGAACATACTATTAATACAAATTGGCATTGAACGGTCAATTCGATTGTTACATCAGTAGGTCAGTTGTGCTAAATATTTAATGCAAACATGAAATCTAGTTTTTTTCTCATGTAAATCTGATCAGTAGGTATATCTACCTACATCGAGGTTACATTGTCATGTTGTCCAAAATATTCTAAAGTACTTACCCAAAATATTTGATATCTTAGAAAAATTGGGACCAGGATATTACTAGTTATTTTGTACAAAAATAGTTTTTTTTTTCCAAAAAATAATCATGCTAATTTGTTTGTGTGAATGTACTCTGCACTATGCCAAAGTTAACGGAAATTCTCGGGAGCACCCTGTATACTTAAACGTCACTCGAAGCAAGCATTTCAAACGACCAGTCCAAACCGTTCTCTATATTCGGAGCAAGTACCCAAAGTATTACATTATCCACGGCGATGAGCTCGTCGGCTAGCGTGAGGACGGGCAGCGCGCTCTCCTCGGCCATGCTGGGGCTCTGGTACATGGTACGGTGGACCTCCACTATGTGTTCGTTCTGAAATTTGTTTTTCTTATGACTATGGCAATTTATTATAACTTTTTTATCTTATCTATCATCACCAGGGATCGGGAATTCGGATGCTTTCATACCTATTCTTGGGTACCTACACCGCGTTGTTGTTGAGTAGCATGGAGGCGGACTCAATACAATTTTACTAATAAACTTCTCGGGACTTGCCGGAATACCGAAAATTTGGATTATAAACACATAGGTACTCGTACGTATTAAAGTATTTAAATAATAGTATTTTTCACAATCGTGTTATAATAGAGAGCTTTTTAGTCGAGTACCGTGTTTAGGCCACGAAGCTTGCTGAGTGGCCTAAGTAAGGTACGAGATTAAAAAGCTTGATTATAACACTATTGTGAACAATACTTTTTGTACGAGTTCATTAAAATTAATTTTCTACGAGTCAACTGAACTAATTAAACAAACTCGATACTGTTGAAACGAAGTGCAGCTCATCGCTCGTACGCTTGTTGATATCTTAAAAGACATCAACGAGCGTACGACATCAAAGCGATTCTACTGGTCCAATTCATTACAGTTCAGTAAAGCAGCCACGTGATTGGTCGAATTTATTTTAGTTGTCTGGAGCGTATCGAAAAGTAGTTATTTCGATTGTTTCGACAGTAACATGGACTACAACTATGAAAAGAGTGACGTTGCAGTATTCTCTATGCAATCTTAATACACATATTTTAATCGTCGAGTACAAAAACTATTTTAGTTGTTCCTATTTACAAAATGTTATTTAATTCATGTGTGTTTCATTTAACTAACAGTACAGTATTAGTTAACATCAAACTAAAATTGTATTGTTACTTTTATTTAATCGTAATCGTATGGCATGAGGATCACAATTAAATTAATCGAAATACATTCATCTATGCGGCGGTTGTGAAGGAGATCAGGTCTTCGGGGCTTCCAGGGTAGGCTCTGAGGGGGCCTTCCTGTAATATATGAAATGATGGACAGTTTGACATTCGGCGCCACAGTCACAGCTAGGCGAGTCAGTCCAGCCACCAAGATGTGATGCTTTAGGTATACAATCCCGGAATCCCGGAACTTACATAATTGAAATATTATTTTCATACTTGTATCGCGATAGGTAGAAAAGCATCCGAATTTCCGAACCCTGATTATCACGGTGTAGAACAGTGTGCAATAAATGAGAAATTACAATATTTAATCCTTCAACTACTTTCCTGCTGACACGCTTGGCTGGGCATACTACTTTAATATTTAATAAAACAATCTATAATCTGAACTTCGGTACCTCAATTTTCAGCCTCTCTAGCAGCCTGTCTCGCTCGCACTTGAGCGCGTCGCATCTCGCCGCTTCATTTTCGTTTAGCACTCCTTTAAGTTCCAGTTCGGCGATTTGGGAGTCTTTTTCGCTGATCGCCCCTTTCAAGATGTCTTGACTAAAGGTAGCAGAGATTTGAAATATTAAGTTTTGCTACATTAAGGACTTTATAATGTATCTGTAATTATTTATCTGCATTATATGTTTCAAGATCACTTTGGCCTGAGCTATAACCACGAACTTCGAATCTCGAACTTCGTATATCTCCGTCTCTATCGCACTTATGGTTTATCGTACTCGAGCGACAGAGACGGAGACATACGAAGTTCGAGATTCGAAGTTCGTGGTAGCGCCGCTGTACCTCATTCCCGATAACATTTGAATTTTAACGGAAACATTCGTCTCCGTTTCTTCATTTATCTTGGATAGCAAAGGGAAATATTGTATTTTGATTATTAAGTGGTTTTGAAATATAATAATAAAACAAAGATTTTGAGTTTCAAAATGGTTCTCCTTGAAATCGCGATTAACGCACGATTTTTCGGATATACAGCTCGACCAAGCTAAGAATGCACCTCGCGCACTGGGCACCGGAATTGTTCGACGCGAGGTGCATTCTTAGCTTGGTCGAGCAAGTCGAGTTTGTAGTTTTGTTTGTAGTACAGTCAGCAGCAGAAGTTGCTAAGCGGTCCTAGTGCTCAAAATGATCTACAGACGAACTCTAATGTCAAGGGAATAAGGATCTGTGTTGTGTCTTGAGGGTGTTATTTTGCTTAGCTACTTCTGCTACTGACTATACTTGACTCGGTACATTCCTATTATGACCATTATGATCACTATTAAAGATGCACTTTTTTTCTGAAATTGATCGAGTTCACTCCTTAACGGGCCTTAAAAGGTCTAGATCCTTTTCCAAGCTATTGCTATCCTAGTTACTCACATGACATGCGCCAGTGCGCCGACCGCTGCGTCCCGCTTCCTCTCACAGTCCTGCAGCGAATCTTCTAACTGCTTCAGCCGCCGTAACACAGACGAACATGTCCCACAGTTCATGACTGATGCGTTCTGGAGGGAGCGAACACGCTGTTCCATCTTTCTCATCTGTAATTATTTTATAGGATTTTTATGTCTGTTCAAGATAAGTAAAAAATATTAGGTGGCGGTTAAATGGATTGGGAGTTAAATATAGGTTAGGAAAGGGGTAAGAGAACGGTTACTTCTTACCTTTACCTACTCCATAAAAATAGCTAACGTTAAGAATCCGCAAGAAGCTCGACACAAGTCGGCTCCCCATACAAACGTAGTTAGGCTCGTATTTTAAAACTTTGTATGCTCAATAGGATCCGCCATATCTAACTAGTTTCTGGTGCTAGCAATTATAATTGAGAGAAAAGAAGTTTAGTACGAAAATCTTTTTCTGTCTCTTTTTTTTCTATTGTAGACGAGTCGAGCTTCCTCCGGGCTCTTAGTTGAATTGTTAATCACGTTGTTTTTGACTAAATGCAACAAGGTTTTACTTTTTCGCCATAGGGAAATAATTAAATGATAACTCATCATCATCATCATCATCATCATCATCATCATCATCATCATCATTATCATATCAGCCGAAAGACGTCCACTGCTGGACATAGGCCTCCCCCAAAGAGTGCCAAAATGACCGGTCCTGCGCCACCCGCATCCAGCGATATAACTACTAATGATAATGAAATAATGATATAACTACTGCTCAGTTATTAAATAATGAAAAGATTCGTTTTTAATCAGAAAAAAATACAAGTCAAAGAAATTACCTTGTGTAAAGTAGCTATTCTCCTTTGTTCTTCCTCGTAGAAAACCTTCTCCCTTTCAGCGGCTATCGTAAAGGACTCCTTCAAAGCATCTTCCAACTCCAGTATTCTCTTATCTTTGAAATCTGCTGTCATCGAACCAGACTTCTTATTTATAAGCTGTTCTAGCTCCGTTATTCTCTCATCTTTGCTTCTTACTACGGCTAGCAGTTGCTCGAATTCAGCAATATTGTTGTTTTCACGTAATGCTTCTTCTAGTATCGATATGCAACGCTGCTGTTCGATTATCTTTGAGTTTTTAACAGCTATCTCTTTCGAGAGGCTACTAATCTTCCTGGCCAGTTTAGGCATGCTCGGCTTCTCGCTTGCCTTCTCAGACTGAAGTACGTTCAGGTCATTGAAACTCCTGCTAAATCTGCCCTTGTCTAGCCTATCCACTACCTTACCACTTTTTTGGAGCTCGAAAAAGCTTTTGCTCTTTTTAATTTTCGTTAGCTCTTGACTATCTGATATTTTGAGTACCTCGGATAGAATGAGGGATGACTCGTTGAGCTCGATCTCTAGGTCTATGATTTTCATTTTGCCCTCTTCTAGCTTAGAGCGCAGCGCGTCGGTTCTCTCTAGCGCATGCGCGAGCTCGTTCATGGCCGCTAGCTCGCTCTGCTTCGACCGGCTCAGTTCCTACCGTGTTTGGGGAAACGACAGATGATAAAAACAAAAAGAAATCAATAAACAACCCGTTTTTACTTCAACAACAAAATTCAACAATATAAACTCAAAAATAACTCGAGAAAAGTCAACATAGATTTTTTTTATTTAAAGTTATTGATATTCCGCATAACAAGATTGAAAGCTGGGTAACATCGACTAGTGGACAACTTACTCGATATATCTAAATACATGATTACTTAACAGTTTTACAATTGTTTTTATCAATATACTTAAAAAATAATTCCCGCTGAACACGATTATTAGATTTTCTTTAAACATCACTTAAAAATTACCGCTAAACTAATAATTATCTTATTATTTGTGTGCTGTTATAAGTCGTGTCGAGAGGTCGGGTTCGACGGCCGACCATGAGAGAGGAATATTATTATCTGAACACTTCATTATATTATACTCGTACTCAATACCAATATGTATAACATTACTTAACACGAAATTGCGAGTGTAAAGCTTACTTGTGTTACTCGTTACCGAAAGACGTGGGGGCGTCGCTAACGGAACTCGGCGGCGTCAAACAAATGGAAACGAAAGAGCAAATAAATGAATGACAGTCTTGGTGCGAAGGACTAACTTAGAAAAAGCTTTTGAGGAAGCCGGCGGGTCCAGCCTGCATGAAACAAAGTTAGTCGTGTTAGTGGGAAAGATTAGCACAAACCTTTCAGTTGAAGGACAATTAAGGTTGTTAAATAGTTTGAAAATTTGAGTTTTTAGAATTAATATCAAAGTTAGTAACGATGGAATAGTGATCGTTGTTGGATGTGTGATCATACAAAGAGAGGACAGCACGAAGGGTGGTGAACATACATCTATTTCGTAAACCAATTCCTCTTTCAAAATTAAATGTTTATGAAGAAATATTTAATTTCCATGTTGACAGGGGATTTACAGATAAGTTAAATGTTATTGTAAATGTTAATCGATTGTGATAGATTACTCGTTGTTGCGAGGGAAGGATGAGTAAACGTACCTCTTCTCTTTGTGCTTGCGCTTGCTGCTGACTTTTCAGTTTGGCTTGGAGGTTCCTTATTGACCTGGAATTTGATAACAAATCCCTAAATTCTAGATTTTGAAATTATCAGTTCAAAAATCAAAGTTTTCTGAATGGAAAGTTGCATAATAAATAACGAAAACAAATCTGTTTTATATCAAAATGATTTTGTTTAGATATTGTTAATGGATTCCAGACTTACATTATCAGCTACTTACATCGTCATTATATGCTTTCCCTATTTCTAGAATACCTTTATGATTATCTTTTAGGACCGATATAAAAATACGAATACGGTGCGCGCTCACTATTGGATCAACTTTCATTCCAATATTTCGGTCACAATGAAGCTTGCACATTGAGCTTTATTTTATAACAGCAAGACTGTACATTCACCATATCGTCTTCCTCCTGCGCTATATCGCGCTTTATTTAAATACCCACAAGATTTACTATTGTATATCCGTCATCTGATGTTCCTTGTGTGATAGCATTGCGCTCTATTTATATGACCACAAGACTTACTGTTGCATCTCCATCATCTGCTTCTCCTTCTGCGCCTGCTCCTCCTGCGACATCTGCACGAGCTGCAGCAAGCGCTCCGTCTCGGTGGAGAGGCGTGCCGCCTCCTCTTTGCTCTGTTCCAGTTGATGTTTCATCTGTTCGGCTTCCTTCTGCGTGTCTGTCAGCTTGCGGTTCAGGTCTGTCACCGCTGCCGTGCTACCGCCAGCCTGGAACATCGATGGCTCAGACTCAGATTCAAAATCCATACAATACAATACAATACAATTCTTTATTGATAACACCATAGTAACAAGTCAAATGATCAATGTAGACAGTAACAACAATAATAAAATCTTAAGTAGGTAATTAGTTATAAAATAAAATAAAATATCTTTATTTCAGATCTTTAGTCGATCCATATGATGTTAGTAACAGTGGAGACTTATGAACTACGTTAGTGACAATAATGACAATAACTTAATGATACTTAAATGACAAATGACTTAACGCCCCGGCTTTGCACGGGTTTATATGCATGTATTATACATATAAACCTTCCTCTTGAATCACTCTATCCATTAAAACCCGCATCAAAATCCGTTGCGTAGTTTTAAAGATCTAAGCATACATAGGGACAGACAGACAGCGGGAAGCGACTTTGTGTTATACTATGTAGTGAGGAATAACTGGTTCAGGCTTATTTGGCCCTCCCGATAGCCACCTGAACCCAGTATCTTGAGATTGAACAGTCGAGGCGCTCCGCCAACACCCTCAGAAGACTATTGCTGCTGCCTCTCAGCCGTCTCAGTAGCGACGCTACTCGTTTTCGCCTGATGGCATAGAAATCGTCGGTGCGCGCCTCGGCGAACATACCCGAGGCGCTGCAATGCCTTGGCAGCCTCAAAAGCATTCTGAGTATGTTGTTATACTGCACCCGAATAGCGGAAAAGGCTCTCTGCGTAAAACTAACCCACAGACTGCATGTGTAAAACGTCTGACAGTAAGCTTTAAAAAGCGTCAACTTAACTTGCTTGTTACAACGTGCAAATCTGCGGGCAAGCATATTGCCCCTTACCGCCATTGCCCTCCTCTCCCTCTCAAGATCCATGTCATCCTTCATATCCTCGGTGAGCATATGCCCCAGGTATTTAAACTTACTTACCACTCTAAGGGGGACGCCGCCCAGCATGATTGTAGGTGCTGATGTTGGGTTATATTTCCGTGCCTTAAAAATGATAAGCTCACTTTTGGTTGCGTTGTACCTAAGACCATGCCGCGCGGCGTAATCCTCGCATATCCTGATAAGCCTACGTATAGAGCCCACTGATGGACCCAGCAGCACCATGTCACGTTATGTACCCGGTAGTTTAGGAAACTCCTCGACACTGTACAGAGTTAAATCTAGTAGCCACTTGCGTAGCTGTGGCGGTGGGAGTTGCATTTCTGACCGTTGCGGGCAGTCTATTATAGATGGATGGTACCATTATGTAGGCAAATTTCGCAGACTTTGTCAATGTGTGCTTAGGAGTGATAAGGCGGTGGATGAGCTTAAGCATGAGCATGTTTAGATTAAGCATGAGCTTATTACTACGAAGGGAATGGGTTTTATTTATACCCTGTCGTTGGAAAATATGCATATTCGTGTGAGTGAATACGGCCTCCTGATAAACGAGGTCGCTCGGGAGTGTCAAGATTCCAAAGTCTTCGTATAAACTCCTGCATGAAGTGTCACTGGGTGCACCTACGATTGCACGTAGTGCTCGCTTTTGCATTATGAATGCGCGCTGAGAGTTGGCCGCGCCGCGCGGGCCCACATCTCTGTCCCGTACGTGAGTATGCTGTGTACAGTTGCGAAGTAACAGGACCGCACCACGCTGCGCGTCACGGTGTTGGCCAGTCTGCCCAGTGCAAAACAAGCTCGCCCAAGCTTGGAGCTTAGTTCATCGATATGGCAGCTCCAGGTGAGTGAACTATCGATCAGGAAGCCCAACAGTTTTATCGTGCGTACTTGTTTCAATACCGCATAACTGGCGTTAACCTTTACCGCCTTCTGGTCTTCACCGTTTAAATTAAATGTCATGAAGCATGTCTTGTCACTGTTCAGCGCAAGAACGTTCGCTGCGAACCACCCCTCGAGTTGTTGGACTACAGCGTTCAGCTTATTCTCCAGTAAGGAATCAGAGGGAGCCACTATTACCGCAGCGATGTCATCTGCGTACATGTATATTTCAGCGCCCCTGACAGTCGTGGGTAGGTCGTTTAATAAAAGGCTGAAAAGTGTGATCGACAGGCACGACCCCTGAGGAACCCCAAGTACAGTATGACGAGCCCTGCCTCGCCCACTACTACTTGACTTCTGTTGGACATGAAAGACGTGACTAGAGATAGTGCTAGTCCTCGGATTCCATGGAACTGGAGCTTATCCGCGATAAGGTTGTGGTCGGCGGTGTCGAACGCACGCGACAGGTCACAGCCTAGTAGTGCTACCCGCAAGCCTACCTCGTGCGCGCTCAGCACACGCCACACCACTTCCCGCACTAGATCAGTGGTCACGCGTCCCGCGCGGTAGGCGTAATGCCGATCTGATAGCATCTTACGATCACATATGAATCTAAGGAGTATATTGTTTAAACCACCGCCGGCCAGTATGATTTTGCGTCAGCTCGGTTACCTTTGCCTTTGTACAGTGGGCTAATCTTAATTTTTTTAAGAGCAGTGGGGTAGGTTCACTGTCTAGTACTCGCGCTGCACATGCAAGACATAGTCAAAGCTAACACCCCTGCAACAGATTTTAATAGGGTTGCCAATAGACCGTAATAGTGGTATCTATATATATATATATATAATAATGGTGCTAGTTTTGGACACAATATGATTCTTTAATTTTTTTACAATTTCGGTGGGTGTGAACGGTAGTATATAGCCTCAGGGATTCGTCGCACGCTCCCGATCCGGCCGCTAGCGAATCAAGTTCTTTTTACGAGTTTTTACTTTAACGTTTGTGTTGTAATTTGATAAGTCCTTCTAAGCCCTAGTTCCTTCTGGGCCCGGGCCGCCGACTGGTACCGCGTGTTCTACATGCAGAAGAGGGCTGTCCGTGGAATGGCCGGCAAGCCGGCCGACGCTCCGGCACGGGAGCTATTTCTAAAGTTCCAAATTCTGCCCCTACCATGCATGCTGATTTACCGAGTGGCAATTTTCACACACGAAAACCTCGGCAATTTCAAACGCAAGGGCACAAACTCTAGATATCCCCTGCGGAGCAATAGGCATGGAGACAGGCTGGTGGTTGAGAAACACAGACTTGCGAAGTCAGCTAAGTCGGTCTATAACCTCGGACCACCAATTTATAACCGATTACCTGATACCGTCAGAAATGCAGCTTCCACTGCAGGATTCAAATCAAGACTGAAAGGGTGGCTTCTGAACAACATGTTCTCCACTTATGACGAATTTTACAGCATGCCACTGACAATTTGAAAATAAAGAATTATACTAAATGACTTTGAAAAATGATAATAATAAATAAGATGTATGAATCCACAAATTAATGATGTATAATATAAAACTATATAATTAGTTTCAATTAGGAAACAAATTTACCAAATTGACCATGACCTGTAACGATTGTTATTAATAAATGTTCATTTCAGTTCATTTCATTTCATTTCATTTAAACATATTTTGCAATCAATAAAACAGGAGATCAAATAAAGAAAAAAAAACGGTGACAATCGGTCAAGAAACAGCCGAGAAATTTTGTAAGATTAGAACAAACAATATGGCAATTAAGCCGAATTGACAACATCTTCCTTTCTTTAGAAGTCGGTTATGAAGCAAACATTGAATGTTATTTCCGTAGATGTTAACTCACCTTCCTCAAAGATGCTTCCATTTGGTCCATTTGCTCTTTCCTCTTCTTTAACTGCCGATCAAGTTCCGCTAGCGACTTTTCTTTCTCCTCTACATCTTTCCTCTTATTTTCTACTGCTTTCCTGTGTTCTTCAAATTGTCTTCTCGCGTCTTCTAACTTCTTAAATTCGTCTTGGAGCTGCCGTTTAGCTTGGGCTGTATCGTCCCCAGCTTTGGCGTTCTGAGCGCCAGCCGCCTGTAACTTCTTGTTTGCTTCGTGGAGATCGAGCTGCAAACCGGAATTTAGGGTGATTTTATCAGTGATATTGTGCAAACTGAATGAGCATTGTAAAATAACCGTTTAATTATTTTTCGGTCGATGGCTTCGTAGCAGGTTGTTTTTTAAGCTGTCCGATAGTAAATGCTCATTTAGATTGCTACTCTTACATTTAAACACGAAACGCACTTATAACTGATACAACAGATTTGATACTGCGTAGCAATTTCAATCACTTTCAAGAAGCTGTAAGAAAATTTAAGAAATACTTTCGTAAATTCGAAGCGACACCTACAAGCGAAACTTTTTACAAATAATTGCAAAGTATAAATTGATCGCAGCAACAAAGTCAATGATAAAAATTCAGTTGTAAAAATATCTTTAATTTGCAACGATGAACAATGATCGCATTTACACAAGACAGTAGCGTATGCTGAAAAAGAGAAAGGTAACAATTTATATGTACACAAAGCTTTTGCAAATTGGTTGCACCTAAAACATGGCAAGATTTCTAGAGATAATCTCTTCAAAATGGATAATCATTTAATTTATCTTTAACAGTCACTATTGATCCATAAGGGATTAAAATCCACGTTAACAATCCTCAAAAATATGTAGGTACACAAAACGCACAATCATACTTATTTGCATCTTTATACAGTCGAGTTCTCCAATATATATACAGACCACCTTTCAAAAATATCTATACGTACACAGTCTTTATTGTAACTGACATAAGACGCATGTGTAGATATTTTTGAAAAGTTCTCCAATATCTGCCAGTATAGATATTGCAGAACTTGACTGGACGAAGACATTATAGTGCTTGACTTGATTGCTTTATATTTCCGAAGGATTGTGCAAGTGACAAGAAGTAAGGTGCAACAATTTGCCAAACAACATTCACGATGTATCACCAACACTGCATGAAATATCTAAGAAAACATAAGTATGAGGAACATATAATGAGGAATGTTGGAGGATCCCAGCGGGCTGGGGCATGCTACTATACAAACACGTGACGCGCGATGATGATTTTAAAACAAAAAAATGAATAAATCTACTCGGTAATACCGGTGCAATGAAGCGACAACGCGACGCGAAACGGTTCAATCGAGTTTCTATCCAATCTATGTATAATATGGTTTAACTCTACAGTCGATCAAAACTTTCAACTTCAAAACTCGATTCAACCAAATGCCGTAACAGCCGCTCGTCGCCAGGTGATCCTCCAACTGACCTGAGTCTTCTCGAGCTCTTGGACCAGCATTTCGAGTTGCGCTTGGCAGCGCTCTCGCTCAACAGCGACGGCGCGCGCCTCCGCCTGCGACGCCTCGAGCTGCGCGCGCACGTCACCTCCGCCCGCGCGCTGAAGCTGCGCTAGCTGCTGCTGCTGCGCCTGGAACTGTTTCTCGATCGACTGTAAACGCTGCTGGCACTCCGCCAAGGCCTTTTCCGCGGCGATGGCCTTGGTCTTTTCCTGCTCCACGGCGGCTCGCCATTTATCAACTTCACCGGCCTTTTGCGCTTGCTTTTCGGCGGTGTCCGCTCGCTGCCTGATCGTATCCCTCTCTTTAGTGACGGCCTGGACCTGTTGCTGTAGTTTAACGATCTCACGCTCTCGGCCCTCTAGGACGGACTTGGTGCCCCGCTCTTGGTCCTGCGCCATCTTTCTCTGCTCCTCCTTCAGTCTGCGGACTTCTTCGCGCTGCTTCTGTAGCTCCGCTTCGGAAGCGTTCAGCTCGCGTTGGAAGTTCACGAGCATGTCCTGGGATTTTTCTAATTGGGCTACAAGTTGATCGCGCTCGATGGTCAACTGTTTCGTGTCTGATTCTAACTTGACTATCTGCTTCTCAATAGCGTCCGCCTGCTTATCCCTTTGCTCTAATATAGAGGCCATCTTCTCTCTGTCGCGGACCGATTGCGCTAATTCTTGCTGAAGTTTGACTAGGGTTTCTTGCGTTCTGTGGTCCAGAGTTCGCTGTTGTTGTTCGACATTACGTCTCATGTTCTGAATCTCGGCTCGCAGTGCGTCCCTCTCTTGCTCAATCTGTCTCATCTCCAAAATTGTTCGTTCAAGGCGCTCATGCATACGGCCTAACTCATTGGTCATCCTTTCATACTCGACTCGTGTAGACTCATTCGTTTCCTGATATTTCGCAAGATGTATCTGCGACTTTTCTAGTTCCTTCGCTAGACGACCGGCCTCCATCTCTGTGGAATCTCTCGCTTGGATGGCTTTTTCAAGTTTGTCCCGCAGACGTTCGATCTCCAGCCGGTCTTCGGTCCTGGCCTTGTCTCCTGCAACGGCCTGGAGCTTCATCCTTTCGATCTGCTGCAGTTCTCCTTTAAGCCGCTCGTTGTCCTTGTCGAGCTGATCTGACCGTAGTTTAAGCTTTTCACACCTATCCCTGAACTTCTCGCACTCAATATGAGCGCGTTCAAGATCAGTTCTTTGCTTTTCTAACGCCGCACTGAGTTTGGTTACTTCACTCTTGGATAATTCTAGTTGTATGTTAGACTCGTGCAGCTTAGTCTCTGCCTGGTCCTTCTCGGCTTGTAGACGCTGGATTTCAGCTTGCGCCGCGTCGAAGCGTTCGCGTTGCTTGTCCAACTCTGCTTGCACTCGTGACAGCTCGTTGGTCCACTTGTCCTGTTCGAATTGGTATTTACCTCGCATGCCTTCGGTGCGTTCGAGCTCCGAGCGCAGCCGGGTGACTTCCTCCTCGGCCTTGCGGGCACGCTCCAGGTCTAGCGTGGTCTTCTCTAACCGCACGCGCAGTCGCTCCACCTCCATCTTAGTCCTTTCGTGTTCTTCCTTAGTGTCATGGTACTTCCCGTACCGCGCTGCGTATCGCTCGGCCTCCTCTTTCGCGCCCGACGCGTCCTGTTTAACTTTGTCTAGTTCAGCCTGCACTCTTCTCAGCTCTGCGGACACTTTGTCGTGCTTGTCGTACATCTTTTCGAGCTCTAATTGCACTCTGGCCATTTCTTCCTGTGTTTTCTCATTGGAAGCTTGCGCTTTGCCACACTGTGTCATCGCGCGGTCGTATTCGAATTGCAATCGTTCGCTATCACCGATTAGCTTCTCCTTTTCTGCTTGAAGCCTTCGCATCTCTATTTGTCCTTTCTCGTAACGCTCTCGTACCATTTCTATATCAACACACAGCCTGTCCATGTCTTCCTTGGCTTTTTCTTCCTGTTCTTTAGTCCTGCCCAGCTGTAGGGACGCTCGATCGTACATTTCCTGCAATCTAGATAACTCGTCTTGTAGCTTTCTTTGGTCATCCCTCCATTTGGTGGATATGTGTAAGTGTTTCTCTAGCTCGAGCTCCAGTCGGTCTTTGTCTGCTTCGAGAATGTCTATCTTGTTCTGGAGTCTGTAGATTTCGTTTTGAGACCTGAAAATAATTTAACACATTATAATGATAACCTTGATCTTAAGTTGTTTTTCATGAGCACAGTCACCGGACAGGCATCGCCACCAACACAAGACGACATTGAACAGATTGTACCTATCATACTTTTCTAGCATTTTCTCGTATTCCTTGTGAGCGGTCTCCTTCTCTTCGACGCTCTTCTGGGTGGAGTAGAGCGCCTTGTCGAGCTTCTCTTTGAGGATCTCATTCTCCGTGAGGGCATCGTCTCGCTCCATCTGGAACCGACCAATTAAATACATTAACCCATGAACGAGCACGGGTCAAATAGATTTAACGATTATATACTGTATAATCATTCAAATGTACACGTACAATGTAAGCAGCAATACCGATTCCTATAGGTTCTAATCGAAAATAAAAGATTTTGAAGAAAATCTGTAAAGCCACTGACAGCTAAAATCCTTTGGAAATGGTTTCTAGTTCCCCTTTAATAGAATAAGCAAAACACATTGTGGATTATGATTATTGCATCATTTATAAATTATAAATATTATAATACACAATGTATAATCCTCTGTATTCGTTGAGAATTACATTACATTTTACATACACTGGTGGAAATGTGTGGGTATGTGTTTCTCTAGCTCGAGCTCCGGTCTTAAGACCTCACCGTCACTAGTCTTCTGGCTAATCATTTATTTTGATTAAGTATATATCATATCCTATACTTTTAAACGAGGAATATTTTGTACCTATATATAGATGTAGTCCCAGTTAAAATGGTAAAAATACGGAGAAAACGAATTTTCCCGGACATGAGACCTATCTAGATCGATTTCTCGCCCCGTAACCACCTATATTCCAAATTTCATCGAAATCGTTGGAGCCGTTTCCGAGAGCGTGATTGCAAATATATACATAATATACATACATATATATATATTACATACATGCATATTATATTGCTCGTTTAATAGAATAGGATATTTGTAATCACGTTCTCGAAAAAGGCTCAAACGATTCCGTTGAAATTTGCAATTTACGGGTTTACGGGGGCGAAAAATCTATCTAGCTAGGTCTCGTAATCTGGGAAAATTCGTTTTCTCCGTATTTTCACGCGAACAGAGCTCGGTCACTCACCTACCTACTCTCTCTTGTACAGCCAAGGATCAGCCCTTACCGTAAGTTTCTGGTGCTGCTGGTGCGCCTTCTCCCATCTCTCTCTAAGCACATCCAGCTCGGTAGCAGCGCTGTCTCTGTCTCGCGCGGCTCGGTTGGCGGCAGCCGCTGCCGCCTCTGCTCGCTCGCGGCAGCTAGCCGCCTCGGCTAGTGCGGTGTCTCGCTCTTTCTGTATGCGGGTTACCAGGGCCTGAAAAATAAGGAGATATTCATATATTCATATTCATTTATTTCGTATTAATCATACATTGTCATCCATTACATTGAAATATCTTAATAAGGTCATTAAAAACAATGTCAACCGGCATATAATATATAAGAAGCAAAACAGTCAAAGTTTTTAATTTATAACTAAAATTTTTCGTCCAGGAATTCAGCTACCGAATGATAGGCCTTCTGCATCAGCAGGGATTTAAGTTTCAGGGTAAAAACCAAGGCACGCCCGACAGTATTTAATAGCTGTCGGTATTTGGTTGTATATCCGCGGACCCAAGATGTGTGTGATATGTTGATATCAGAATTGTGCACGAAGAAGAAACTTACTGTAGGCAAGGATCTCTGATCTGTTACCTAACAAACCATGTAAGGTCAGATCGATTACCTCGATTCTCATACTATTTTTTTTTCTGTAAATAAGTAGGTAAATGTGCCTCCTAATGTGACTATAATACAATGTCAGTACCGATCATGTCAACAACCAATTTGAAGATATTATTTAAAGGAATGGCTCAGGAAGGAGATGGGTCGGTAGTTCTTCAGCAGGGTGTTGTCACCCTGCTGAAGAACAGCACCACCTCCCCTCCATTCCATGCCAAGGTAACTGATATAGCCCTCCGAATCGCTAAACTTAAGAGCGTAGTCGGTCTGCGACAAAATTGAGAAATAGGTATTTGTACAAACTATTGCCGTCGCGTTGCGCCCAAGCGACCGCGTGCGATGCGCGATAGGGACAACCGCAGCTCAGACCAATTTTCACTACAAAATCTTGACAAGATCGATGCTTTGTATTCCCCTGTTTTCTCCGCCAAACCTGCGCCGATTCAATTATGTTTGGTGTTGAAATTTAGAGGAAGAGTAGATCTATGTTTCTATTATTTTGTTTTAACGTAAAAACTTTTCATATTTGTCTGGAAGTCATCTGAATATGACAGTAAAAATGGGGCATTTTTTAGGTTTTCGAAAATTCGTATCTGATTTGGTAATTATTTTTTCGGAAAAAGTAAATGACAGGGGCATACATACAGTACACCTAGATTTTATAAAAAAAAACGAGTCCTCTAGAGGGATAAACCAGGAAGGAAATAGGGGAATACGTTTGTATGGGAAAATGCTGCTAGGATACCCTCTTAAGTGGCAGTGGGCGGGGTACATTGCACGTAAAGTCGCCGTCAATGGACGTCCATTGACGGCGACTTTAGAACTGATGGCCGTTGGGGCGGAAAGGTTCTCGAGTGGCGACCACGTACCGGAAGGCGCGGCGTTGGTAGGCTGGTACCTGGTAAAGGTCGCGGGAGTCCGCTGGATGCGGGTGGCGCAGGACCGGTCACTTTGGAACTCTTTGGGGGAGGCCTATGTCCAGCAGTGGACGTCTTTCGGCTGATGATTCATAGGAATACTAGACAATCCGTTATCCTTTTATGCTATACAAGAATAATTATACTCAAAATAAGCTTTCTGACATCGCTATGGATTGCTTTCGGCATATTTATTGTAATATTTGTTACAATCACGAAATATTTCGTTTTCCTTGCTGTTTGTTTACATCGGTGACATTCGATGACTTCTAACGTATGTTGTCCAAGAGTACCTACTCCTTGCCAGTAAAATAAATTAGTTCCATTAAAAATCCACAACGTGACGTAGCTAGGGTCAAAATGAAACATGAATGAATTAAGCCGGGTCCGCTGCACCAATGTTTTCCATGTTTTTAAACATCTAACATGTTTTCCGTCAGGTTCGGCAAACAAATAGGGTTTTGTTTTGATTGGCAAAACATGTTTGACGTTTAAAAACAACGAAAACATGGCGCAGCGGACGTGGCTTTAGGCAAAGGTGAAATTTTAATCCTATTATCATATACTATTAAACGAGCAATATTTGTAAATAATATAAATATATTTGCAATTATGTTCTCGGAAACGGCTCTAACGATTTCAATGAAATTTAGAATATAAGTGTTTACGGGGTCGAGAAACCGATCTAGATAGGTCTCATGTCTGGGAAGAAGAAAATTAATTTTCACCGTATTTTCTCTATTTTCGGTGGCCCAGGGACTTGTCATGAAATCTTATTATCGCACGTGTGTGGGAATATTAGTCTGAAATCCATTCTCGCCCGGGCTCTCTCCGCCCGGCACCGCCCTGCCGGCATAGACGACTTCCCGTGTTTATAAAGGCGCACTTTCAGAGCAAAACTGCATTGTAATAACTATTACAATGCAGTTTTGCTCTGAAAGTGATATGATACAAGTGCGGAAAGTAGGTAATTCCCAACGAGTGGCGATGATCAAAAACACGACCGTCAGTGAGTGTTTTTGATCGACACGAGTTGGGAATTTCCTATCCGCACGTGTATCATACAACATTTTACAATGCATCATGCGAGGAAATAAAAAAATATGCATAAAAGGTGAAATTTGGTGACCTGTGTTTTGACAAATAAATACTTTGAACTTTGAAATTTTAATTGTCACGAAATCTCATTATCGCACAGTATGCGGGAATATTGGCCTGAAATCCATTCCCGAACGGGCTGGTCACCTTCCGCGACGCCGTGCTGCAGCATGCAGGCATGGGCCACTTCCCGTGTTTATGTTGAACCATATAAAGGGGCACATTCAGAGCAAGTGTATTGTAATAGTTATTTTCTCTAACATGCAATGAAATGGCGTCATTACGTGGGTTATATCAGGCTTCAAAGTTTCACGTTTCGGGCGGATCAACTCGAGAGAACTGTAAAGGAATTTCATACGAAATTGAAGGCCTAGGCCGGGAAGTATTTTTTTTTAAATTTTCGTTCCACTATTTGTGGCACAGCATCACTGCATTCAGCCATGCAAATTAGTTTGATTTGAGGAGTTTCTATTTATTTATTTCATTGCATGTTTGAGAAAAGCACTATACAGTATACATACATGCCTGGCCGTGAAAAGGGCTTGCCGGGTGAGTAGGTATAGACACACGGATAGTGATACGAAGGTGACATACAATTTTTCAGGCCTAGGCCTGCAAAGTAACTTTTTAATTTTCATTCCACTATTTGTGGCACAGCATTCAGCCATGAAAATTAGTTTGATTTGAGGATTTTTATTTATTTATTTCATTGCAAGTTTGAGAAAAGCACTATACATGCCTCGGCGTGAAAACGGATTCCCGGCCTCGTATCTCTATATCTACTTGGCCGGAAATCCGTGTTTTCCCGGCCTCTGATGTAATGTACTTAATTTATGCACTTGCTCCGAAAGAGCATCTTTATATGGTTCAACATAAACACGGTAAGTCATCTATACCGGCATGGGGGTGGCGGGATGAGCCAGCCTTTGCGGGAATGGATTTCAGTGAGATTTTCAATGAGATTTCGTGAGAATAAAAATTTCACCTTTAATGTATATTTTTTAATTTCCTTGCATGATGCATTGTAAATGTTGGTACAGGTCTTATATTGAAAATACCATATGTTTTCATACATACCATCGCACACAGTTAACCCTTTCAGTGCGCATGACGCCGGGGTCGGCGCCATGCCGTTTGCAACTCCGCCGTACTGATGGCGCCGCCATAACATTATTGCGTTTATTTCATAAAATCGATTAAGTGGGGGTTACTTTTTCTTGTTTTTTTGTATAATTAACAAACTGAGCTGTAATGTTCAATACGACTAAAACACAAAATTATCTGTATATATTGTAATATTTCACTCCAAACTTTCATTTCACTTTTTCTGTATGAAATGGCTTGAAAACATTTCTGAAGTCCTTTAACAAATCATAGAGTGGATAATATAGGTTAGAAAAAAGTAATTTTGAAGAAAATATGTCTAAGTTTAATGGGGTAAAACCTCTTGGCGCCTAGGTCGGCGTCATTTAGGCTTGCGGGTGCCCTGCCCATAACGACTCATTTCAAAAGAGTCGTAAGTGTTGTTATTGTCAAAGGATAAGCAGCTTTATGTTCACAGCAGTAATGCTACTTTTAATAAATCACGTCGTTGTAGTCGGGAAGAACGGTTTCATGCTATTACCGTTTTAACCAAGCATATAAATGTTTGTGGATAAATAAATATATTTTAGGGAAATACATATTTTATGAATATTCTTTGGCCAAGAAAATGGTAGGTTGACGTCTCTATAGTGGGTTTTTGGTAGTTCCAACGATTTATTGCGAGGATAAGCCGCTGCTGTGTTAACCATAACAGCTGTGTATCGTAACAAAGGTTCGTGTTATTTATTTTTATAAACTAGACATAAATCATCATCCTGCTACTGATAGCACGCAGGTGGCGTGCGTGGAATGGAAAACCCGATAAGGACATAAGCAGGTAGTATCGTCATTGTGTGATTTATGGCGGCTGCGATACTTTTCTCGCAAAGAGCAGCGGTAAAACAAAAGACTTATTATTATATTTAACTCTGTACAGTGTCGAGGAGTTTCTTAAACTACCGTGTACATAACAAATTACATACTTAATTACTTATTATTTTCAAATTTGACTTGTAACTATGGTGTTATCAATAAAGAATTGTATTGTATTGTATTGTATATTTTGCCACTTCTCCATGTTTCCCTTAACAATTGGACAACTAGGGTAAGGGTGTTGTAAAATAAGTTGCACTATGATAGAGAGTTGCACAGTCTTGGTTTGACCTCGGTCTAGGGTTTGCAAGATCCGCCAATATTTCGGATCCGGATATTTCGGATATTTAAATTCAACAGATCCGGATATCCGGATCTTTCGGATAATACGGATCCACAAGGTTTTTTTTTGTATAAAGTAGGAATTGTAAGGCCAAACTAAGAAAAAACAGCTATAAGACCGTATACTGTAAGGTTTTAAATAGGTAGGCATTTTCGAGGTCATAAGAAGTATAATATTTTATTATGTTTCAACTTTTTACTTACAACAGTTACAACTACAAACTAACTGGCAAAGTTAGTGTTTCATCACTGTAAGCTGTAATAACTATAACCAGGTCGAAGTTAACTCCGTACCTGGTGCTCGTTCATACATTACAATGAGCTCCATGTACGGAGCTAGTTAATTCAATAGGGTTATAATATCAAGTAAAAGGAGAAATTGACATGATGACCTGCGGCCTTGTCGAGCCAACACGGGAATGGTGAAAATTAAGGAAACGGGTGTTGGTCTAGCAAGGGACATTCCATTAGGCCAAAATGTGTCTAGATATAGCATAAATAATTTACTTTAAAAACAATGTTTTAACCGACTTCAATTCAGTACTCCGCCAAGCCACATGAACATTACCACATTTGTTTTGCAATTTACCACATGAACTGATTTCCGAGAGCAAATGCGTTGATTATTAGAGAAAAAAACCAAATCACTGTGTGAGCCGATAATATTTGAGGACTTCCGTCGATTCCTCAAGGATCTCAGAATTACACTTGGCACTTCATTGTTTGCTATTTCAACGCAATCATATCAGAATCTGTGACGTACTTTTATAGTAGTTTTTGAAGTAGGTACATCATTGAGAAGTTCCACAAGCCATCTGTGGTTTTCATCATCACTTCCACCATCACCGCAAATTTATGATTTCCAGGTGTAAATACACGAGTTATAATAGAAAATACCGAAATTACTACACGCGTCCCTAATATATTTGAGGAGTTCCCTCAATTCCTCATAGTTCCCATCATCCAACTGGGGTTTTGAAAACAATGGGACCAATCTGGATGCATATACTTTCAATTAAAAAAAGAATTGTACAAATCGGTTCATAAATGACGGAGTTCTGATGTAACAAACATAAAAAAAAAACATCCGAATTGAGAACCTCCTCCTTTTTTATGAAGTCGGTTAAAAAGCGGTATATAGGACACTATGCTTATTTTACATGATCATAGTATAAGTCAAGAACATCATAACAAATATTTTAAAAATAATTACAATTATAAAACGTAGGTATTGTTACTGCATTTACTTTTTACTTCCCGTGTCAAATATACTTCTTAAATATTTCTTTAGGTACATCTAAACTAACCCTCTTATTCATAAAACTTAAACTGCGTCTGCTTGATAAAATGTTCTTATTCCCTTTTTTTACGAACACAAATGTCAATGTGACGGATAAGAACCAACGAATTTTAGCACTTCGAATTTTAGTTAAAATAGGTTTGTAGAATGTTTATTAATACGGCCGTAGGTCTTTAATATTTAGGTAGGCATAGTATAGGTAATATTGGATTTATTTTAATTACTAAGTGCCCCCAGTAGATTAGTGCGTTTAAACCAACGCCAACTTTCGCCATCAAACTGCGGCAGTTTTACTATAATTTGTAGTATGTCGATTTTATTTTGTGACCAATAATTATAAAAAATAAAAAATCTGGTCTGGGATGATGAAGTGGCGAATAAAAACAGAGATTGAGAATGATTTACATTATACTTTCAGCGTGGACTCGGTAAATACTCCATTTTGTAGCCGTATTTTCGGTTTTCATGGTTGTATTTTATGGATCCGTAATATCCGAAAAATCCGGATCCAGGAGATTGTCAGATCCGGATCCGAAATTTCGCGGATATCCGGATCTTTCGGATATCCGGATATCCGGATTGCAAACCCTACCTCGGTCCTATGCTCTCGGTTTTGTGTTTTTATCTGTTTGGTGATATTTATACGACTTGGCTCTCTTTATGGATTCAACGATGACCACGCTCAACATGAATGACCCTGCTTGCCCACCGGACCTGATGTCTCAGCATTCCATGTTTGACCCTGATTGCTGTACGGTACCGAATATAATGGACGTTGATGAAAACTCACCAGGAATAACTACGTCGATACCACTTGGTAAGTCTATAGATTTAGTTTTAATTCAGTTATTGTAAATAACATAAATTTGTCACTAGGTAAAATCTGTACTGTAATGTTCATTATGTTACAATTTTTGGTAAGGTTATGAGTTTAGATTTGGAACAGCTGTCAAAACTCAAGTGGGTCTCTGGGCTCCCCCAGACGCACCGGTGATGCTGGGCATTTCCAAAGTTTCTGGGCACATTTTGGAGCGCTAATTATAAGTGTGTAGATAAAATGTTATTAATAGTAGTTTACGCAACTGCTACATAATGAGGGGCCTTAAAACACGAGTGGGGTTTTATGAAACGAGTGTTAGCGAGTTTCATAATAGGATCACACGAGTGTTTGGCTGATTGATTGTAATGTATAGATTATATTAGTTATAATAATTGTTTTAGATGAAACCAATTACAACGACAACAAAGATCTTTTGAGGATTCTCGGAGGTTCTGATGCCGATCAGTCTTCAGACGACGAAACTGATTCAAGCAATTCAGACTCATCTGACACCGACTCTGAAAATTTGGGTGAAGAATGGAGTTCAAGCCGTGAAAACAGGACTTCATTAGTATGTGAATTTAATGAACACGTCGGATTGACGGAGCGTATAGATGAAAATAAACCAGTGAACTTTTTTAACATGCTATTCACCGTGGAATTATTTCGGCAATTGGTGGCTAATATAAACAGGTACGCCTACAATCTTTTACGAGAAAGTGGAAATTCTGCTAGGATACGGAGGTGGAAAGATATAACTATAAAAGAGTTTAAAGTGTTTTTAGGGCTCTTATTCCACATGGGGACATATGTAAACAATGACATGAAAAATTATTGGAAAACGGACGACATTCATGGGATTGAGACATTTAAAAAATATATGAGTAGGGATAAATTTTTATTAATAATGCGGTGTTTAAATTTTCAAAAAGAGGCGACAGAGCGACGAACTTCAGATGATAATGATAACAGACACCGAATGTCAAAAATTTCATTTATTGCCGAGTATTTTAATGACATTATGAGAAAAACATTTAAGCCAGACAGAATACTTTGTATTGACGAATCGCTAGTTCTTTACAAAGGCAGGTTGTGGATTTATAAAGGCAAAAAAAGCAAGTATGGTGTTAAGCTGTATTTACTAACTGACCAATTTGGACTCGTTCAAAAAGTTTTAATTTACGGTGGTAAAAATGATAAAGAATTGGGAGGCAAAGACCATGTTAACAAGGTTGTTAAAAAGTTACTGGAACAGAGATTAGGTGTTGGGCATTCTGTGTATATGGATAACTATTATAATTCAATTGGCCTTTCTGAGTATTTAATTCGTAGGAACACTCATTCAACTGGTACTCTGAGGGTAAATAGAAAAGGGATCCCAACTTCAATAAAAAGTAAGAAGCTTAAAAAAATGAAAAAATTACCAAGTATAACATTACTGGAATCTCCATTACAAAATGGAAGGATCGCCGCGAAATTTTGATTATTTCATCGGAGCACTCCGGCGAATGGCAAAACCACACAACACGGCGTAACCAAGGTACGACGAAACCGGCAGCAGTATTAAAATATAATAAATACATGGGGGGGATAGATCGTCATGACCAAATGATGTCGTATTATAACTGTGAGCATAAAACCATCCGGTGGTATAAAAAACTAGGAATTCACTTTCTTCAAATAATGCTCGTTAATAGTCACAACCTTTACAATAGGTACGGTGAAAAGCTTTTGCCTTTAGCAGATTATAGGACAGTTATAATTCGACATCTATTAACACAGCGCGAGCCCCCCACTACCCCACTATATATAGCACCTATACATTCAATTATTAAAATAGTACCTAACGAAACTCATAAAACGGCCCGCAAACGTTGTGTGGTCTGCCACAAGAAAAATAAAAGGACAACAGTTCGAACAATTTGAGGGAAATGTCCTAAAAGACCAGGACTTTGCATGGGAAGATGTTTTGACGAATACCATGAAACTATTTTTAATAATAATAATTTATAGAGTTCAGTCTGCTTTATTGTATTTTTAGGATAAGTACTTTTGTGATATTTTAATTTGTTCCTATTTTGATTTTACATATTTGTTGATTTAGTTTTATCATATGTGTTTATTTTGTAATAAAACATAATAATCAACTGGTTTTTTTTTTCTAAACATATCTGATAACCCACTATAATGTATTTAATAATAAATACTAGTAAACTCCATGTTGGAGGACCATATCATTAAAATTAAAAAAATAATGATGTACATATTTAATTTTTTTGGTTTGTGGAAAAAACGCATCAACCCATCCATTTAACGATTCGCACCCGTCGGCCGGCATGACGCCGGCTCGGCGCATCGGGTTTACCGAGCTTTTTGTTAGTTCTGCGCCTTAGCGGTGCGCAAAGCGCGGACAGCGTTCGCCCTGAAAGGGTTCTGGCCATCCGTGCACTTACATTGTAATAAGGTTCAATATAAGTACAGGCTGGTCAGTTATGGCGTTTGTACCTGCTTTTTTACTGGTTAGTAAATTATTTACTAGCCGCCTAATAGAAGAAATAAACGCTGTCACATATTTGTGACAGCTTTACTTCGCTTTTTTATTTCGTAGCTTTTTCTTTTTATATACAGTTTTCGGTTATTAAAAAATTAGAACTTGAGAAAAACGCATAACGGGAAGATGGAAAATCAAAGGTATGCATGATATTGGCATTTATAATAAATGGTCGGTGTTGTAGCAAAGGGGACGCAGGACTTAGATTTTTTTCGATGGTGGGATGTCATTGACACTTATTTTTTATGATTTGATGCTACCGAATATGCTTACGTGTTTTACTTGGAAAAAAAATATCTAAAATCAATGACCAAGATATTGGACCTCAAAATTGTAAGTGGGTGGGATTATAGTTGGTGTACCAAAAGCTTCGTACGAATTTGAGCAGCTCAGCCTGAGGCATGCTCGCCCCGCGCGGCGAGCTGCTCGCGAGCAATTTGTCGTAATTTGTTGCACATAAACATTGCGCTGGTGACGCAGCGTGCTCGTGGTGAGCCGACATTGTGCGTCATTCAAAATGGCGTCAGACACGGTGATAGCCGCGACTGCGTTTATCATAACATAATTCACCGAATTATTAACAATTTTGAATTGACACGGTTTCATCTTAATAATTTTACTAATAAAAACACGTATGGCTCAGCAACTTGAACGAATTGTAACGCGCCTCGCCCACAGACAAGTATAAACTTGCTATTCTGCCCGCGGCACGCACACCGAGGCGCCTTTGAGCACGGTCAAAAGACCGACTCTCGGCGGCTCGCCGCGCGCCGCTCGCGCATAGCGCGTGAGCGCGTTCGAATTTGAGCAAAATAGGTGAGCCGTGCGTGCCTCAACCCGAGGCTGCTCTAATTCGTACGCAGCTTAAGGGTACCTCTACGCAAAAAAGGACTTAGTTTTTTTTACAAAAGAGCAAATAACTATAATTTCTTTCGTAACTCAAGAGTTTTGATGAAGCCCCGCACGGCGGATTCCTATCTTTAGATAGTTTGCCATTCGGGCATCAGAAGCTACCTAACGAACCTAACCTAAAAGCAAAAAAAAGCGATGGGTCCAATATCTCAGCCTTTTTTGATTATGGAGAAAAGTTTTTTAAATAAAACATGCTTCTTTTGGCGTATTCTAACTAAACGATAGAACCATATAAAATGTGTGTCATAATAATGTCCCACCAAACAATTTTTTTCTAAGGCCTTCGTCCCTTTTGCTATACCTTAGCCGACATTCTTGCCTCGTGGGCAAACCCGCGAGGAAAGAGGTTTTAAAGCGTCTGCAGTTTGGTTCTGATTGTTTCCAGAATTATCGAAGCTAAGATATTGCAAAAACCCAAACGTCCTTTGTCCGCGTACTTGTTATGGTTCAACAGTGTCAGGTTGCAGTTGAAAGAACAGTACCCTGGCCTGAAGATCACGGAGCTTGCCAAGAAAGCAGGTGAAATTTGGAGAAATATGAATATGCCAGACAGGGAGAAGTGGTATGCGGATGCAAGGCTGGTAGGTGTGTTTGGCGGCGATGAGTTTGGGACATCTGAGGGATGAGTTTGGTAACAAACTCATTGCACTGTTAAACGAAATTTGATGAAATTAGGCGTAGAGATAATTTGAGACCCTTGGAAGGATATAGAATAGTTTTTATCTCGGAATCATCCCTCAAGATGGTAGAAGTTTGTTTGCAATATTTTTTCTAAAGCGTTTAAAAGTTCTACGCGGACGAAGTCGCGGGCAACAGCTAGTTAGTATATAAAACTAAGTCGCTTCCCGCTGTCTGTCTGTCCCTATGTATGCTTAGAACTTTAAACCTGCGCCACGGATTTTGATGCGGTTTTTTTAGTTTAGTAGGTCTAGATAGAGTGATTCAAGAGGAAGGTTTATATGTATAATAGATGCGTGTTTTATACATATAAACTCGTGCGAAGCCGGGGCGGGTCGCTAGTATATTAGGTTTTTACGCTTTGTGCCAGATTTGCAAAGCACCAGATTCGCGGAACGCCAGATTCGCAGAACGCCAGATTCGCATAATGCCAGATTTTCAGATTTGCAGTATACCAGATTCGCAGAATGCCAGATTCGCACGATGCCAGATTTGAAATTCGCATAGTACCAGATTCGCAGAACGCACTGTGGATCGAAAATGGCCTCTCCATAGAATTAGGGACTTAATTTTCTAAGTACCTACTTTTTTAATTGAAATCGAGTCTTCTCGTGATTATTATATAAAAAAATGAATATGGGTAAATTTGGCTAGAAAACCGCCGAGTAATATTTTTTTTACGAAAATTTTGTATGGAGCGTATATGAAAAAACGGAATATCTCAGAAAGTGCACAATTTCCCGTAATATTCTTCCGCACAAATTTAATACCAATTATTTATGATTTTTCGGCGTACTCAAAATTTCCCGGCTAGGTGCACTTTTTTTTAACAAAAATGGAAAACGTTTCATATGGGGAAAACTAGGTTTTTAGTAGGTATTTTAGTTTGAAAGACCCGTCTAATAATGGAATAAAATTAAATAATGGCTTTAGATGAGATGCATTTACAAAAATGAGTTCATGGGAATAATTACATATCTGACTTTTTGGCCTTTTATCACATTTAGTGCTCATTAAGTGTATGATGCAAAGTACAAATTGCTAAATTATTCTTAATTATTTCTAATGAGTTTGCATTAAGTAAGTAAAAGTATAAATAGGTTGTAGTTTAAATACAATACGATACAGTAAGAAAATATGTGGAATTATACAACTGGTTTCATATGTCCGCAACGGTTCATAAATTACTGGTGCATGGAGCAGACATTATAGCCCATAACGCAGTTATACCGATCGGCAATCTCTCAGAAGAAGCGTCAGAGGCCCGGAATAAAGAAAGATGGGCTAAGTTCTCAAGATAGGTTAATGGATGGTTCTCACGGTGGTTTTGATTACCGTTTTCAGTTATACGGCGTTAGGTTTCACCGCTACAAAGTGACTCAAAATACAAATCTGAATCTACATGAAAATGGTAAATAATGCTGACAAGAAACGAATCTGGCATTGTGCGAATCTGGCAATCTGCGAATCTGGCAATCTGCGAATCTGGCGTTCTGCGATTCTGGCGCTCTGCGAATCTGGTACTATGCGAATTTCAAATCTGGCATCGTGCGAATCTGGCATTCTGCGAATCTGGTATACTGCGAATCTGAAAATCTGGCATTAAGCGAATCTGGCGTTCTGCGAATCTGGCGTTCCGCGAATCTGGTGCTTTGCAAATCTGGCACAAAGCGTCAAAACCGTTTAACTAGGCCGTCATTTCAATTTGCTTTGTTAAATATATAACTTCTGAAATGTTCTATAAACCGAGTAATTCCATGTTGCGATGCCATGACAAAATACCTGCAGGTGTCTTAACACTTCGTCTGTGGTGGGTTTGTGGGGGGTACCCCTCTGAGGGGCGGAATAGCCATTCTTAGGTACTTTCGGAGAAAAATAACAGCCAATCGTGTATCGATCCCTTTTTAATCCATTGAAACGTGCCTATAGCCAATGAAGCAAGGCTATGCAAGGCTATGATATGATCAGACGTCGGGGTTTTCGGAGCGGGAATGATTTGAGAAAGAGTAGAGATAAACAGATATGTTAGTCTAAGAAAATATCTTATTATGCCTAATGAATAACTACCTCTCTGTGAGTTGTATACAATCTGTGACAAAGTTTTATTTTAATTTCCGTAAAAGTCTTATAACTTATAAGGTAACAATTAAAATAACTTTAATTAATTACCTGCTGTAAATTGAATAGTTGACACGATTTTCAGAATAAACTATTAATATTTTTTCTATATTTGGGACAGTTAATCTACGGCGTCTTGCTGTAAATATCCATTTCAAGGAGCTAAATGATCTTTCCACGTCGACAGTTGTAATAGGGGTGCATATTTAAATTTTTTGTAGGAATCAATTGATGCACGAGAAGTTTGAGATTGAAGTTCTATTTCTTTGCCTTGTACCAACTCATTTATAATTTTTAGTGTGCTACAGCCAGAATTCTTCTTTAACACCAACTTCAGTTTATCATAAATCTGTTTTCCTTTTACGCTCATGTTTAATTTGGAAACATCTCTATAGGTTTCATGAACTATTTTTAAACTATCGCTGATGGACAGCTTCGCATCCTGTAGTTTTTTAATAGCATTTGGGATAGTCATCAAATGATTTGCTATGAAATTTAAGTCGCTTTTTATTTTGCATTTCCAAACGCTCTTTTTGCCTTTCTAATACTCTGGGCTTCGGTGGGACTGAATGTATTTAGAACACGTTTCACTTCATCGTAATGTTTGCTGTAATACGTTGCAGCTTCTATCCAGGTTCCCCACCGAATAATTGTTGATCGAGGTGGTAAAGGCACTCCGGGGAGCATTTCTTTAAACTTTTGTATTCTTTTAGGAGATTTCAAAAATGTCTTCTTAACATTTGCGATTAAATCATTCACATCTAGATAAAGTTTTCTTACTAGTTCAGCCACTCTATTTAAACCACGAGCCAAACATGTGACGTGCAAAAGATTGGGAAAAATACATTTTAAATTTCTTCCAGCCTTTAGCATGTAGCCCACACCGTCAGTTAAAAGTAAAAGTACTTTATTGTGATTATTATGGTTAGCACCCCATAATTCATCAAGAGCACTTGTGACCGTATTGGATATTGATACATTGTTCGTGCTGTCTAACCGTTTACTGGATATCAAGTGTTGAGTGCCAATGTGATCATCACGTAATGCTCCCACTATTACGTTAGCTATTTGACGACCATAATCATCCGTGGTTTCGTCAACACTCACATATATATATTAATTTTTTAGCTCGCTCCGTATTTTATTCATTTTTTCATCGTAAGCTTTATTTAAATATTCCCGTCGCAGTTGACATTCCGAAGGAACTTTTGCAGTTTTTCCAAATTTACCGGTAACACAATTTTCGATAAAATCTTTAAATATCGGATTGTTTACCTGCGTCCATGGTATATTACAGCCCACAACAAATTTCAAGAGCTCACTATTGAAATCATATTTCATACCTGTATGTTTATTAGATGCGACATGTCGCGTTACACTAGATTTCGTTTGAGCGAAGCTCACATTGCACTTGGTGCAAAATAATAAAGAATCTCGAACCTCTATCTCTGGATTATTTTCTATCCACGAACGCATAAACTCGTAACGAGTTTTTTTTCTCGGAGGCATATTTGTGTTGACTGATTATTTACAGTTTTTTAAAATACAATTGCATATAAGTTTATCTACTAGACAAGCAAGGGTAACGGTTGACAATAGGTGTCTAATACAATGTCAATCTTGACGCTCGATATCTATGAAGCATTTTCTTATAAATTAATAGACTTAACTGAAGAGGTTGATAATGAATGACCAATATAAAATATGTACCTATATGTATGATTAATCTTTATTTATTTTTCAATCAATTATTCATTCGGTAGAAACCTACTAGGGTACGATCTGTTTTTAAGTAAATACCTACTCTTTGGCTAATGTCAAACGTTCCCGCTCCTAAAACCCCGATGTTTGGATATGATAAGAATGGTCAACAGGGAAAACACGAAGTTTGGTCGGTTGGTCTTTGAATTTCTTGTAGAATACTAAATACTTGACAGTATTTTTTAGTAAAAAAAAATATTTAAGTAATGAGGCTGTTTTCAATTTACCATTTGCTACTGCTTTTAAACCACGAGTGGTATTTTCAGTTTTATTTCGAAAAAGGCTGGTAAGTAATTTATTTATTAGATATATCGCAACGATATCGAGCGATATTAGCGAGCGAGCGAGACAATTTGTTGGGCGCTACAGTCACCTAACATATTATTATATTGTGCCTTTTTAATTATTCCACGTAGTGATTATGTATTTTCTTTCTTCCAAAGGTCAGGGCGAAGTACTTCAGAGACTTAGAAGCATATAATGAGAGGTGCGGCGGCGGAGAGAGAGCACGTTGTAGCAGGTCGTACGCATCCTCATCGTCTGACGAGGAATCTGACTGATCAGTCAGACTTCGCCTAGCTTAAATTCCTTAAATACCTCATTTTTAACCTAACAAATTACGGTTTTATCAGAATTTGCGTTGTTATTGCTACTACTACTTTTATTTTTGAAATAAATTTAACTTTTTTTGCATTATGTAGTGAATTATTTACCCCGGATATTAACACCATTTATTGATATTAAGTACATATTAAACACAAGCTGTCCGTGCGGCTCCGAATTCCGAAAAGAACTCTGGCAGATAAAATATAACCTATGTCCTCCTCAAGGTCCATTTCTCATATGCATGCTATGCGAACTTAGAACTTAATGCAAGTCCAGTGTCTTATTGAAAACAGTGCCACCTTCTTGATAGCTTGCGAACTCTTTGAAGCTGCAGCGATTGCTAGGCTTAGGCTGTCAAGGTATTTCGAAATAGGGAACATTACGCAAAGCTCTGCGTAGGGGGCGACACTAACACAACCCGTAAACAAACCGATGCCGGTTAATGTACGGCCCAATAATTGGCATCCTCTATATCTATGTCTCTTTTTAACTTATACAAAAAGAGAGAGATAACGATAGATAGACGCGTATTATCGGGCCGTACATTAACCGGCACCAACAAACCGCCATGACGTACAATGTCATATTTATTTACCTAACAAACAATAACGAATAATTGATGAAAACGCGTTAAACTACAATCGTTTTATTATCATTCGTGTGTAAAATACCTGTACTGTGATATTAAAATGGCATCCTATAGCCATTTAAAGGTGGATGAGGGCTTTTTTTTGCTTTACGACGTATTGCCGCTTCCCATAGTTTTCATATCATCGTTTCCTTCGGAAATGAATGATGCCCTTCATTCTTGCATCCAATTACGCGGCACTGATGCATTTTATTCATTGAAATATTTTCTTCACTATTTGATCCAGAGCATTGAAGGACTTGTCAAAGTTGTCAAAAAAACTGTTTACTAATTGTGTTAGTGCTGCACTCTGGCGGCAGAACATTGCAGTAATGTTCCCTATTCGCCGTGTTGACATTATACATCCATAGCCTAGGGGTTAAGACGGCGGTATTTGGAGTCGATGAGCCGAAGTTCAAACCCTGCGGCCGACGCACTTTTTGTATGTTTTAACAGAAAAGTTTTAATATCGCAGAAGAGATGGCGCTTGCTGCACGCATGCATTAAATACCTTCTCAATTTGGTCGAGTTGCCTGTCTATCTCAGTATGTATATTGTAGTCTTTGCTCATATGAAGGGTCCACGGAAAGAACATGTCATGTCTAGTCATATTTTTTTTCATAATGAGATTTTAATGTCAAAATGTTAAGCTCGTTATGAACTATTACGTGACATTAAAATCTCATTTTGAAAAAAAATGTGACTAGACATGTTCTTTCCGTGGAGTCTTCATATGTACAGGTGAAATATATTTTTAAATCGGATGATTAGCTACGGATATTACCTAGTGTTGTGGATAACGCTCATTTCGAGGCATTTAGACTCAAGCCTTGACTCGATGCTAATTAAGAACCGTGTTGCGGTTTATTTTACGCATATGAATGCAGAATATTGACTTTTCGTCACTTGAGTCTTTAAGCCCCAGAAGTCTTTAGGGTTTCATTTCATTTCATTTCATATAATTTATTGCATAACATGTGTTTACATTGGTGTTAAAATACAGTTGGTTTCAACATGTACCCTTTCGGGCATAGCAATCTACTACAATACAACGTTACAATACATCTAACTATAAATTACATTTCAAGTCTTTAAGGTGAGGCATCTCGGGTGAAGCTACATACGCGACACTAAAAACCTACTAGGCGGCGCAACATTATCGTAATTCTCCCCAGAAACACACACCGCTACATTTCACGCACACTATCTCACTTTACTGTGACAGGTCACTGACCTCGGTATTTTTTTTCTTTCGTGATATTATAAATTAAAATCAGTCACCAACCTCAATACAGAAAGTGAAATTGTCAAAACATCTTATTGAAAAATGTCAGACTTGTTGACATTTTCTTATTCTGCGATGATTCTGCGTATGTTTCTTAGGTACATTTTGGTATATGAAATATATACTATTGATAAGTCAATAGATTAGTCTTTAGATTGGCAATGTCATAGCAACTCTATTCGGTTTTCGCTAAGGTGCAAAATTTCATGAAAATAAGCAAGCGAAAATTTATGAACATTGCTTGACAAAAGGGGTTACGTTATGGTAAGGACTCAGATCGAGCTGGCTTTTTGGGGGGCTTGAGCCTGGATGGATAATTAAATTTGAAAATTCAATTTAATTCTCAAGTCTCAATTCATCACAATATAGGGGCCATTAAGCGATCACGTCAGTCAGAATGATCGAGCCTTGTTGGTACGTACCTATTTGTACGTTACTGGGTAGGTATCTATATTAGGTAATCCTTATTTTGCTCCTTAGTTTTATAGTGTGGGAATGCAAAAAGTAGGTACTACAAATAATATGCAAATACTAAGTATAAAATACCGTCCTAAAACATAATTATACATTCGGTTTCTGCTGCTGTTGTAAGTGTTATTATGAAAGTGTAACACCAATGTATTAGGTAACATACCGGTAAACCAATATCAGGCCAGAATATAATTATACTAAATAGACCTAATAAACTCGTACCTACATATATTAATACGTATTAAGTACTCTTTAATCACTGTCACTGACACCCCCTGATGCATCTATGATTGTGATGTACGGTAAGTAGTGTCGTCAGCAAACCGAAAGTGAGTAATGTAGTCGCAGGTGATGGTGATACCTACATCAAAGGGTAGACACTAATCACATAATTATAGTAATTTGTTAGTGCTAAGTGGAAGTCATTTATATATTCATGAAGACCATAAAAACTGTTCGGTGCTCCCCAGTACCACATCCAATGAACCTGGTTCAAAGCGACGCGTTTTTAGGACTGTAGAATTCGACATTAAAAACGCAAAGCACGATGTAGTTCTGAATTTTACAAGCTTTATATTAACTTGACCTGTTTGTATGTAGGTATGTAAGTATCTATGTAAGTTGTCCGTCAAAATTTGCAATCCATTTTTCAGTCACTTGCCGTTATCCGATTGAGCTGAAATTTTGGGTATTAGTATAGTTTGGATAACAATTCAATATTATGGTACCATCGAGCTGATCTGATGATGGAAACAGAAGGTGGCCATGGGAATTCAGTATTTAACCGACGTAACCACGTTGAGTTTAAGCTCCTTAGAATCGTCTCAATACAATATACAGAAAAGTACAGTAAGCAATAAAAGCTTGTACCAAAAATGAAAATTTTGGCAGTAACTTATTTGGTTTTGTATTATGGATCAGTTAGGGTAGTGTAGACACAAATTTGCAACTTCAAAAAGCTTGTGCCAGTTGCGCGACACGCGTAAAACTGCGAAATTTTAGGACTTTTTTAACATTTACGCCTGAATTTTTAAGTTGATTAAAATGGGGAACTTGCATGGGACTTCAATTTTGAATAAATTGTACTCAATCAATGCGGATATACGTAGAAATATCATACAGAAGAAAAAAAACGATTGTATTAGTTTTATCTCACGTTAAAATGACGAAAAAAAAATTATTATTGTTTCGATAAAATAACATAACAGTTACACAGAATATTGAATTGGCACAGAAAATGATATTTTGCTGCTAAAATACAAACATGGACTGCTAATACACAAACAGACTGCTAAAATAAAAATAAAATAAATAAAATAAAATAAATATTACGGGACAATCTTACACAAATCAACCTAGGCCCACGGTAAGCTCAATAAGGCTTGTGTTGTGGCTACTAGGCGATGATATATATAATAGATACATACATATACATACTTATATACATATATGACATCCATAACTCAGGAACAAACATTCGTGATAAACACACAAATAAATGCCCTGACCGGGATTAATAACACACACATATAACGGGAAAATACACACATAGACTACTAAAATACAAGCATGGACTGATAAAATACAAACAGACTGCTAAAATACAAACATAGACTGCTAAAATCATATCCCTTCCTTTCGGCTCTGCCGTAGTCGGGCAAAAAGATTACATGTGCGAGTATATTATCTACATAAGAATCTAATTATACCCCCATTATACCCCCCTACTTGTGCAGTAATCGTTCGTAACTGAGGTCCCTGAACCAGAACTACGTTGTTATCAGGCTGCAAATCAGAAATAACCTGTGCCCATTCGGGCTCGTTCAATATTTACGTCTCCGCTAACAGATCAATGACCTAGATCAGTCTAACTCCAGTCTAGATCCGCTGGGCTCTGAATTTTACATCATCGTATTTGTAGTTACGAAATTATTTGGTATATTTTTATCAGGATCACGTAACAGTATCTGTTAAGCGTCACACGTCGATAAGAAAGCCGATATAAACATTACTTGAAAGCTTGACGATTCCTTTGAAATCCTACTCTTTTTTGGACCTGATATTGGAGTTAGATACTAATCCATCATTATTGCATCGTCATCAACACTTTTAAAGCGTTTTCCGTGTTGTGTTTTAAATGTAATTTAATTACTTTCCTATGATTATAAAATTCATCATCACCTTGTCAGCTGAAAGACGTCCACTGCTGGAGATAGGCCTCTCCCAAAGAGTGCCACAATGACTGGTACCTACTGCGCCACCCGCATACAGCGGACTCCCGAAATCTCTACTAGGCGATCGGTCCACCTTGTGGGGGCGGGTTTTACCTACGCTGCGCGTTCCGGTAGCCATTTAGCAAATTTAGTGATTCGGAGGGCTTACCTTGGTTCTGCTGCGTTATAAAATTATATCTACTGAATTTATTTTGTGCGGAATTGAGAATATCTGCGATTACAAAAGTGCAGGGGTAGGTATGTGTAAGTATTTTACAACAGTTCATTAGTAAACCGTTTGCTCACGTATTGATTGTATCGATTGAATGTAAGTAAGTAATATTAGTAGAGCTATTAGTCTAGTCATCGAAAGGCCTGCGCCAGGCAGAGAGATAATATTGATAGATAATGTAGTTATGTTTTTGAGTTTGTAGTAAAAGGCGAATATTATTGTAGGTCCTCTTCCCTAAAGTGCGAAAATCTCAGCATCAAGCATCAGCTACTCCTCAAATAGGTACAGAATTGAGCAATATCTTACATTTACGAGTATCCTAATATAACAGGCTTAGGGAAGAAACCTTGATCCAAAGCCATCCATCTCCTCAGTAAATCTCAGATACAAGGTCCAGCCACAAGCCGGTAGACGGCACGGCGCCGCCGCATTTCAAAACCAAAACGACGCATGTACATACGAGTATCATAGCAGTTACGACATTTTGGATTTCATAAGCAGTGTTCATGGCATGTCCTAAATACAACGAAATAGGTCTCGACTTTGGCAGTCAAGCGAAATTGTAGAAATGTGCGAGAGGAATTATTATAGCTGTTTCGTAGTTTTAGGTCTATTTGTTTGGTTTATTCGTTTTCGAATGATAGCAATAGGCATTTTTACCGAAATGAAGAGAAGCCAAATCGTTTGTTTCTTTCACTGATTCCAATCAATAGTCAATTTGGCATTTAACCTCAGTTTAAATCTTTTTTCCAGTTTGATCAATACTGGCCTTAACACATTGATGATTTTCAGCCCACACACAATTGGATTACGCCTATAGGCGTTTGCTGTCCATCAATTTGTTAACTTATTCAGCGCCAATCACGACACACATGCGTTAGATAGAGCGCCACGAGCGCTATTCGCTACATGGATATTAATGGGCTTACAGCTCCCAATGAATAATATACATACATTTTTTTCTAAAAAAATATCGTGCAAAAGTAGATAAAGGATTGAAGAACCGGTTAACGTTTGTGCCATAAATATATCTATTGTTATTGCGGAGGAATATCAACTTAAAACTCATCAAAACTAGTCAATTAAGTTGCTACGGACTACAGCGTAGCATTACGAGCGTAATAGCATGGCGGGGAATGGGTTAAGAAGGTACTTCCTAAATTTGAATACATCGCAATAACACGTTCAAGTTAGCTGAATTGATGTCTTCCAGGAATAAGTCAGCCATTTAAAGATCTCATTGCTGAACCGGAAAAGAGCTAGATATAAGATGTATCAAATTGTAACTATCTTCACATAATTCTTAAAAGTCTAACTAGTTCATGTAACACATAAACTTATTGCACATCAGGAGAGTGGTCCATTCGCGGCTTTTATTCTCGTAAAACCAGTAGACGCTTTTATACGCCCTTAGTGCTTTTAGTGCCGTGGTTATGACTGTGACACCGATTCGCGCTTCAAATTAATTTAAAGTGGAGCGCGGGCGTAGATTTAAGGGCATCAGCACACTGGGGTTTATTGCCGTCAATAGGGAACATTACTGAAATGTTCTGCCGCCAGAGTGCAGCACTATCACAATTAGTAAACAGTTTTTTTGACAACTTTGACAAGTCCTTCAAAGCTCTGGATCAAATAGGGAAGAAAATATTTCAATAAATAAAATGCATCAGTGCTGCGTAATTGGATGCAAGAATGAAGGGCATCATTAATTTCCTAAGGAAACGATGATACGAAAACTATGGGAAGCGGCAATACGTCGTAAAGCAAAAAAAAGCCCTCAGGATGCCATTTTAATATCACAGTACATGTATTTTACACACGAATGATAATAAAACGATTGTAGTTTAACGCGTTTTCATCAATTATTTGTTATTGTTTGTTAGGTAAATAAATATGACATTGTACGTCATGGCGGTTTGTTCAGGTACGGGTTTTGTTAGTGTCGCCCCCTACGCACAGCTTTGCGTAATGTTCCCTATTCTTTGTAAAAAATGACCTAGACCTCGGGGAGTTAAGGATTTCAGTGCATTTATTGTAAGGTAGTTATGACCCTGCACTTGGTTGGCACCTTCAATCTTAATTAACTGCGATATAGGTGACTAATTTAGGTGTAAAACGTTTACCTTATCTGCTTAATGATACGTTGACAATGAATGCATTTGCCGGACTTTTTAGGCCAGGCAATATCCCAGAACAAGTTTTGTTACCACACGAGTTGTTACTACACTGAAATGCTACGCTATATACAGGGTGTGGTCTGTAATAGGAGCAAAAAATGAAACGGTTGACAATGAGCTTGCAAAAAATTAAGGTAATTTATAAAAAAAAAAAAAAAAAAACAAAATAGGTAAGTGTAGTTGTATTTTTTACTCTTCTGAAATGCTCTAAGTAACTTTATATTTTAAAAACACAAAAAAATGAAATAAAAAAATATCTTTTGAAAACAAAAATGCAAAAACTATTATAACTTGTTACATGATATTACCTCAAAATCCGCATTCACAATTCAATTCAACATAATTCAATATATTTATTTGAGGTTACTGGACCCATAATGTGTTAGTTACAATAAATTAAATGAAGTGTTAGTAACAAAATAAATTAATAAATACTCTAACATTACTTATTTATTCATTTATTTAGCCCAGATATGAGACACTGCATTGACCGCTGTGCTATGATGTCGTGGTGCCAAGATGCATTACTTGGAGGTCATAACTTTAGATCAAAATATCTCCGAATCCAAAAAATAATAAAATGAACATAAGGGGTTAATGCAAATGCTCTAAGGAAGCGTCCTTTTGAATATTTGCTCCTATTACAGGCCACACCCAGTATACTCGCGTGTTTCACGAACGTGAAACTAGCCATAGGTTACCCTTGCTTGCTTTAAACAAGCAAGGCTATACGCCTTAGATGTGTTTTCTCCTAAATTGTGATGTGGTGTAACTAGTCGCCATATGAAAATCCTAACCCTGCACTTTGACAGCAAAAAATATGCCAATTGCTAATTTTTTACTATTTTTTTTTTTATTTTTTTTACTATACAAAACAATACAAAAGAAAACTAGTTTTTGTTTTTAGTTTAATAAGTAAAATTGACTTTAATGTGTAATGTAATTATTATTTTATTGAAGCTGCATGTAGGTGTGATGTAGGTAGTGCGTTGCGTACAGTCATATACCATCTCACTATGTCATGTATTTATGTTTCTTTCTCTCTCGCCTTTCACTTTCATATAAGTAGTAGTTTATGCAATCGTTATATAATGGATGCTTTTTAAGTCGAGTACCACGTTTAGGCCACGAAGCTTGCTGAGTGGCCTAATTAGGGTACGAGACTTAAAAAGCTAATTATATAACTATTGTATACAATACTTTTTCTACGAGTCAACGAAAATAATAATTTATTAAACACGGTAGCTCAGTTGGATAAGAGCAATGGACGGATTCCAGAGGTCGTAGGTTCAAATCCCGCCCGTGGCGAATAATTTTTCAATTTTCCTCTTTGATCGAAACTTATTAAACAAACTTGGTATCTATTGAAATGAAGCGCAGCAGCTTAGTAATTTTGCGCGTTGATGTCTTCACAGTTATCTTATACAGCTCCTGGATTCATAAGATGACTGCTGGCGGTTATCTTATGGAACCATACGAGTTCGTGACCGAGCTCGTAGAGCTCCAGGATTAAAAAGTATGTGATCTTAGTTTCGTGTACGAAATCTTAATTCAAAGATTAAAGTCGACGAGTAGAAAATAGTAGTTTATATAATTACTAGCTGTTGCCCGCGACTTCGTCCGCGTAGAACTTTTTATCGTCTTAGAAAATGATTTCTCTCAATACAAAATTTGAACCCTCTTTTAGGGGATAATTAAAAAAAAAGTTGATGTTCATTTTCTAGTTTGTGAACAAACAGTCTAAAACCAAAGTTAAAAATCTCATACTTTAAAAATGCCTTGAAATACTCAAACTTTGAACCAATTTTAACACTCTTAGGGGATGAATTTGGAAAAACTCTGAAATCAGTTTTGTAGTCTTTTAACGTACAGAATAAGACCGAAGTTAAAAATCTCTTACTCACACTTTAAAATTTTATTGCTCGCCATTTAAAATTTGAACCCCCTTTTAAACCCCCTTAGAGGTTGAATTTTTCTAATCGCTGAAAGAACTTTTTTCGTAAACTTTTAAGTCTCTAGCTCAAAAAAAGTGTTGCCCATACAAAGTTTTCTTAACCCCCTTAGGGGTGGAATTTTCTAAAACTCTGAAAGTACTTTATTATTAATTTTAATAAGTAACATTTTGAATAGTTTTAAGTCTAGTAAAAAAAAAAGTTTTTCCCACACAACACTGGCTACCCTTCTTAAGGATCTTAAGGATCCCCTTAGGGATGGAGTTTTCTAAAACGCTGAGAGTTCTTTTTTAGTATTCTAATAAGTAATCTTTTTGCAAAGTTTTAAGTCTAACTCAAAAAAAAGTGTTGCCCATGCAAAGCTTGCTCTCCTTTTTAACCCTATTAGGGGTGGAATTTTCTAAAACGATTTGTGTTCTTTTTTTGTATTTTAATAAGTAATCTTTCTACAAAGTTTCAAGTCTCGAACTCAAAAACATAAACTTTCCCTGATAAAAACTTTGCACCCCTTTTTATCCCCCTTAGGGATAGATTTTTTCAAAACGCTGAAAGTCTTTTTTTTTGTATTTTTATAAGTAATCTTTCTACAAAGTTTTAAGTGTCTAGCTCAGAAAAAGTGTTCCCCATACAAACCTTGCACCCTTTTTTAACCCCCTTAGGGAATGATTTTTGTAAAACGCCGAATATAGTATTTTTCATGTTCTAATAAGTAATTTTTCGTCAAAATTTTAAGTCTCTATTAAAAAAAAATATGTTTTTCCCATACAAACTTTGCACCCTATTTTACCCCCTTAGGGGTGAAATTTTCCAAAACGCTGAAAGTACTTTCTTTGTATTTAAATAATCTTTCTACAAAGTTTTAGGACTCTAGCTAAAAAAAATAGTTTCCCACATACAAACTTTGCACCCCTATTTTAGCCCCCTATTTTTAGGGGTAGAATTTTCTAAAACGCTGAAAGTACTTAATTTGTATTCTGATGACTAATCTTTCTACAAAGTTTTAAGTCTCTATTTAAAAAAAATATTGTTTCCCCCATACAAAATTTGCACCCCTATTTTACCCCCTTAGGGGTAGATTTTTTTAAAACACTGAATCTAGGTACTTTATTTGTATTCTAATGAATAATTTTTCTACAAAGTTTTAAGTCTCTATTTAAAAAAAAGTAGTTTTTCCCATACAAACTTTGCACTCTATTTTACCCCTTTAGGGATAGAATTTTCTAAAACCCTGAAAGTTCTTTATTTGTATTCTAATGACTGATCTTTCTACAAAGTTTTAAGTCTCTATTTAAAAAAAAAATGATTCCCCCATACAAACATTGCACCCCTATTTTACCCCCGTAGGGGTGGAATTTTCCAAAACGCTGAAAGTGTTTCATTTGTATTCTAATAACTAATTTTTCTACAAAGTTTAAGTCTATAGCTCAAAAAAAAAAGGTTCTCCCATACAAACTTTGCACCCCCATTTTACCCCCTTAGGGGTAGAATTTTCAAAAATCCCTTTTTATCCCTATCCCACGTTATAAAAGCAACATACTGTGCAAACATCAACTCTCTAAGATTAGTAGTTTCGGCTGTGCGTTGATGAGTGAGTGAGTGAGTGATTGAGTGAATAAGTCAGTCAGGACATAGGCATTTATTATGTATAAATAAATAGAAGATAATGAAACTCCCATTCAAATATCTCAAAAAATTATGAAGCTACATCCGTTTTAATGTCGCTTGTTAGAGTGAGAAAACGATGAGGGACTGTGACGTCAATATACTCGAGCGTCATAGTAAAAAACAATCGTTTCATATGAAGGTCCGTTTTGCGGAAAAGGGACAGAACATACCCCCTCTTAAAACTTTGGACTCTTATAACTTAATCATTACCTATATAACCTCTTGCTTTGTTTTTTTCTCCATTTGACTATATTTATTTTAAATTCTTTTTCGAGAAAATACATTATGATTATTTACCATATTTTCGATTCCTGAGCTATAACCACGAACTTCGGAATTCGAAAATATTCGGGTATCTCTATCTCTATCGCACTAATCATACTCGAGTGACAGGGATGCAAATATATGAACATTGAGTATCGGTTTTCGTGGTAGCGCCGCAGGTACTTAGGCTGAATGCGCCGAGCGCGTGCCATTGTCATTCAAAAAAAACAAATTCGTGTTAATTATATTGTTCAAATTTGTTGATTTCATTTATTGAAATTACGACATAAAACGACATTTGCGCATATAAGTTCTCATATCAGAATCGAATATTTTTTTATGGTTTATATTTTAGCATTTGTCTCGTAAAGGTCTATCGTAGACGGGATTTAAATTATTAATAAGTGAAAGGCAAAGCAATTCCGCCATTTTGACGAAAATTTGACGGTTCTTATAGCTGACAGTTGGAGCAGCGATTGATTTCAATAAAAATAAATGAAAAATTAAATGAAGTCGTATATTTCGGAAAATTAATTAACTGTCGCAGTCGGATAAAAACTATCCTAAGTTGCAGCTAGAATAATAATGTACCTATATAAAATGTTTCATATTTTTCCGTTCATGGGATGCTGAGAACATTCGAACCGCGCATAGCTTAGTTTCAAACTGGCTGATTCTTTTTTTAATTTAGAGATTTATTATAAGTGGAGATAATTGTATGACGTTTCCGTGAGTCACCAACGGTGCCGGCTGAAAATCAGCGGTGTAAGTGTCTGACTGACCCTCAGCATAATGCTGAGCCAGTGTCCGCTTCACTGCCGCAGAGACACACTATTTCCATGTTTTGTTGTGGTTTTTTTTGGTTTAATGTGTGCGTCCTGTGTGTTAGTGAGTAAATGTATCTTTCTTTCTTTCCATATGTAACCGTTCCGACTTGACGCTCCAGTAGGACGTTTCAACTGAATCTGGCGTATACGTGCAAGCTAAACGGAGAATATGTAACAGCAAACCAGCTAACACGGCTTTCAAAGACCACCTACTTAGTTGTCGTTCCTGTCTCTGAAGACTTGCTCCTTCTGCTTGAGACCGTTGTCTGTGACAGTAGCGATTCGAAGTTGAAAGACTATTTCTTTTTCTCTAGTACTCTGTTTATCTAGTAGGTACTTACTTGGGCCTTGTCGTTCTTGTCTCTGAACCGGTCGCAGTCGAGTTGTGCTGTGTCTCTCTCTTTCTGCATTCGCGCCGCCTGCCCCAGAGCCTTGTCCAGCTGGGATTGAAGAGATTCGAAGTCGTAGGCATGCTTCTCTCTGTCCACTTGCAGCTGAAAGATAGGGATGGGATGAGACTTTTTATCCTACGGAAACTAGCATTGCAACATCACTGAAAATATAATTGGCATCACTAATTTTAATTACTACATCCTTTCTTATGGGGTAAAATTGTTTATTTACTGCTGTTTGCTATATGTCGAAATTATTGGTCAAATAAAAAATCTTAATTATTTGCATTGTAAATTTTTGAGTTTATTTCGTTTTTTACTTTGGTGATTAACTTAATATGGATCTCATACTTATTGATATTCAAACTACTATTCATATGATCTAGAATTCTAGACAAGCCAAGTTCAAGCAAAGGAACCGGCAAGCCAGCGCCGAGTGTATCATTACATCTAGAAGCCCAAATTTCAAGAAGCTAGCTCAAACGGTTATAAAGATATGAAGGTCAAAAAGTCGTATATTTTAGCACTGACTGACTGACATATAGTACCTAAACCTAACCTACTTCCAGATGACCTAGAAGGATGAAATTTGGAATCCAGCTCGGTAATTGTGTGTAAGCGTAGGAAAAAATCTAAAAATAAAAAAAGTAAAAAAATAGGGGGGGTCCCCATACAATTTTTTTTTATTGTAGCGTTGGAGCCGTTACAAGCAGATATTTGAAACTATCCCAATATATGTATTATTAAATTTGCTATATAACAGAAATAAAAAAATAAAGTTAAGTCAAAAAATAAGGGGTGTCCCCATAAAAAAAACTTGTAATGCGCGCTAAACAACCGGCCAACGGTGTGTCGTCGGCGGCGCGCGGCACCTCATAATGATACACAGAACAGAAGTAAATCTCAATACCTGCCTAGTTTTCTTTACAAAAAGTAATGATATTCCACCAAAAACATAAATGTAAAAATGGAGAGCCAAGTTCAATAAAATAAAACTTGGCTGTTTGGCTTCGCCGCAAAAAGAATGGACATCTAATTAGATGTCCAATTTTTGGGATTTTTGCATACAATTGTATGCAAAATCCAAATATGTATTTATAGGAACAAAATAACATTATGAACAAGTATTAAACTCTATGTCTTTGCTTTATTGGATACCTATAACAATTGCTGTTATTTAAAAATGTGAGATCTTAAAGTAAGTTAGATTTGACTTGGCCAGTTTTTATCAGAATTAAAAAATATATATTTTGAATAACTTTATAAAATTACTGATGTAATGAAAACTGGCCAAGTCAAATCTAACCTACTTTAAGATCTCACATTTTAAATAACTGCAATTATTAAAGGTATCCAATAAAGCAAAGACATAGAGTTTAATACTTGTTCATAACATAATGTTATTTTGTTCCTATAAATACATGTTTGGATTTTGCATACAATTAGATCTCCATTCTTTTTGCGGCGAAGCCCACAGCCAAGCATAATTATTGTATTGAACTTGGCTCTCCTTTTTTACACTTATGTTTTTGGTGGAATTGGTTCTACGCCAGTCAGTAGAGGTTCAAAGGTGGTGTAGACGATTTTTTTTATATCGTTTATACCGACAAAACCGAGCAAATATGAAAAATGGTTACACGAGATATCTCGGGACCACTTTTGGTAGCTACAAATCCTCGAAATTTTGGGTCTTTTTTTGGTTTCTCGCTCGTAAATTCTATACGGTGCATCCTAGCGAAAAGTTCCTATTTGACAAACTAATGAACATTAAATTTTACATTAGTGAGTAGGTACCCATTTTATGTTCTTTAATTTTTCAGCTTGTAACTTTTCGCTAGGATGCACCGTATAAAATTTACGAGCGAGAAACCAAAAAAAACCGGCCAATTGCGAGTCGGACTCACGCACGAAGGAAAGTACCATTATGTGTTAAAATGGCAAAAAAATCACGTTTGTTGTATGGGAAAATAAACAAATAAAAATAATTAAAATATTGATTTTATTCCGTTTTTTAGTATTTGTTGTTATAGCGGCAAAGATATACATCATCTGTGAAAATTTCAACAGTCTAAGTATCACGGTTCATGAGATACAGCCTGGTGACAGACGGACAGACAGTCAGTCAGACAGACAGACAGACAGACAGACATACAGACAGACAGACAGACATACGGACAGCGGAGTCTTAGTAATAGGGTTTTACTCTTTGAGTACGGAACCCTAAAAAGACCCAAAATTTCGAGGATTTTGTAGCTGCCAAAAGTTGTCCCGAGGTATCTTGTGTAACCATTTTTGATATTTGCTCGGTTTTGTCGGTATACACGACATAATAAAATAAAATCTTCTACACCACCTATTGCAACAAAGAATTACTCTACGGACTGACCTATTCCATGAGTTATCCATTAAACAAGTTTGTGTCGAAAATTTCATTCTTCGTACAAGCTTTTATTGCCGACTGTAATTTTCTGCATACCATTATCAACTACTCATTGAGACGATTCTAAAGAGCCCAAACTCGATGGGGTTGTGTCGTTTTATTGCGGAGTTCCCATGGCCACCTTCCAGTTCCAGCATCAGATCAGCTCCATGTCATCATAATATTGCATTGTCATGCGAAATACATATGCATGCAAAATTTCAGCTCAATCGGAAACCGGGAAGTTGGTCAAATTTCAATTACTAAATTTGACCCAAGAAAGAATGAAGAATAAAACAAACGGGGTGAGCTAAATAAAAGCTTGTAAATATGTAGATAGAGCTGTACCGTAACTTCTTACCTTTCTGACTTCAGTGGCCGACTTGTCCAGCTTCTCCTGCAGTTTATCGATCTCTGAATGTGCGTTGTCCAGCGAAGCTTGCAGCTTGTCCTGTTGCAGTTGGGCCTTGCCCAGGGTCGCCTGCGTCCGTTCCAGCTCCTCCCTCGCCTTATCCAGCTCTGCCGTTGCCTTGTCCCGTTCTGAGTGGAGACGGCTGATGCTGGATTGGACGCTGGACGAGAAATTGGATGGTTAGTAATATTTGGGAACCTTATGAAATGTGTGCGCATTTTTAAGTAGAAATATAACAATATTAAACCATTGATACAAAGACCAAATCGCTATTCTAATGGTTAATAATGGTCCAGTGGTTATCATGTGGTCATTTGGATAATAGTAATCGGGACGCCTGGTTCAGACAAAAAAGAGCACATACAAGGTAGGCCAATCAAATGAGAATTTTTCGAAGAATTAATTCCCATAAAGCTGGAAATCGTTTTAATACCTTAATTTAGTCGTAAATACGTGTAATCTGAGTTTGCCCAATCCCAGGAGGTGTGCATAATTTTTGGCTCTTTTTTCATGTAGCACAAAAACGGTACTTCGGACAGAAAATGTCCTCTATTCAATATTAAAGAGGGTCAAATTCTGCGTCGAATTAATATCTAAAACTTCAAATTCGGTTCAGTGGTATAGTCGAAATCAAAGGTTAGAAACTGGGAAAATTTTGTCGTTTAGGTGCAAACTTCCATTTTCCAACTTTTCAAGACTTAGAAAAATGTAAAATATAAAAGTTCACATTATAAACATTGACCATCTTTAATATTGATTAGAATTCATTTTCCGTCCGTCGTACTGTTTTTATGCACATGCAAAAAACTAAAAAAAGAGCAAAAATTTCGCGGTTATTGGGCTCCCAAAAGTTATGCACACCTCCCGGGATGGTGAAAACTCGGATTACATGCATTTAGGACCAAATGAAGGCATTAAAACGATTTCCAGCTTTATGGGAATTAACCTTTCGGATGCTTTGACGCAGACATTGCTGAAGGATTATACATTTTTCGTTTCTGTCATAGAGTCAATTTTCAATAGCACAGTTCTGAGCCAAGACTTTTTTATCTAATTTACTTGGCCTAAGGTCCGGCTCTCGACTTCTTCTCCAACACTAACCTTTTGTAGGAAGAAACATTCGTACGCCAGTCCTCTATGTTTTGTATGAATATGTTCAGGGTGATGACGATTTATTTGAGTCCAGTCTACAATCTCGGGTTCAGATTTTGATTTTTCTTTCCGATTTCAACTTTGTATCAAAGATTTATATTAACTACCTACTTACTTAAGAAAAGGCGCATGATTTTGTATTCTAATTCTTTTACATACGAATGTACCTACTGAACCTACTTATTTACATCAAATTTGTCAATATAATAAGGATGGTCATACACTATTCGCATGACGTGTTAAGCTGATGCTACACAATGTAGTGAGTGTGTTATTTTTCTACCTACTGTGTTGAAAGCGCGGGACCTACTTTATTGAGTTTCCACATGATTAGATAAAATAAAAATATGACTAAGTATTGACTTGTAGATTGTGTGTAAAAAGAAATAAGATGAGTTGTCTCCACGTTAGCGAGAGAAAATTAAACTGCGCATAGGTACGCAAGTACCCTGTCTCTTTTACAAAATGTCTCGTTTGCCTGCTCCCTTCACAAAACGTACCGTTTGCAAAATTACCGTGTGTTTGGTTATACATATTTAAGTATAGTATATGGGTTAAGGAAGGGTTGGAACTTTTCTGAACAGAGTCGTTTTGCAATTGGACTTTATATGTAACCGTATTCGAACCAGTATGCTCTTGGCATGACGCGTAGACACACTCGTAACATAAACATCTGGAGTCTATCTGACTAAAGGCTGGATTGTAATCTAATTTAGATTTGTCGCGTGCGTTTATGAACATTTAAGAGATTTTACAGTGATGTAACACTGTCATAACATCGCTGTTATATCGATTAGCTCAGTATTATAATACAGATATGGCTGGCTTATATCGCAAAATGTAACAGACCCACGATCATCCACAATGTAAGTTATGTAGTATCAGAATAAAAAAATGCAACAATTGTAAATTTGTTTTCGATCCATCACGTTTAGTCATATATGTCTCCTTTTATACGCGTTTAAATCTGATTTACAAAAATAACCCTGGAATGTGGCATAAGCATGAAGTAAAGGCAGTGGCAGAGTCAAATGCCTTACTAGTAGTCGCTGGCGCGTGCTGGCTTTACCGTGGTCCCACTACGATCAAATGCCTTGTTTAGAACAACATTCAACCTGCCCCTAATGGCTGTACTAGTTTTACTGGACTAAGTTACCTTACCACCCGGTCACAAGAGCACCCTTCCCTGAATGCGACGCCCTAGTACGGTCGGCCTCACAAGGATATGACCGGATAGAAACCTTTGGACCGTGTCTCAATGGCAAAATACCAAAATTTCCTCATCATCATCATCATCATATTAGCCGAAAGACGTCCACTGCTGGACATATCCCTCCCCCAAAGAGTGCCACAATGCCCGGTCGTGCGCCACCCGCATCCAGTGTAGTGGCAGATATATAGAAAATTTATTATATACTGGATGCGGGTGGCGCACGACCGGCCACAGACTCCCGCGACCTTTACCAGGTCATCAGTCCACCTTGTGGGGGGGGCCTACCCACGTTGCGCCTTCCGGTACGTGGTCGCCACTCGAGAACCTTTCCGTTCCAACGGCCATCGGTTCTACGTGCAATGTGCCCCACTGCCACTTAAGATTTTCTACTCTAGGAAAAATAAGTTTTTGAAAAACATACATTTATAATTACGTTTGTTTTTGTTTATTACATTTTAAAACTTTATTCTAAGATGCTTTATTCAAAAATCCAACAAACTTTCCATCCGGAAGTAATTATATCCGTTACACAGAGAAAATCTGTTATTATAAATTATTTCCAAATTTGTAATTTTTCCATTCTAGTTGTCAGTAAAATGACTGAACTATTCAGCTACTTGTGAGTTCGACTGTACTAGTAGTAGAGCGACTAGGGATGTAACGATACATAATTTAGCCGATACGATACCGATACCGATTTTTGAAGTAAATAATCGGCGATACCGATACCTAAAGATATCGGTGGCTAAGTAGTTAATAAAACCAGTAAATAAATAATGATGTATTTAATATGCATAAAACTTACTTATGTTAAATAGACACTCGATTTTGTAAAGTGCGACATTTTTTTAAAATTAATAATAACAAAAAATGACAAATCAACATCAAAGAAAACATTCATCGTTCATTTCGCGCGCTTTTCAAACTGTTATATCGGCTGTATTTAAATCGGCGATGCCGATATTTCGGCCTGCCGATTATATCGGCCGATATATCGGTATCGGTATCGTTACATTGTATCCCTAAGAGCGACTATATGGCGTCACGTGGCGAGGTGCAGATTTTGTGTATATTGTGACTAGATAGTAGCTTAGGTGCTAGTTATAGACTAGGTATGAGTCCTTCATATTGTGAATGTGTTTAGTTATTCATTTGTAACGAATTGTGTCTTTAAATTGGAAACCTTTAGAGATGATGACTAAGATTTCTTAACGATGCCATTCGAATCAGTTTTTGAACAGGAACAAATGTTTGTATGGGAGCAACTAGAACTAAATAACGTAAATACCCAAAATTTTGAGACAAAGATTGACCTCGCTGGCGGCAAGCGAAACGCTTCATACTAATTGTCACACGAGTATGACGTCACAACAGCTATTTGTACTAATCGTTGTATGGAAAATCAAGTAAATTGCTGTTTCGGTTGCGAAATACTATGTTTAGGTACATAGTTGTCAAGCGTAAGGATGTTATTGGTGGCTTTAAATTTAGGTACTCTTGGACAATAAAAAAAAATATTGTTTCTAAACTTTCGAGCAATTTATTGCAATAACTTGATTATTAACTATCCATTTAGCAACACTACGTTAACAATTTTAAGATCATGCCTATTCAGGGCTGAGTACAAGTACCTATCATAGCAGGTTATGTGGGTATAGGACAGACTTTTTAATGTCATGTGTTTGCTTATATTGATGCATTTGATTTAAATTAAAGTTAATGTTCGATTCTACAACAAAACTTTCCAATAAACATAAAAGCTTGTGTTAAACTGGGCGCAGTTTGCACTTCATTAGCTGTGGGGGACATGAATTTTCGGTATTCCCGGAGGGGGAGAACCGACGATTAGTCACGGAAGCACCTAGTACCTATATAGAACGAATTTATATAGTTAACAGCAAAGAAACTGTATTGTACTACGTACAATCAGAACGCTTACTGTAACCGAAAACGCGAGCAGAAAGAGACTCACTTTTTATTTATTAGTCTGTCCCCTTCTAAATATAACATTCTAGGCACGCCAGAAGGAAACTGCCGAACGGGAACGGGAGAGGGCAGATCCCTCTCGTAGGAGACGACGCAGAGGGCGCGGGCGTAATCGTCCTCCGTGAGCCCCAGGTGCAACCCGTGTAGACTCGGGCAAGAATAGGTCTACGGTCTCCCCCGCCTGTCGTAAAAGGCGACTTAAGGGGGTCAACGGGGTCGCCAGTGACTTTTTGTGGCGGGGGCCACAGCACTCGGCCACCCCTGAGAAGGCGGCGAAGATGCCCAGAACGAGCCAGCAGGGGCAAAGCGCGAGGAGGGCTCTAGTGCGTTCAACCTGAGATCCTAGAGTCCTCCGAATTACTTAGCGCAGATGGCGGTTGACGTGGAGTTTTTAGTGGGTAGAAATACCACATAACCCAGACCTCCCCCGAGAGCTGGGTACCTGGTTCGCAGGTTTTCTCCACGAAAAAAAAAAAAAAACGGCAAGAAGTAACACTGTTTCTACTTTACTGGTGTAGAAATTTTGATTTAGGTATAGGTATATAGATTAGATCGATTTAACCTAAAAGTGCGTATCGAAATAATTACGACGACTATAATGCTAATAATCGTTTTTCTTTTTCATCGTTCTAAGTACCTATAATACCCACATAATTTGGTCCATCGTGCATCGTCCCTAACAACAGTATCTAAGTATAATCTGTTGTTGTTATTTAGAAAATGAATCCATTATCTGAAATGAGCTCTCGCAAAACCGCCCATTTTCTCTACATACGAGCTTAATGAATGAATGAAATATTTTATTTCAGGTCTTCACCGACCCATAGAGGTGTTAGTTACATTTTTAATATTTATACTGATCTACCTACTCATAGTATAATAAGGTGTTAGACAGTAGCAGAATAAAAATTACAAAATACTATTGCGAATAGCACTTACCGGTCATATTCTTCTTTCAGGCTGTCTTGTTCGGTTTGTGCATTTTCCAGCTTCGCTTTAAGCCGGTACACCTCACCCTGACTTTTCTCAAGCTTGTCCTGCAACCCAGAAGCTTCGGAGTGCGCTCTCTCCGCGTCTGCCTGGGTCACTCTCAACTCGGCCAGAGTACGCCTCAACTCAGTTGCGTTCTTATCCGCTTTCTCTTGCGCTCTGTCCAACTCCTGCGACGTTGATAACGTGCTTCTGCCGAAGGTGGTCTGCGAGCGTTCCAATTCGTGTTTGAGTCTTTCGTTTTCAAGCTCAAGCCTGGCTAAGCGTTGTTTCGCCGCTTCCCAGTCCGCTCCAGATCGGCCAACCTCATTAGCAGCTTTATCTAACTCCGCTTTAGACTTTCCTAGTTCTGATTGAGAACTTTCTAGTTTAGCTTCGAGTCTATCTTTTTCGGCTTGAGCTCTTTCGAGTCTTGCTCCCAACTTTTCGACTTCGCTTTCAAGCGCATGCAGTTTCATCTTGTAATCTGCTATCTCTCTCTCGTGTAGCTCTCTTTCTTCGTTCTTTTCGTGTTCTGCTCTGTCTCGTTGTTCGCGGAGTTGTTGGATTTGTTTCTCTTTATCTCCTATAACTTCTTCGAGAGAGGAAAGGGCGCCTTCGGAGGAGCAGTGATGAGCTTGCATTGCGTTGAGTCTAGCTCGTGCCATGTCTACTTGATTATCTTTTTCTTTTAGCAAGTCTTCAAGGTTTTCGATCTGAAAAAGTAATTTAAAAAAAAATTGTGGGGTTTCATGTATACCATAAGCCTCTTATAATAAGCTGCTGTTTGCCTTTTTATGTACCTCGTATTGAATTTTCCTTTCATTTCATGAATACTTATGAAAAGATTCTCGTAAAGAGTCAAAGTTCAAGATAAAATAGTAAGCTACAAAATACAATAAAACAACATACCTTGAAATAAAAACAAGCAAAAGACTCCACAGGATACTAAACTAAAAACACAACGTAAAAAAATACGAGCATAAAATAAAAATGTCTAAGTCACGAATATAACTTAAAGAGAGATAAGCTTTATGATATAACTGTAAAAAGGACCGTTAAATTGGATGAAGTTCTTTTGTAATTTAGCAAGATTAAAATTGCTGGAGGACTTTACGAGGTGAATTTTATCTTAATACAAATCCCGATCTCAATTAATCTCAAGGAAAAGTCTTTTACACTTTATAAAGTATTGGCGATGGTAAAATTACTTTTTAAATAAAAATCAAATTAATAATTTCATGTCTTATTAAAAAAAAAACACTAAGACCGTTGTTTACACCCAAAGATCTACTAAAAGGTCTTTTTTAAATTGGCTCACGACCTCTACTTGGTGCTCTGCAATAGACGGGCGGAGCCACGCGGGCAGCTTATATTTGTTTTTCTTTTGTTTTTCCAAAAGTCGCTTTATACTTACATACCTACTTATGTTATATTATTTACCCGCCAAACTGCCATAACAGTTTGTTGGCGAGACTGCGCTTATTTTATATTTTGTTAATTATGTACTAATATTTATCTATGCTATGACTGACATATAATTGACTATTCTACACTCATGCAAATAAGTGTTACTAAACTAACTGTGCCTGAACCCCGTCGAGAGAAACTTCCCTAATGAAACCGATTAATCAGGAACCGCTGCTCGTATGCCATTGCATAAACACGTACACAAGCTTAAACATATGCATAAGCATAACGTAAGCGCTCGTTTGATGTCACTCGACCGCAACGGGGTTATGTATGCAGGTATTATGCCACGTTGTGGTGTTAGACGGGTAATGTTTATTATATTTATAGTGTTATGATTCGTTTGTTGTGTGTGCATTGGTTCATTAACTTGTAATGTGGTGTGAGCAGTACATGTCCGGGATTCAACTTGTCCATTTAAGCATCATTAATCATTATCCAACGTCTTTATTTTATAAGTATTTATCAGATGACTAGCTGTTAATGGGACCAAGGTTGATTTGTGTACACCACGATTAACATCAGTTAACGATTCCAAAGTTAGCCTCGAGTCGCCTCCCGCATACCCGTCCGACCCCTCTGACACCTTTGCGGCTTTACTAGTAGCTAACATCAGAATCGTTAACTGATTTTAATCGTATTGTAAGATTGTACCCAATATGTATATTCATTTGTTTATTATTATTTATTTACTACATACTACCCATCTCTCGCGATCTGTGGGTCGATCACGTAACTTTTCTTACGCGCGTCTGTAAGGTCTAAATGTCAATTTTATATGGAAAAATTACAGTTAGAATGTGATTTTACTGTCAGACGCGCGTACAATGCGTTACGTGATTGACCTACTGTTCCCAACTTTGGTGATAGATGCAAAAGCCTAAACATACTTGGTGTTGCAAATTATACGTAACTAGCTTTTGCCCGCAACTTCGTCCGCGCGGAACTCGTTTATATCGTAACTTTCTCCCCCCTTTTCACCCCCTTAGGTGAATAATCAAACGTCTTTTTTACCCCGTTTTAGAAAACATCTTCAAAACTAAGGCCGCCATAAGGTACTGTTAATGTTCCTATTCCCCAGGACTCCCAACTACCGCTATACCGTAAATGGGTTCCATCCAAATTTTCACCCCCAATTGACCCCCTTTGGGGATGATTTCTGGAATAGAAACTATTATATGTCCTTTTCCAGGACTCAAACTATCGTTCAACCACATTTTATCAAAATGTGTCACAAACAATTTTCCACCCCCAATTACACCCCCTTAGGGGATGATTTTTGGGATAAAACTTCCTTATCTATCGCTATACCGTAAATGGGTTCAATCCTAATGTTCATCCACCATTTCTCACCCCCTTAGGGGATGATTTCCTCCTTGTATGTGTTCCGGAATAAAAAAAATTCTATGTTCTTTCCTAGGACTCTACCTCACTCTATACCAAATTTCATCTAAATGGGTTCTATCCAAATCTTCAACCCTCATTTCACCACCTCAGGAAATGATTTTTCGGGATAAAAACTATGCATTGTCCTTCCCTAGGACTCCTTCTATCTATTTACCAAATTTCATCTAAATGGGTTTTGTCCAAATTTTCAACCCCTATTTTATCCCTGAGAGGATGATTTTTGGGATTAAAACTATCCGTTGTCATATTCCGGGACTCAAACTATCTTTCAACCAAATTTCATCAAAATGGATCACAAACAAATTTTCACCCCCAATTACACCCCCTTATGGGATGATTTTCAGGAGTAAACTATCCTATGTCCTTCCCCAAGACTCCAACTCGCTATACCGTAAATAGGTTCCATCCAAATTTTCATACCCCATTTCACCCCCTTAGGAGATGATTTCTGGACTTAAATTATGTTAAGTCCTTCCCCAGGACTCTGAACTATCTCCATACCAAATTTCATCTAAATCGGTTCTATCCAAATTTTCACCCTTCATTTCACCCCCTCAGGAGATGATTTAGGATAAAAACTATGCATTGTCCTTCCCTGGGACTCCTTCTATCTCTATACCAAATTTGAACTAAATGGGATTTAATCCATTTTTCATCCCTATTTCATCCCCTTGGGGGATGATTTTCGGGATTCAAACTATCCATTGTCATCCTCCGGGACTCAAACTATATTTATACCAAATTTGATCTAAACGGAGTCCATCCAAAATTTCACCCCCCATTTCACCACCTCAGGGAAAGATTTCCGGAATAAAAACTATCCAATGTCCTTCCCCAGAACTTAAACTACCTCTTAACCAAATTTCATCAAAATGGGTTACATCCAATTCTTCACCCCCCCCATTTTACCCCCTAAAGGGAAGATTTTCGGGATGAAACCTATTCTTTAACCTTTTCCGGGACTCAAACTAATCATATAACAAATTTCATCTAAATCGGTGCAGCGGTTTAAGTATCTCCATAAAATTTCCTCCCCCCATTTTATCCCCTTAGGGGTTGATTTCCAGGATAAAAACTACTCCAAGTCCCTCCCCAGGACACAAACTATCTCTATGCCAAATTTCATCTTAATCGGTTCAGCCGTTTTCACGTGATGCGCGGTCACATAAACAGACAAACAGATAAACAGATAAACAGACAAACAGATAAACAAATAAACGGATAAACAGATAAACAGACAAACAGACAAAAATTCTAAAAACTGTTGGAACGTGTTCTGTTATCGATTCTAAGTATCCCCAGCCAATTTTTTTTCGAATATCTTCCATGTACAGACTTTCGACCCTCTTCAGCTTTATTATATGTATAGATATAAAATGGGCAGGTCTAATTTATTTGTCATCATATTTTTAATTAATTCAAGTTTGAGCAGGATTTATAAGTTTTGTTTAATATTTGAAAATAATTTATTAGATAAAACAAAAGGTGCTTTATAAATAAATCAAGCACTAAACAGAAAAATATATAAACAGTGCGTAGCTTTAGGCAATAACTTACGATTAAAGACCGAACAGTTAAAAAGTAAAACCAACCAAATTAAAAAAAAAGTCACTTACAAACTTTCCATACATTGACATTTTAACGAACACAAGTTATAACCGCAGACGACATCTGGGAACCTACTAGTAGCATAGCTAAAAGATATAACCTGTTTTCATTTCATTACCCAGTTTCACTCATAACACTTAAAATATACCTTATGTACTTGATCAGTGCTTTTATCTTGATAAAATATCTTTCTTGGATCAGTCATGAACATTTGATCAAAGACCATGTCACGATCACGACATCCTCACCACTCACAACCAAGCCTTAGACGAGCATTTCTTCAAAAAATTGCGTCCAACTTGTTATTTACAAAAAAATTTATTTCCACCTACTCAGAATCACGACCTTTTTCTACCCCAATAGGTCCCCAGCACATAAAACTGTCCCAAAATTTCGATACATTTATGCCTTTTCCTATTGTGTCCTGATACAACGTATCAGTATGGGAAATGGCAACATAATAGGAAAAAAATCTTTGCGACATTTTTTACATAACTATCGCTCTCCAAGGAACACCATTAAACCAAGTTAGCAGCTGCAAATACTTGGGCTCAGTAATTTCCAATGACAGGACTATTGATGCTGATGTCATCCACAGGAAAACACGGGTTGGATGAAGTGGAAAGAGAGGTTTTATACGATTAAAGAATGCCGGTACCCGTCAAAGGAAAGGTCAACAAATCCGCGGTCCGTCCAGCCATTGTGTATGGCGCCGAGTGCTGGCCCCTTAAGAAACATACATCCTGCTGAAATGAAATGCCGCTGGGCCGGCGGTGTCACCCCGTGGACCATGTTTGAAACACCTCTATCCATGGTAGTTTCAAAGTGCCCGTCCATCCGTCCGGGCATGTTATGCGCCGATAACCTGAACACATGGCTCGAAAGGTGCTTAGATATTTCCCCCCGCCTAAGAGACGAGGATGACTACTGTAAGGAGGGATATGCAAGAAGCCCAAAGCCCATCAGAGACGACCCAGGACCGACAATCCTGGCAAAAAGTAACTAGGAGAGCCGACCCCAAATAGTGGGAATAGGGAACAAGGAAAAGAAGAATATATATATGGAAATAACATCATACTCCCCTAGTAGTCGTTAAGCCGAGATAGAGGCCTTCGGGCGGCTTAAGAACCTCTAACAGTCGAGTTGCCCACTCACTTGACAAAGGGGGGACAACTGTCACTCGCGTCCGCAGGAGCTTACTGCCTACCACAACCCTGCACGTGTCCCCTGGGTGGTACTAAAGAGTGACAAACTCAAAAAGGCCAAAAATAACATAAGCCATACGAATAAATAAACATCATACTCCTAGAACATTTTCAAATTAGTAAAAGTGGTCTTTTTTTTTAAGATACACTCAACTGACCTTCCCATTTAACCCTCATTTCTTTCCATCAAGTCTTTCGTTCTCGTACAGTATATTGAGATTATTTAACAAGTAACATTCTTCCAAGTTCATCATATTATTCATATTATATCATCAATGAGCCTTCACTGAATCCACAATATGGAAATTCCATTCGCAGCAACAAATTCTTGCGATGCTTTATCAAATTAAATGCAAAGTCTATCAAAAACCAACTTTCCAACTAGCTATCTTAATCTGAACCTTACACCGTCAGAACTAAGTACATTTTGCACGTTCTTGCGATCCTTTACACCAAGCATAAGTAGTCCATCCAAGTCTCCCATAAAAATCAACTAGCTTTCCTAATCTGAACCTTATGTCCACAGCACCAAAGTACCTTTCGCTGCAGCACGTTGATCTTGCGATCCTTAATCTCGGAGTGGTCTCTAAGCTCAGCTAGCTCGTGGGCAGCGCTCAAGGCTGCTCCTGTCTTCTTCTCCACCAAGCGGCTCTTCTCGTCTAGACGGGCCTTTAGCTCTTCTACCTGAGAACACATAGTGGTTAACTTACTATATATAATGTTTTAAGATAGCCAAGGCAGGCAGGCTTGTGAGAGCTAATAATTTACTTTAAAAACAACGTTGCAACCGACTTCAGTTCAGTACTCCGCCAAGCCACATGAACATTTCCATATATATTTTCCAATTTACCACATGAACTAATTTCCGAGAGCAAATGCGTTGATTATTAGAGAAAAAACAAAATCGCTGTATGTAGGTCGATCGTATTTTTTGGACTTCCGTCGATTCCTCAAGGATCTCAGAATAAGAATAAGAATAAGAAAATTTATTGACCTCGTAAATTAAATCGTACTTTTATAGTTTGAAGCAGGGATCGGAACCGGTTAATTGCTAAAACCTCGGTTTACCACAAATCTCGAACTATTTTATACTTCACATGTAGGACTCAGTTGTGTTTTGAGGTAACGAGTATTATTAGATTGCCCAATTAGAAATGAAATTATTATCAAAAGAACGAAAAAGAACCGTTTTCGTTCCCATACAAACAATACCGGTTTCCGATCCCTGGTTTGAAGTACATCATTGAGAAGTTCCAAAAGCCATCTGCGGTCATTATCATTACTTCCACTTCACCACATATATATGATTTCCGGTTGTAAATACACAATACTTATAACAGAAAATACCGAAATTACTAAACGCGTGCCTAATATACTTGAGGAGTTTCCTCAATCCCTAATGGGAACCATTATATCATATCATCCAACTGGAGTTTTAAAAATAAAGGGACCAATCTGGAAGCATACACTATCAATTTAAAAAAAGGTTCATAAATGACGGAGTTCTGAGGTAACAACAATATATGTATATACAACCGAATTGAGAACCTCTTCCTTTTTTTTTGAAGTCGGTTAAAAATAATGAATATAGGTACGAATATAGTAGCGCGATCGTCAACTTATAGACAAGCCAGCTCTAATAAGATAATTTTTATTTCAAAGTTTATATTTTTAAATTCCAACTCAAACTGTTAGCTACGAATTTTTAATTTGTTATTGACATGTCTTATGTTATCTATACATATAATAAAGCTGAAGAGGGTCGAAAGTCTGTACATGGAAGATATTCGAAAGAAAATTGGCTAGGGATACTTAGAATCGATAACAGAACACGTGCCAACAGTTTTTAGAATTTTTGTCTGTTTGTCTGTTTATCTGTTTGTCTGTTTATGTGACCGCGCATCACGTGAAAACGGCTGAACCAATTAAGATGAAATTTGGTATAGAGATAGTTTGAGTCCTGGGGAAGGACTTAGGGTAGTTTTTATCCTAAAAATCAACCCCTAAGGGGATGAAATGGGGGGTCGAAATTTGTATAGAGCTACTTAAACCGCTGCACCGATTTAGATGAAATTTGGTATATGATTAGTTTGAGTCCCGGAAAAGGTTAAAGAATAGGTTTCATCCCGAAAATCTTCCCTTTAGGGGGTAAAATGGGGGGGGGTCAAAAATTGGATGTAACCCATTTTGATGAAATTTGGTTAGGAGGTAGTTTAAGTTCTGGGGAAGGACATTGGATAGTTTTTATTCCGGAAATCTTTCCCTGAGGGGGTGAAATGGGGGGTGAAATTTTGGATGGACTCCGTTTAGATCAAATTTGGTATAAATATAGTTTGAGTCCCGGAGGATGACAATGGATAGTTTGAATCCCGAAAATCATCCCCCAAGGGGATGAAATAGGGATGAAAATGTGGATAAATCCCATTTAGTTCAAATTTGGTATAGAGATAGAAGGAGTCCCAGGGAAGGACAATGCATAGTTTTTATTCTAAATCATCTCCTGAGGGGGTGAAATGAGGGGTGAAAATTGGATAGAACCGATTTAGATGAAATTTGGTATGGAGATAGTTCAGAGTCCTGGGGAAGGACTTAACATAATTTAAGTCCAGAAATCATCTCCTAAGGCGGTGAAATGGGGTATGAAAATTTGGATGGAACCCATTTACGGTATATCGAGTTGGAGTCTTGGGGAAGGACATAGGATAGTTTACTCCTGAAAATCATCCCATAAGGGGGTGTAATTGGGGGTGAAAATTTGTTTGTGACCCATTTTGATGAAATTTGGTTGAAAGATAGTTTGAGTCCCGGAATATGACAACGGATAGTTTTAATCCCAAAAATCATCCTCTCAGGGATAAAATAGGGGGTGAAAATTTGGATAAAACCCATTTAGATGAAATTTGGTAAATAGATAGAAGGAGTCCTAGGGAAGGACAATGCATAGTTTTTATCCCGAAAAATCATTTCCTGAGGTGGTGAAATGAGGGTTGAAGATTTGGATAGAACCCATTTAGATAAAATTTGGTATAGAGAGAGGTAGGGTCCTAGGAAAGAACATAGATTTTTTTTTATTCCGGAACACATAAAAGGAGGAAATCATCCCCTAAGGGGGTGAGAAATGGTGGATAAACATTTGGATTGAACCCATTTACGGTATAGCGATAGATAAGGAAGGACATAGGATAGCTTTATCCCGAAAATCATCTCCTAAGGGGGTGTTATTGGAGGTGGAAATTTGTTTGTGACACATTTTGATAAAATTTGGTTAAACGATAGTTTGAGTCCCGGAAAAGGACATATAATAGTTTCTATTCCAGAAATCATCCCCAAAGGGGGTCAATTGGGGGTGAAAATTTGGATGGAACCCATTTACGGTATAGCAGTAGTTGGGAGTCCTGGGGAATAGGAACATTAACATTACATAAGTAAATTGACGTTCCAAGGGTAAAGGTACCTTATGGCGGCCTTAGTTTTGAAGATGTTTTCTAAAACGGGATAAAAAAGACGTTTGATTATGGCTATTTTGAAAACTATTAGATGTAACATATAAAATGTTTAAATTACAAGTCAGTTAATTTAATCCTACGGTTTAGTAGAAAAGGTCCTTACGGCCGTGTGATATGAAAATATGCAAAATAATACTGAAAAAAGCCTACATGCATCGATACCCTTTCCTTCATACAATCCATACTAATATTACAAATGCGAAAGTAACTCTGTCTGTCTGTTACCTTTTCATGCTTAAACCGCTGAACCGATTGAGATGAAATTTGGTATAGAGATACTTTGGCCATCCCAAAGAGTCCTTACTAAAGATAGTTTATATCTGGAAATTCATCACCTAAGGGGGTGAAAAGGGGGGAGAAAGTTACGATATAAACGAGTTCCGCGCGGACGAAGTCGCGGGCAAAAGCTAGTGTCATATATTTACGATAATCTTTAAAAATTTCTTAACAGATAAGTGGGAAAGCGTATCGTATGGACGGATTCTATAAGGAAATTTAAATCCTAGAAATACTAATACGAGTATGTTGCTCTCCCATGAAATCCAAAATTGGCGTAAAATAAACAACATTCATGTGGATTTACTTGGAAGTGTGTCTAACATATAAGTTTTTTACCCAGTGGGTTAGTTTTGAGTCAGCAAATTATATTTACTTCGGGTTTTAAACGCCTCGCCACTGTTCTCCAAGAGAAGCTAACCTATCTTAACCTTTATATTTTCTGTATAAAACTAAATTATCATCTACTTCAACTAGTTATATTATTTGAGCGGAAAACTATTTGACGAAAATTTAAGATCCTTTGTTGAAAACAGAAACTTATATCCATATTTTAAAATTAATTTTAAACCAATACTTAATTCTATCACTTGCATGACATGACATTGGTTGCTTTGGATCCTTTCGACGTACATTATCCGGGTCATTACCACAATCAAATTATATTCAGCTTTATAATGATTTTCCAGATTGTTGAAAAAATATTTCGTCCTCGGCTACTTAAACTACATATTGAACAGAAGAACTAGCACATGTGACCATGACTTCGTTTGTCGCAGGATACTCTTCTGTCTACTCTTGCAAAATTAAAAGTTCAACAGAAAAAAATACAGTTGTGCTAACTCTCCTCAGAATTGCGTACCTCTTTTTGGAACCCATGTGGGCGTAATCATGGTTTGGGAGGGTCGTATGTTCCCGATTAAAAATTGGCACAGTCCAAAACACTTTCGGGAGCTGTTATGGTACAAATCCAGCAAATGAAACTAGTGTCCTTACATTTGTCGACCATTATGCTAAAGTGTCATTCTGATTATGACCAAAATTGTTTCCAATTGCTGTGTTTTGAATTTCAAATTTTTAACCAAATAATAAATGGGCAATAATAAATAGGCAGCAGTGTGCGGCCTTCTCCGCAATATAGTTAACCATTCTCACGTCTGTCTGCAACATGCTGTAGTGCTCCTCCTTGGCGCAGAGCGACTCCTTGAGCACGGCGATGTGGCGTTGGTAGTCCTGATGCTGCTCCTCCAGCGCTTTCATCTTCGCCGCCATCGCCAGGATCTCCTGGTCTCGCCGTTGGATCTCCAACCGGAACTCATCCAACTAGTTGATCATCCATCCCAAATTCGTCATAGAATCCGTCAACAACATTAGTACAAACAACAAATATAAAAATATAACTATCTACAGAGGCAAAAGTGATGGCGGAAATGATACTGATGTTAATCTACTAATACTGATTCAGAAACGGTTAGTGATGTTAGATCGATGGTAAGCGACGCAAGCTTCAGAGTCGCGGTCGTGGAAGACTTCGATTAAATATAAGTACCTCATACGCTCGTTCGACATGCATTACACTTTAACTCTAAGACTGTAAATTTAAAATCATCGTACCGGTCACTCGATTAGGAAATAGTCCGCTGGAAAACTTTCTATTCTAAGTATTGAAATGGAATCGGATGACGTTAGAAAGCTTTCCAGTGGCAGTCCGGTACAGGCAGACTCGCCTGGATGCTCGGGCGCCTACGTTGTGATACATTTATCTACCGTGAGACACGATGACATGATCTACATGAGATGTCGGGTCGTGAGAGGTTCTATGCGGGTGGCCGGGACCAAGCGGCGGACGATGAGGCTCCAACACCGAAAGCACAACATGACCAAATGATAATCTCAGGGATTGCACAGAACATTTACTCGAAGGTCTCATTCGATGCATTCGACCACAACAGTCTTTATTTTTAATAACAGTCTTTTACTAAATCGCCTAATTTGGTGTCAACGTAATCGATCTCACATTTCGCCTAACCATACATTACGTACATCTATAATATTAATATCGCATCTAAGGCCCTAGTCTTAACAAAAATAATTTAAATCGATTAGATTTTATTCAAGAATATAATTCGTCTTATTTTAATAAAAATAGCTTTAACAACGAACAAGTCTTTACATAAAAATATAACGGTTCAACACAGTCGTCGGCGGCGACTCGGCTAAGTTCGTTAAAGCGAGAAATTGACACGTTTCTGTCGCAGTCACAGCGTGGTGGCGCTATAGTAGGGCGAGCGGCGCGCGAACGCGCTGGCGGAGGAGGCGGCGGCGCCGAGGCGCGCGCCCAGCGCCGGCGTGGGCGCCAAGCGCAGGCGCGGCGTCGCCGGCGCCGGCGGCGCGCTCGTGCGCCCGTCCTTCATCACGCGCACGTCGTTCAGCAGAAAACTTACTTGGCGCTTGAAAGGAGCCTCGACCTTATCGTACAGCGAGGCGTGCGAGGGTGCGAGCGAGGGCGGCGGCGGCGAGCCGAGCGCGGCCAGCTCGCTCTCGAGGAGCGCAACCTGCCGCTCGAGGGTGGCGATGCGCGCCTCTTTGGTCTCGAGCACGGCGGTGAGCGTGGCGCCGGCGCTGCCGCCGGGCAGCCCGGCCGCCGCCAGCGCACGCTCCAACTGCACCTGCAGCGCCCGCAGCGTGTCCGCCGTCGCCTTGAGCTCCTGCCGGCAGCCAGACGGTCAGCCGCCGCCGCCGCGCTGCAAGCTCCGCGGCCCGTCGGGGCTGCGCCGACCGCCGCGCGAGACTCGACGCAGCCCCAACGGTAGGCGGCTCGGACACATTTTATCGCTTCTAATAATGATTGCTCAAACTGAATGCCCAATCAAAATGACACGAGACGGTCTTCTAAGGTTCATGTGGCGGGAACAATGAGCTGCTAAACATGCAATGTCGTGGTTCGGTTGTGTTTGTGTCGCTTTATTTTGTGTTATGGCCGAATTCATAAGTCATTGTTGATTTTGAAAACTGTTTTGTATCGTCGAGGTGTCTGGACGGGATCGTGTGCTCGGGGACAAGCTGGACAGTGTCACAGAAAGGCTTTGAAACGTGGAGAGTGAAGAAAAAGCAAGAATTGAATGAAACCACGAAGTGGACGAACAGAAAGGCGTCGCGACACATTGGCGAGTCAAATGAATGAAATGAAACTATCAAGAGCAATTCTAACAGAAACTGTGACGTTGATAAAGGTATCACAAAATAAAACGCCCATGTGATTCAAAATACTAACATACACAAATAAGAAAGCAGAGTGACGTGCACAATATACTTGGTAACTGACATACAGTGCAGATACTCTTCTTAAAGTTAAAGAGCAAGCTTCCCAAAGTACTTTACTTGGAAGAGGAACGAATAAGGATATATGTATTGTATTACGATGGTAATCCAAGCATCATAAATGATGATTGGGTTTTTGCTGCCACTCTTTGGGGATAAGAAATCCCCAATTTCTGTTTGGCAATGTCACCAATTCTGAATCCCTAAATATGAATAACAAATACCGAATTCTGTTTTGATATTTGGATCAGGTATTTTATTGCTTAGTTGGATATCTCGGATTAGCATTGGAAAGCTTACGTAGGCATGCTATATTCAGAAGGCGCTGATATTTACCTGTTTCTGTGCCATGGCCTGCATCTGTTGGAACATCTGCCGCTCTTCCTCTTTACCTGGAATTTGGAAGCGGGTTATATGCAGCTCCGTAAAAACAGGGGAAGGCGAACACCAAAAAACGTATTGCTGTAGAAGTTCTGTTTACATTTAGGCTATTTACTACTCTTGGATAAAAAATATTTACAAAATATGCATCGCAGTTGAATACAATAAAAGCGAAGTACAAACACATAATAAGTATCCACTTTAGCTACGAGTAGGTAGTTAACAGTATGAAATATATATTTCAGATCTACCAGTTCAAAATTTAATTTTAATCGATTCTAAATGTTGATAATTAAACATAATATCTACTCTTTTATTTGCTTACTAAAACTTTCTCTTTTTCTCTAACGCATTACTTGTTTCAAATCGATCCAATCATTAATATATTATCTGCTAAAATTATTGCTTCTATCGCAATCTTTCGATAATCACAAGCGCTTTCATACGAAATCTAATGTGCCTCTGCTATTGTTTCGTGTTTAACTAGATGCATGGTAAATAGGACTACAATAACAAGCAAATGTGGTAAAGTAGTAACATGTGCATCGACAACGAAGTGGAGCGACCCAGGAGCGACCATATCCAATGGCAACCTGAGTCATTGACCATTTTTATAAAGTAGGATTCTGTATTAATCACAAGGTGGTGGTTACCTGTGCGTGCAAGTGAGCACAAGCTCACGCTGGCCAGATACATTGGTTACTGGTACTGGTTGGGGTTTCTAAGGCAAAAGATTAACAAAATTGCTTGTGTGCAGTGTTTAATTCTCAACGTGAGCTGTTGAAGACGCAGTAGTACAATCTTTTCTTGATTATTTGCAAGGGACCATTGTTTCTACAACAGCTTCTAGAAACTACAAACATCTAAGGCCTGAACTAATTCTGTTAACAGGAGGAATCCGTGCGTGTCTTTGAAATGATTCAACATTAATGCCCATATTTCGGGAACGGGAAAATTTTGCGGAGTAGCCATTATAGGCTCGTGCAACACACAAGGCTACAGGCCCGGTGCTAAGTGCTACTCATTCTTTAATAACATAAGTTGTAGTACCGTGTAGGAACGTACCCATCCCCTTGTTCTGCAGCATCTCAAGGAGTTTCTTGATGCTTTCATCTCTTGCTTGTAGCGTTTGCTTCTGGGTTTCGATCCTTAGTTCGAGTTCCTGTTGAAAATGTCTATCTTAAGATTTGACGAGATAAGTACCTATTTCTTTTGTTTAGATACAACAGAATGTTGCAAGAATGTCAAAAACACTGACAAATGAGTGATTGCAAGAGCACGCGACGCGATGAATCTGGGGAATACTGGTCTTGAGTGAGGATACGCAGATAAGGCAGATGAAATTGTGATCGTCACCTCATATTAGTTCCCTTCCAGGTATATCTTTCTCGAATCTCGCCATTGAATAAGCCCTCGTAACCCAAGAATTGTATCTGTTTTTCTCTATTGCGTATTAATCATCACCATTACGCCTAATAGCAGGCGTTCTGGTAGGACCTACAATTTTCTGGATTTTGGCGGATAGCCATAGATCTGCATTTTCTAATGCTGATCATAGGTTCTAAAATCAACATTAGCAGACAGACATTTCAGTAGAAACAGGTTAATATTTTAGACTCCAGCCTCCAGTAAAATTTCACTGTTGGCACCGTGAACTTAAAACTTAATAGCGTTAACAAAGTCTGGTTATCTCGCTCACCTTAATGGTATCCCTTAATATCGCTATCTCCCTCTGCAGGTGTTCGTTCTCAGCGAACAGCGCCTCCAGCTGTTGCTGCAACTCCGGCGCGGGCTGGCGCATGCGCAATCGGAGCTCCTCCTCCAGTTGCCGGACTAGCATGGCTTGTTTCTGGAAATAAAGGTACGGATGAATATTCGATACGTTTACGGCCCGGCCACGACATTGCGCGAATTGCGGCGCGACAAGCGTTTTATCTGTTCATTACGCGGTGGAGACGCGCAACGCACTGTACATAGTTAGCAGGGATCACACGTAATGAATCAGAAAAACCGCGGCCGCTGCCTCCGCCGCGCAATGTCGTGGCCGGGCCGTTAAGGTTTTTTTAGAGGCCTATGTGCAGCGTTGGCTAGTGATGTGATATGATTGGTTTTAAAAACTCTTTTTAGTCACCGAAACTCTATTATTTAATCAGTTTGAATTAGGAATTGTACTTCCAGGTGGCCAGAACTACCTTACTATGTTTATTTATTTAAATAGGTATACTTAAGGAGTACCACAGCTGCTGCAAAAACATGGTAAAAGTATTACATAGTAATAAAGCCAATTAAAGGAACTCACAGATAGATAATTATCATATTATTTATTAGCTGCGCGTCCGTTTCTTAATCTTTTAACAAATATCGAACACTTTAGCTACGAGTAGGTATCGAAACCTTAGCTCCAATTCTATCCGGGTCAGCCGTTTAAAAAAAAACTAAATTAGCGCATTGTTTGTCAGTCGTCCGTAGCATACCTACATTTGGTATTCAAAGTAGTAGTCACTACTAACATATTATGACGAGGGATACAGTTGTAGCATTCAAAATAGAACTCAGAAGCAGGAAAACCAAATTGAAACCTAACACTGCGTTTGACCAAACGTCAGTCAAAATTCAGAATCAGAAAACCGCATTATTGTTTGTTTTTTAAGAAGTGAAACATTCGAGACGCAACATCGATAGCCAAGATTGATGTCCACCATTAGCCAGGGCTGGTGCCATTTGTATCGCATTAGGCCGAAGCTGTTCCTACTTATGCCTGGAGAAATATGTATTTGAGGACCGACTTTTGGGGCGAGTTGCACCAACATACGATTACAGACCAATTAACGTTAAATATGGCGCCGGGAGCTGTCATGTAAACTTGTCAAAATTTCCATACGTTCAGATTGTAACCGTTTACAATTACAAACAGTTTGGTGTCACCCACACTTCTCTTAGGGTAGGTTGCTCCAACTTACGATTAGAGACCGACAAAGTTTCAAGTTATAAATGGCACCGGTAGCTGTCATCGCATAGAAATATGTCAAACTTATAATATTGAAAATTATTATAATACAAAGAGCTGGCAGCTTCCTCGCTCAACGCTTAAGCATTGCGATTCAGCGAGGTAATGCTGCCAGCATCTTTGGCACGATGCCGCGGGGCCCTTATTTAGATGTTTTTTAATTTCTAAGTTTAGTTTTGAGATTTTGTAAATATTTAATAAACACTTGGATTGTAATATATGTTTTGACATAAAAGAATAAATTAAAAATATGCAAATGTCAAGTTGAAATTTTATAATACATGTCATTGTTTGTTAAGATTAAATAAAAATGTATATACTAGGTGCACAATAAGGTGCAACTAGTTTGGATACCAGGGCACAAGGGCTTCATCGGCAACGAAAGAGCAGATGAGCTTGCAAGCGGGGGCTCTACAAATCACTTTGTAGGTCCAGAACCATTTGTGGGACTCTCGCAGGGGACCATAATATCGGCCTTTAAAGCCTACGCCAAAACCAAACACCAACACGAGTGGAGGAATGAGGCTGGCTTAAGGCACTCTAAGCTCTTCATAGAAGGAGTGGACTCGGGCTGGACCAGAAAACTCTGGAAATCCAGTAGGAAGCTACTCAGAATTATATCTGGGGTGTTCACAGGTCACTTCGGGGTCAAGGATCTGATAGTTTAGACTGTAGAATGTGTGGCGAGGAGGACGAGACTATGGAACACTTATTGTGTGAATGTCATGCCCTTGCCAGACAAAGAATGTACTACTTTGGTAACGGTTACCCGCAACCAAAGGAATTCAAGGTGCTCCCGGCGAACTGCATCATCCGCTTTGTGGAAATGATGGAGCAAGCCTGGGAGCAGGTATAAAGGAGAGGGCAAATGCACAAAAGATCCCACTGGGTCGAAGAATTCCAACAGATTTCTTGTCAAAGCTTCCTCCGTCTTTTATTGACATATTATGCCATACAATGAAGATGTGCCTTGAAAATGGGTCATACCCTGAAACGTTAAAGAAGATCAAAGTAGTGCCTATCTATAAGGGCAAAGGTCTTAAATCGGACTATAAAAATTATCGACCCATATCAATAATACCAGCTTTATCAAAAATTTTCGAATTAGGGATTGGCAAAAGGTTGATGAAGTATCTTACTGGTCAAGAGCTCTTAGCTAAAGAACAGTACGCATATCAATCCCATAAATCAACAATAGACGCCACTAGAGCATTACTAAAATAAGTATTTGATAAATTGGAAATGGGATGCAGAGTTGCGGTTATTTTATGCGATCTATCTAAAGCGTTCGACTTGGTTGACCATAAGCTTATAATTCACAAATTGCATCACTATGGCATTCGAGAGAACTTTCTAGACCTATTTAGGTCATTCTTGAAAAACAGAGTACAGGTGTGTGAAATATCTGCAAATAGTAAGAAAGGGCAATCAAACCCGCATACCCTGGATGATATCTCCGTCCCACAAGGGTCTGTTATTGGAAACTACCTTTTTATCATATTAGTTAATGATTTAGCATCAAGTACGCGTTATGGAAAATTAATTGCTTACGCAGATGACAGTGCTTTTGTTGTATCTGGGTCTAACTATATGGAACTGCAGCCTAGAATAAATCAACTTCTTCTTGAACTCAACACTTGGTTCACAGCCAATGGTATGCTACTTAATCTAGAGAAAACAAATGTTATGCAAATAGGTCTGAGAAGCTTACCAACAATACCAAATTTAAATAACGCTCAGGTTCCGTTTGTAAAAGTTGCAAAATATATAGGTTTCACGCTAGATTCTCGACTTACCTGGGAAAACCTTTGTAAAAAATTAGGAAAAGTTTGCTATGCGATTTCCAGACTGACCAAAATGCTTGACGACCATTCAGTAAGAATGTCGTACTTTGCCTACTTCCAGTCTCTTGTAACTTATGGTATTGATATGTGGGGACAGGCAGCAGATAGACAAAGGATCTTCATTTTGCAAAAAAAGGCTATAAGAATAATGGCCAGGGTGCCATGGGACACGCCAGCCCGTGATCTTTTCAGGAAAATGAAAATATTAACAGTCCCATCGCTGTACATATTGGAAATATCAAAAATTGTCCGTAAAACCTTAAATGAATTTAAAACACGTGGCCCTAATCAACGTTATGCTGGCAACCTTTTGGTCAACATACACAAAATAAAAAAATCTGAGCAGTGTTACTGGTTCATGGGTCCCAAAATTTATAATCGCCTACCAAGCAATGTAAAAGAGGCTAAAATGTCTGAGAGTGCATTTGTTAACCAACTAAAGGACTTCCTCACAGAAAAAGCCTATTATAGCCTCGATGAATTTTTAACAAACAATTAAGTACCTATTAATTTTAATTCTTATGATTATAATACCTAGTAGCTCTAAGTAAATTAATTTGTTTTTAAAATTTGACATTTGTAATTGAATTGTGATTGTATTTTATTTGCCTAAATTATTGTTACTTATTTTTTACTTTTAATTATTTATGTATTTAAGTCAAATCTGAATTTGATAAGTCTAAAGTAAAGTGTTTTGAACATGCCAAGTGACCTGTAACTTATGTTATCAATAAATAATTGTATTGTATTGTATTGTATTGAAGTGCATCCGAAAGGGCCCTAACCTAGATAAGATAAGATATACTAGGTGTGTTAACATATATCTATTCTTATTGTGGTAACTCATAAAAATCTTTAATGTGACAAAAAGAGTGGATGAGAAGCCACAATTTTAATTTTCTTAAAAAAGTTGAGTTACTACCCGCGCATTTTACATTTACTGGTAGTTTGTTAAATACTTTTGGCCCCACGTAAGAGATGATTTTACTTGACTTGGTAAGTCGAGTGGTTTGTGTGAGGAGCTGGTTCAGGGACCCCTGTCTTGTACGAGTTATCTTTTTGCGGGGAAAAGTGTCAATGTTTTCTTTGATGAATTTAGCAACGTCATATATGTACTGCGAGGGCAGGGTGAGTATATTGTTTTCTCTAAAGAGATTTTGAGCTTAAGTGAGTGGAGGGACAAATGAGATAAAACGTACGGCACGCTTTTGTAGTATGAATACATGTTGCCACTCTGCAGCTGTAACCCACAGATACCGTACTGCAGCCGTACCCCATACATTCAGACTTTAACGAACACCGCTTATGATTATAGATAGTTTGATGCAACCCACACTTACTCCTAGGTATCTCCAGTTAAGATGTAGTTACGCGAATATTCGCCCCAAAAAAAAATTAAGAATACACTCATTGTTAAACGGGTCATTGTCAGTCACAAAAACAAAAATCATGTTTCCGGTGGTCAATAGTAAAGGGCTTACGCTCACATATAATATGTTTTTATCACATAGAATTATAGAAGGGGCAACGCCGTTTATGCGGATTCAGAGTTCAACCAAAAATTAGGCTTCATAGCCCGTAACTTTGGCAATGTCCACCGAAGAGACGCGAACCTAAATCTGACAATGACCCAAACGTGACAGCACTAAAGTTGACTATAGTGCCAACGAGATTCAAGTGTATGAAAAAACAAAACAATCTTTATTATAGTGTACGGTAGAACTGTTTACCTAAATAAAACAAAAAAAAAAAAAAACTAATGGCTGAACACCTTTGTACCGTGTCACTTTAACGTCATGTTTAAACTGCCGTAGGAAGTTGCCAAACGGGCGAAAGCGACAAGGTATCCAACTGTTCACCTTCTTACGAGTTTGACTGTACTCAATGCTAAAGCTAGCTAAAACAGACATGAATATTTAATGTTTCAGTCTTAAGAGGCTGACAAGACCTAATTTGTTGAAATTGTTATTATTTAAGCAGTTTTTTAAGAAAAATCATTTGTTCTACTAGCACATCAAAAAAGATATAAGTTAACATTCATCATATTTCCAAGATCGTAGACGGACTCGAAACATAGAAAATAGAAAATAATTGCAAAGATTGGTCTTAAAATCATATTAAATTAATTTTTTTGACGTATGGGTCTGCAATTAAAAACATGAAGTCCACATATTCATACCTAATCCGCTAGCGAGCCATATTTCACAAATAATCCACACTTTTTTTTATTTCAATATTTATTACTTATTTTCTTCTAAAATCTGGCCGCCCAAGTAACACTCGCTCTCGTTTACTCCGATACACATAGACAGTGTGCGCGTTTTTAGTGTTGACAGCGCCTTAAGAAACTCTAAACCTTTTTAAACACATTCAGTGCCGCGAATCGCTACGCGCTACGCTCGTAGCCGATCCAGTGGTTTTCCACGTATCTAGCGGAGAGCGACTTCGGCGTAGGCGCCCGATAGCCGAGCTCTTGGCAGTGAAAGTGTATGTTGTAGACTGTAGGTACAATGGTACTAAGTGTGTGTTGTAGACTGTAGGTACAAAGGGAGTGTTTCCCGATCTCTGGAAAACAGGCCGACTCGTCGTCCTGCCAAAGGGCAACGGTAAGCCACTTAGCGATCCGAAGGCGTATAGACCAATCACGCTACTGCCCATTTTGGGTAAATTATTGGAACGCGTAATAGTCTCCTGTGCTCCCTGCTTGTACCGTAACATATCGGATGCCCAATATGGATTCACTCGGGGTCGTTCGACAGTGTCAGCGCTGTGCCGACTAAACGAAATTTCAGACACCAGCCCGGCTCCGTACGTACAGCTGATCTTTCTGGACATCTCTGGTGCATTCGACAACGCGTGGTGGCCAATGATTCTCCTCAAGGTAAAGCAAGGTGGAGCCCCACCGAACCTTTACCACATCTTGGTCAGCTACTTTTGTAATCGTACTGTCAGTTTCTTCGTGGGCAGTCAGACCTGCTCCAAGACAAGCACCATGGGATGTCCACAAGGGTCAGTGTTGGGCCCGACTTTGTGGAACATCCTCCTGAATGATCTCCTGCTGCTGCCGCGACCCAGAGGAGTGCATTTGATTGCGTATGCCGACGACGTGACGGTGGTGATCGAGGCGTCTTCGCGCGCGGACATCGAACGGAAAGCCAACGTCATGCTCAAGGAAATATCCGGTTGGGGATCTCGGAACCGCTTGGGATTCTCTTCCGCGAAGTCCTTGACTATGACGTACAAGGGTAGGTTCAAGCGAGCGCCAACCATTCGATTCGAAGGCGCGCCGATCAGGAGTGTATCGCAGGCTGCGTTACTCGGTGTCACTCTGGACGAGGCTAGGTCCTACTTGCCGCATGCGACTTTTATAGGGGAAAAGGCCTCCGCTTGCTTCGGCAAGATGTCGCGGGTTTCCGCGACCAGATGGGGTGTCAAGTACCGGGCTCTCCGAGTTCTGTACTCGGGGACATACGTGGCTACGGTCACGTACGCTGCCGCAGTATGGTGCCGATGCTCATCCAACTTCGTGGTCAGAAGGGCGTTGATACGAACGCAGAGACCGGCGCTAATTTTACTTACGAAGGCTTACAGATCGTGCAGCTCCGCAGCGTTACCTGTGCTTGCGGGCGTTTTTACCTGCCGATCTGGAAGTCTGTCGTGCAGGACAGATTGCTCAGGAGCGACAACAACTGGCCCCCAGGGAGCACCGGAGACTCAAGATGACGGTCAGGGCAGACATCGTGGCTCAGTGGCAGGAACGATGGCAGGGCAATACAGATGGACGCGATTTGTATAGATTCTTCCCAGATGTCGGCGTGAGGCTCAGTTCGGAATGGGTAGAACCGGACTTCATGGTCTCCCAAGTACTCACCGGGCACGGATGCTTCAGGCAGCGCCTACACAGTCTAGGGCTGTGCGAGTCTGCAGAGTGCCCATGCGGTGAGGACAACGACAGCCGGGATCACGCCCTCTGGGAATGTAGGCTATACGCGGACGAGAGATCGGAAATGCTCGACTCACTGAGGAGGACAACGGTTGGCCCAGTATTCCACGAGGAACTTGTGTCGTGCGAGCAGAACTTCAAGGCGTTGCGCAAGTTTGCGCACTCATGGCACACCAAGCGAAGATGTTTTGAAGAGTAAGGACAGCAGCGTACCAGCGGTACAGTTCGACGCCGAGTGCCGTGTTGTGGTGTCGAGCCCCATTTGGGGAGAAGAACGAAGAAGATGTGTAGGGCCTGCCCAGAAAGGGAGAAAGGCCGGGACGTATTTAAGAATTTGTAGGGCATCAAGAAACTGCATGCGTGAAAGAGCCGAAGGCAAGTAGCGCATGACAGTGCCCAAGATTCGGTCTGTAAGCCGAAAGGCAGGAAAGACCATGAGGAGGTGGAGGGAATGTAGGTACAATGGTACTAAGTGTGTGTTGTAGACTGTAGGTACAATGGTACTAAGTGTGTGTTGTAGACTGTAGGTACAATGGTACTAAGCGTGTGTTGTAGACTGTAGGTACAATGGTACTAAGTGTGTGTTGTAGACTGTAGGTACAATGGTACTTAACTACTATTGTAAAAAAATCTTCAATTAAATACTTATGTTGATATTACAAAGGTTTTAATTAATAAGTAATAACTATCAACGCTTTGCATACAATGTTTTTCAAAGATCTGATATGATCTATAGATATGTCTATGTCTGTCTAACTTTTTAATTTCGCCCTCGTATCTTAAAACGACAAAATTGGCGCCAAGTCATACTAAGTATTGCAAGGTTTTATACAATTCTAAAATAATCATGTTTTAGACATATTGTATACATTACTGAATAAATCATATATTTGTATGTTAATTACTTTTTGATTTGATATATATTTATGTTATATGACTTTTATTGTATAATGCGTCCACCAACCGTGTCAGTAGCAGACAAGCCGAAATCAGAATGTCATATATTTGTTTAATAATGAAGCTAACTAGTCTTTCAGCCACCCACCGGTGACACGGACACACACGTTGGTTAGACTACACACATCTTACTTAATACCTTAAATAATTTCTAACAAATCAAGTTATATCGAGACCTATTATTTTATGACTCTTACACTAGGTAGCATTTAGACACGATCAGGAAAACCATGAAGTGATTTATTTTTGAAGATCCTATTTATTGATATGTCTATGTGTCCTATTGAACTTTAAAATTAAATTGCTTTACAAAATGTTATGATGTGCACTTGAACTGATAGAAATGGCTTATTCGCTGCCTGTGACAGATGGCAGCGGATGTGAGATCTATGATAGAAATATAATAAACTAGTTTCTTAATGGGAACGTGACGGAGCAAACTGGGAAACTTTTATATCATGGTGCAAATTTATTAGCAATACATACATTTATCTATCTAAACACTATTTTGCCCTCGCTGTGCCTATATTATTATGATTTAAAAACGGCTGCTGAAAGTAAATACAAAAAACCGGCCAAGTGCGAGTCGGACTCGCGCACGAAGGAATCCGTACCATTATCTATAAAAACGGCAAAAAAATCACGTTTGTTGTATGGGAGCCCCCCTAAAAAAATATTTTATTTTGTTTTTAGTATTTGTTGTTATAGCGGCAACAGAAATACATAATCTGTGAAAATTTAAACTTTCTAGCTATCACGGTTCTTGAGATACAGCCTGGTGACAGACAGACGGACAGCGAAGTCTTAGTAATAGGGTCCCGTTTTACTGTTTGAGTACGGAACCCTAAAAACACTTAATTTGAAAGATTTGTTGAAAACGGCTTACCTACACCTAAAGTAAAATTAATCTCCAAAGAAATTATTTCGTCACACTTTGTCTTGATTTTTCAGTTTTTTCCCTAAAACCGCCCAAACAACATTAGAAGATAATCGATTAATCCGAAACCAAGTCTATTGTTCAAATCTTGGATCCGAAGCCGTTCATTACTCTTAGCCTTTTGTTCGGGAATGCTTCAAAAACACAAAAAGAGGGCAAATACAAAAGGCATTGCCCGAAACTTTTAAAGGTGGAAGGTGTAGGTGAGTTGCGACAGACGCTTTGTAGATGGCGCTGACTGACTGAAGGGAAAAAAATATTGAACAATGCTATGGTTTTTAGCCGACTTACTACGAACGACTCGGTTTTTTTTATTTTTAACCCCCGACAGAAAAAGAGGGGTGTTATAAGTTTGACGTGTCTGTGTGTCTGTCTGTGTCTGTGTGTGTGTGTCTGTCTGTGGCATCGTAGCTCCTAAACGAATCGTCCGATTTGAATAGGGTTTTCTTTATCTAAAAGCTGACGTGATCGAGATGGTTCTTAGCTACGTTTTAACAAAATCGGTTCAGCCGTTTTTGAGATATTGAACTTTGAAATGAAAATGTCGGGGGTTAGGTATTCAACTTTTCTAAGTTGTAATTATTAACCCACTTCAAAAAAGGAGGAGGTTCTCAATTCGTCTGTATGATTTTTTTTGTGTTTGTTACGCGATAACTCGGTAATTTATGAACTGATTTGAATTTTTTTTGAAGGCATACTATACTTTCAGATTGGTTCCGTTATCACTAAAATCCAGTTCTGATGATGGGATCCTGGAGAAATCGAGGGAACTCTTCAAATTTTATAGGCAAACTTGAAGCAATTGGAACTAATTTGAAGTCGGTTAAACATTGTTTTCATGGTAAATTATTTTTTATGTATGTTCCCTGCTAGTCGATTACGTAACGCATTGTACGAACGTCGGGTAGGTCTAAATGTCACTTTTTACATGGAAAATTGACAGTTAAATTGTACTGACGCGCGTTCGGAACGTTACGTGATTACCCCTCTGATTACTCGAAGACGCCTGGACCGATTTTGAAAAAAAATGTTTGAAAGGGTATCCTACCCAGGTGTTTCCATGGACATCAGGTCAGGATCTGATGACGTGATCTTGCAGAAACTGAGGGAACTCTTCCAATTTTATAGGCACACTTGAAGCTATTTGGTTATCTAATGATTTGAAATCGGTAGATACCTTTTCAAATCAGAGTTGAATAATTTACTTTACGTCATACCTGGCCATAAAGTAGGAATTACCGCACGCTATGCGTGCGGAAAACCCCACTTCCTGGCCAGATAGAGACGTAAAATGTTGTACTTACCACGGGCGGTAATAAAGAAAGCCTCAGAGCGCACATTTATCGCCCTTGCCTTCGGCTCGGGCGTCAAATACCTGCGATCTGAGACATTCTTTGTTTAACCGCCCTAGGTAAGTAATGTACTATTTCAAACCACATGCTCGACAATGCCGAATTATAGGTCATGTAAACCCTACCGAAAGCAAGACATTAAATCCCTTGGTATTAGCCGGGTTATAATGTTGTACTGAATTTCATTATAACCCGCTGGTTAATAATATGATTTCACTTTTCATAATTCTTATTACTATATGCATAAAGTTTAATTTTGCTAAACACAATTTGTCCTAGGCCATGGCCTACTTGATTTGACAAAATAAATGAAGTTTGCCTCCGTGTGCACCCCGGTCCGGAGGAGCGCGGTGGTCGAAATTCGAATTTCGAATCTAGGACCACGGCTTGTGCTTTCGAATTTGAAACGCCGCGCGCCTTCATTTGTTCACGCGTGACGAACAAAGAAGATAGTGCCTATAGAAGATTTAATTTCAAAAATAATATTGAAAATGTCGAGTGATGAAAGTGTTTTGACTCCTGAGTTTATCAAATTAGATGCCATAGGCATTGTCAACAATCTGCTGCCAGAGAAGTCAAAGGAAAAATACCTAAAAGCCTACAACGATTTTGACAAATAAAAACATTACCTTATCTTTCCATAATTGGACTAACGTGTCTAATGTTACTATGTACTTTTAATTTGCTAAATAAACATTATTTATCTACTGAGCCTGTTTTTTTGTCTCGCATAAGGTGTGAAAAGTAGAGTATACACCTCGGGGATAAGACTGTTTTAGTCTTGGGCGGTTGAACCCCTCACTGCACTCAGGCCTCAGTCTTAATTCCCTCGCTTCGCTCAGGAATTAACTTATAACTCCCTCGCTACGCTCAGGAGTTAAATTATGAGTCCTTCGTTACGTTCGGGATTCAATTCGCTCCCGTGACATAAAACAGTGCTTTATCCCCTTGGTGTATAATCTACTATTAAAACTTTTTAAAGTAAATTATTCACCTCTGAAAATGGTAAAGGAGTTCAAGTACCCAGACCCTGAGCGACAACAAGGACGTACAGAGACAGCGTAGGGTGCTCTCAGTCAGAAGCAACATGTTGATTCGGTTTGCAAGCTATACCACCAACGTAAAGATTATACTCTTTTTAAGGCGCCAATCACTTTACACCTGCAGCCCTAGCTAGGATCAACTATAGGTACGCAGAAGGCTTACAGTGCCCTACGCATCCAATATAATAATGGTTTTAGGATGTTGTTGGGGCTGCCGCGCCATTGCAGTGCATCAGGGATGTTTTGCAAAGCGCGCACCGATGGGTTTTACGCCATAATGCGTAAGCGTGTCTCGTCCCTGCTGAGACGCCTGCGCGGCCCGACTAGCCTCCTGTGACAAGGTAGAGCATCCGTCACTGGCTGACACCGTTCGATAGAACGAGACGACGCTCTTATCTTGTCACTTATCGTGAGATAAGGTCAACCATGCTACGGGGCCTGCAGACGGTGACGGCGCGCCTGGATGGTCCCTTCCTGTTCCACTGGGATAAGTTGCATAGGGCATCCAACTGCGAATGTAATAGAATACCTACTAACATGGTTTTAAGACCAATGTTACTAACGAATTATGGAAATACTTCAAAATTAATTGATTAATAATAATAATACTAAATGGTTATTACCTGGGTGTAAAGCGATTTTTGTTTAGTTTTATTTCCAATGTGTAAAAAATATGTAGGTACAGAACGCGAGTGTTTAACCCTTTTCCAGGCAGACACGCCATAAATGAGCCATATCGACTAGTACAGTCGCCATCACCTACATCGGAGCAAACAAGCAGCTCACAAACATTGGAACACACCTCTATTTTCAAGGCATTAGGGTGCATGTGCCGATATTTTTGAACACCTATAGTGTACCGATGTATGTGATGGCGACTGTACCTACACCTACAACCTATCTAAGATTATATACGGGCGGGTTGCACCAACTTACGGTTACAGGGCGATAAACGTTCAATATGGCGCCGTTAGCTGCCATTCCATAAAAACCTGTCAAACTTTCCATAATTCAGATTTTAACGAACATCGAACCAGCCTAAGGGCGGGTTGCACCAATCACCAAACCGTCTGTTATCGTAAGCGGTGAACGTTAAAATCAATCGTTAAATTTTTAAAATTTTCTATGGAAGGACAACTGCCGGCGCCATATTTATCGCGATACTGCAGCGCCTCGGGCATGTTCGCGGAGGCGCGCGTGGACTGTTTTTACAGCACCATGCGCAAGAGGGCGGCCTCTGCGGCGCGACGCGCGCGCGCCGGCGCCAGCGCCCTGCTGGCGGTCGTCGCCGACCGTATTGACTGTCCATTTATGAGACACTGGCAGTCATTGCATGCACCAGTGTCTCATATCTGGGCTAAATAAATGAATAAATAAGTCAATCAATGTTAGAGTAGTATTTAGTAATTTATTTTGTCACTAACACTTAATTTAATTTATTGTAACTAACACATTATGGGTCCAGTAACCTGAAATACATATATTGAATTGAATTGAATATTTAATGTTGATCGTACGTTGGTGCAACTCGCCCTTCTCCTTAACTGGTTAAGACTGATATTACATTGTCATTTTTGAACGGTGGGCAACTAGTCAAGTTCGCAAAAAATCCATAAAAATATTTAACTTGTCAATACGTAGGTTAGGCTAGCTATATTTTTGAAGATTATGGTCTTCGTAAAAATGTTACTCAAATCATAATTAATTTGTGCTCCTGTTGAACAAAAACAGTTCTGTGATAACTTGCGTAATTATAACGTATATTTGATATTTATTAATGAGCACACACAGCTCTACTAGGTACCACTTTGTTTTAGACGCAAGTAATGCAGTCTCCCAGACAGGCGTTAAATGACACCTTGAACTAAAACAAAATATGTAGCATGCACTCTGACATCATTGGCAAAGTACAGGTCTGTGCAAAAGTTCTTAATATAGCTTCATTCACGGTAATAATTAGGTAATAATGTTTTCGTAATGCGAACAAGCCTCATTCGCCAGTGCCGCACTTTTATGAACGGGGCTTAAATCATCTTTAATAGATGTTGAAGGCCAATGACTGTGAAGCTCTTCTTTTGCCTGGCTCCTTCCCATTTACTTGGGGTCGGCCCTTCTAATCATGCGTCGCCAGGCCGGTCGGTCCTGGGTCGTCTCTGGTCTTAAATTTCCCTCTTCCATGTCTTTTCTCACTACTGCCATCCAGGTTAACCGGGGTCTACCTCGCCTCTGGGGTGCAACAGTCATGTCTAGGACTTTTCTGGTCATGTGCTCTGGTGGTCGTCGCATCACATGACCGTACCACCTCAATCAATGACTGTGAAGCATCAAGAAATAAAGTTATCTTGTTTCAGTCCTATCTAAGGGACATATGAGTACCCATTATTTGAACCATTGTCACATCATTTCCGCAAACATTCATTCACGAGCCTCGATGGATGTATTACGAAGTTTGTCCAATAATGATTCCTTAAAGAAACAGAAAGCTTACGGTTACTACCCGTACCTCTATCCCTCCATCTTTGTCTCGGGCATGGTCGGACTAGATACGCTGGCACTGAGAAGAAGGTTATTGATGCTAGTCCACTATCTATCAGTTGTCCATCACCGAGTGGATAGTGCAGAGGTGTTGGCTCAGATCGGGTTGATAGTTCCGACGCGGATACCCAGTGACGCGGACGGGGCGGTGGCGCCGCGCCGCCGGCCGCGCCTGCTGCAGCGGCCGTCCGCTCGCACGCGCTACGCGAGCCACGCGCCTACCGCACGTGCTTTGATATGCACGGCTGCATCTAATGCTCACTCAGCGCGAAGACGCTGGCATGTTCGCTGATCGTTTGACATACTTGTGCCACATTGCTAGGATATTTTTGAATTGGCACTTAATTAATGGAATGACATTATAATTATGATTCTTGACATTTTTACTTGTGCATGTTTATCTTTTTTGTTTATTTTAGCGTGTAAGCGATTTGGTGTAAACTGTAAGCTTGCATTGTATTATTGTGTGAATAAATGAATAAATGTTCTCTCTCGGCTTTATAAGGATAACACATGAATAAGGTTAGGCTGCTGAAGTGAAGTCTTATTGGAGAAGAAAAGTACACTAAAGTAATATTGTCTACATGCGTTGTTTACGGTACTCGTCTTGATTCGATTATTTCTCTGTAATGTTGCGAAAGTTGTAGAAAACCCTTTAAATTGAGAGTTGGGACATGTCTCTGGTATGATCGCCGGAAAATCAAGTGGATACAGTAGATTGTTACAAAATTTAACGTAAGTGGCGGAATAAAAAGGTTGACCAGTTTTCAACAGGGACTGATTTCGGTTACGGTTATACCGGTATGAAACCGGTATTCCATTACGGTACCGTTATGTCGTAAAGGTTATGCGCGCCGCGCGAACATAACGGTACCGTAACCGTTTTGAAATAACGGTTAGCGGTACCAGTTTTAAACGATACCGTAACCTATATAATACCGGTATTATAAAGGTTATCGAGAAAAGTAAGCGACCTGGCACTCTACAGAGGAAGCATTGGCTACTAAACATTTAAAGACAAAAAGACAAAGCAGCAGAGCCTTTGCCGGCGGTTTGGCAACAACTCCAGGCCAAAGTCGATATATCGGTACCTTTAAATAGCGGTTACGGTACCGGAAAAAATAAAGGTACCTTTATATTTCGGTAGCGAAATATAAAGGTTCCGCTACTGAAACCGCTATTTGACAACCGATATGACGTCATACCGTTAACATTGAATACCGGTATTTTTCGGTTATGCAGTAGTCCCTGGTTTTCAAATCAAATTATTTACTCGTTACATGCACATGTTACCTTTTTAAACTGTGTATCAGACGAGAGTGTTGTATTGAAAATTATGTTCAACTGTTTGACAACAAAGTTCAAATTTACTTAGACGAATTTTCCTTGACTATTAGTAGTTGAACTATAACCTTTTTATTAGTTTGATCTTGCCATTACGTTGTGTCAAGTTTGATAAATCTAATAATTAAATCCTCTTCGCTTAAAAACCTACTATAAATGTGAGTAAGGCTTCGCACAGACTGGCGTGGCCATTAGCTGTCATATTTACTATGGTCCGCCACCGCAGGCCGCGCCACTGTGATGCAGGCTTAACAGGTCCTGTCATTGTCATCATTGCTATTTCTTGTATACGTTTTTTTTTCTTTTTTGAACTCGTTTTCCAAAATTCGAAGAGGTCAATTCTCATAGTGGACGTATCTGTAGGCCATGTAGTGAAATGACATTCATTATGACGGAATGTGTCTGACTCTTGGTCGCTAAAGCAGATAAGTACTGACAACTTATACTGAGCAAGCAAAAACAGATCTTAAGGTGGTCAACCTTTTCATTCCGCGACTGTAGTTACTACTATCAAACCGCAATTACAATGCGATTGGCGGCATATAAATATGTCAAAGTTTATATGAACTGAAATCTATTCCAGTCCTATTGTTATTCATAATGGGAGCCCGGGGTCCGCTTTGACACCTAATCCCAAGATTTGGCATAGGCCCTAGTGACGGCTATTTCGACGCATTTTAGATACTGGTCTATAAGGAGTGTGAGCGAATTGGCCTATGGGATAAACAAGGTAAGTACTATATTATTTGAAACTACATCAGCGCGTGTAAAAACAAGTTATTCTGGTAGGAAATAGGACTAGTGTGTTCGTGGAAGCCAAAAGCCATTAACCACGGGAAAAAATAATGCACTCGTATCGGCTTTTTCTTCGAACTGTGCCTAACACACTGCCATATGCTGTTGCTTGCAACTTCGACAAATAGTTTACTAATAATTGCTTAGTGCCAACTATATAGTACCTAGTAATGAGTGTTTACTGGGGATATTTCCGAAAAATCCCGATTTACAGGGAAATATTAGGGACTTTTCCTGAACGTAATTACAACTTAGTACTAAATGTACTTATTTGAAACTATATCCTATCTTCGTAGCGAAAAATGCATAAGCACGAAAAAAAGAGACAGGATTTTTATGGATTATCTGTTACGCTAGTGTCTGTTTCCAGATCTAATCTAATTAATTAAGTTATTTTACTTAAGTATCTGTCTATTTTGTTTCACTTTTCTTATAGATAAATATAAGTGATATTATTCATTCATAATTTGAATATCGCTTTGCTTTGCGAGTGTACCACAGGCAGTAGTGAGCAACCCACGGTCAGTCTAGATGAGGTCATGCAAATAAACATCTCAATGCTGACCGTATGAGATATCAATTACATTTATCGCTACAGCGGTTAGGTATACTCGTACTATTCAATACCTAAGAGCTAGTTTCATTTTACCTACATATATAACATATTTGGTTTAGTAAGTTATGTATAGAATATTTTTGAGGATATCTCAGTCTCGTACTAATGTTATAAATACCTAGGTAAAGTTTGTTTTTAATGAAAGGTTTTTCACGAGTATCAGTGCCGGCCGCGCACCATTGTACCACGACCGCTGTACGTAAACACACATACTTTTCAACCTTCTCTAAGCAATAATGTCCTAGAAATCATCTAGGATGTATAAATAATTAAATATTTGCGAACAATCTTACACAAATCGACCTAGTCCCAAACTAAGCAAAGCTTGTACTATAAATACAAATACAAAAAAAATACAAAATTCTTTATTAAATACATTAAATACTTGAGGTAATAATCCAGGGGATGGAGTCTCCCTGTAAGCAAAAGATTGCCTGTGTTGGGAGTTGGGAGACACCTCTCTTCCTTAGGTAGACTATGGGAACTATGTATATAGATGCCGATAAACGTATAGATAATACTTAAATACCTTGATAACATCCATCACACAAATAAATGCCCTTACCGGGATTCAAACCCAGGACCCCTCTTGCTTCGTAGGCAGGATCACTACCAACTAGGCTAAAGCGGTCGTCACCATCTCGTATAGCTTCATATTTATGATGCTGACTGTATCACGACGATAACGTCGATGACACGCTTAAGTAATAGAAGAGAGAGCACGTGCTATATGGTTGAGCGAGATGCCATCTGAGTATTCTAGCTGTCAAACATCAGTTATGATCAGTTTTTGGAACAGATAACCTGGGGGGGGGGGGGGGGTCGATTTTTGACGTTCCAGCGCTCGAAAACCTTCTGTCTCCATCATCAGATCAGCACGATGGTACCATAATATTGAATTGTAAACCAAACTATACCCTTTACCCTAAATCTCAGCTTTGGTCACGGCTTTGGTCAAGAAACATTTGACTACGGAACCCTAATAATGACTCAATACACCGAAAAATGACACAATACACCGAAAAAACTTGCACACCTTCATAACATAAATGTTTCTGATGCCTTCATGGGCGTGTACAGTCGCCATCACATACATCGGAGCAAACAAGCAGCTCACAAACATCGGAACACACCTCTATTTTCAAGGCGTTAGGGTGCATGTGCCGATATTTTTGAACACCTATAGTGTACCTATGTATGTGATGGCGACTGTACATAGTTACGTAAGTTAGGTAAAGTTAGGAAAAAGCAACCTTAGACAAAATTTACCAAAGCAAGCTATGTTCAATTTACCTAATTTTCTCAATGTGCATGGGAAAAGAAACGTCAGATATCTTCTTCCTTATATAATAAACCAACTACCTAAAGAACTACAGCATAAATACGTAAATAGCTTACAATCGATACTTAGTATCAAAAGGTATCTGACGTTATCTGAACCCAATACGAGTGTATTGTAATATTTATGAGTCTATAACGGTGATGTAGTCAAGTAAATTAATGTACCATAGCGAACTATTCATCAGCATATAAACCCCAGAGGTTTCCGCTGGTGAAAAAAATGTATACCAAAATGTACTACTCAGGTTATATTGGTCAATAAATAAAAAAAAAAAAAAAAAGGTACCTACATGCATTGCAAGTTAATAGAAACCTTGTAAGAATAAAAGTAAACACGATTATAGTGTCAAAATTGCAGGCACGATCAATACCACTCGTTTTTAGGGTTCCGTACTCAAAGAGTAAAACGGGACCCTATTACTAAGACTCCGCTGTCCGTCCGTCTGTCCGTCCGTCCGTCCGTCCGTCCGTCTGTCTGTCACCAGGCTGTATCTCACTGATACCGTGATAGTCCAGCTGAAATTTTCACAGATGATTTATTTCTGTTGCTGATATAACAATAAATACTAAAAACACAGAATAAAATAGTTTTTTATAGATAATGGTACGGAACCCTTCGTGAGCGAGTCGGACTCGCACTTGGCCGGTTTTCAATTTTCTATCGCTATTTCAAAATCGCATCGTTTTTGACAGTTTACGAGTGAAAGAATCGAGCGCTCGAAAGTCAAAAATTGTTCTCCTGCACGTAAGTCCTATAATTTAGTACTAAGACACTAATAGTGGTGCTATTATGGCTGCAGCTTTCTGTAAGGTGGAGGTACTTCCCCAGTTGGGCTGCTCCACATACGAGCGAGATGACTTAACTGGCAGTGAATGTGTATACTTAAAAGTTTAAAGACAGACAAAGCGGTAGGCTCATCTAGTCCTCAAATAAATCCTCAAATAGATGTGAACGGCCACATTACCCCACAGCCTTCTATTGTTCCACTAATGCCGTAATCCGTCATGTCATCATTGTTTAAATATCGGGGTTTGTAACAGTAGTCGGCATATATCACAAACATTTATACACTTTTCGACCTTATATCTACGCAATAACGTCCTAGAACCACCTAGAATGTATACGTGTTTATTATTATGATGCTATTCCATTTAATAATACCCATTTCGAGGCTTTCGTTGGTTTAATATGTCAGATGGTGGTAATCCTATGGTTATTTAAAGCTATGTATTGTGGGGTTACTGATTGTATACTTTACTAAATATATAGTAGATTATATGTACAGTCTGCGAACGAGAGGCAAACGTCTTCACCGATTTAGTCCAGTCATAGTTATCAAAGATATGTTTACACATTTGCATCTTAGTTCAATATCATTATAATAAATCTAAATGATGGATGAATCGAATGAATGGATTAAAACGGATGCCATAAGTACCTAAAACGAATACAATAGGTATAAACTAATAATATTATCTCCACTTATAATAAATCTCTAGAATCAGCCAGTTTGAAACTAAGCTTTGGGTTGTCACGAATGTTCTCAGCATCCCGTGAACGGAAAAATATGAAACATTTTTTGTAGGTACATTATTATTCTAGCTGCAACATAGGATAGTTTTTATCCGACTGCGACAATTAATTAATTTTCCGAACTATACGACTTCATTAATTTTTCATTTATTATTCTTAAAGTATATCGCCGCCACATCTGTCAGCTTTGTGAAACGTCAAAATGGCGGAATTGCTTTTCCTTAATTTCACCTATTAATAATTTAAATCCCGTCTCCGATAGACCTTCACGAAACGCATACCAAGAGGTAAAGCATAAGAAATTAATCGATTCTGATATGAGAACTTATATGCGCAAATGTCGTATTAAAGCGTAATTTCATTAAATGTATCAACAAATTCGAACAATATAAGTAACACAAATGTTATTTTTAATGGCACGCACGCGCTCTCTTTGCGCATTCAGCCAAACCACGCAAACCAAAACTCGAAGTTCGTATATCTGCATTCCTCTCACTCGAGTAATGTTAGTGCGATAGAGATAGAGATACACGAATATTTCGAATTCTGAAGTTCGTGGTTTAAAAGAAAATACGGATGTCGGATAGATCGAAAATAGGGATGTAAACACTGTAGACACTAAATAAAATAATCACAATGTTGTAGGTATTTTCTCGAAAAAAGAACTTAAAATGAAGTCAAATGGAGATAAAAACAACGCAAGAGGTTATTTAAGTAGTCACTAAGTTATAAGTTTTAAGAGGGGGTATGTTCTGTCCCTTTTCCGCAAAACGCACCTTCATATGAAACGACTGTTTTTTACTATGAGTACTATGACGCTCGAGGATCGTGACGTTACGGTCCCGATCGTTTTCTCACTCTAATAAGCGATTTTAAAACGGTTGTAGCTTCGTAATTTTTTGAGATATTTGAACGGGTTTTTCGTTTCTTCTTTCTTTTGAAGTAATAATAAATTTTGAGTCTACTCCCCTATTTGGAAGACAAGCGGAAAGAGTACCTAATCTATATATTAAAGATGAGTCATTTGAAGAAATAGATACCTACAGAAAAAACCGGCCAAGTGCGAGTTGGACTCGCGCACGAAGGGTTCCGTACCATTATCTATAAAAACGGCAAAAAAATCACCTTTGTTGTATGGGAGCCCCCCTTAAAAAATATTTTATTTTGTTTTTAGTATTTGTTGTTATAGCCGCAACAGAAATACATTATATGTGAAAATTTCAACTCTCTAGCTATCACGGTTCTTGAGATACAGCCTGGTGACAGACATACAGACGGACGGACGGACGGACGGACAGCGAAGTCTTAGTAATAGGGTCCCGTTTTACTCTTTGAGTACGGAAGCCTAAAAAACAGTACGGATTGACAGCAAAAAGTATAGTAATTATATTTATGGGAACAAAAATATAAATGCCTACGTCGTGACTGACTCACTCACTCATCAACTCACAGCCGAAACTACTGGGCCTAGAGAGTTGAAATTTACACCAGAACTACCTTTTACAACGTAGGCAACGGATAAGAAGTAATTTTTGGAAATCTTACCCCTAAAGGGGTTAAATAGGGGTGCAAAGTTTGTATGGGGGAAACTTGATTTTTTGAGCTAGATACTTAAAACTTTGTATAACGATTACTTATTAGAATACAAATAAAGTACTTTCAACGTTTAGAAAAATTCTGCCCCTAAGGGGGTTAGAAAGGGGTGTAAATTTTGTATGGGGGAAACTTTATTTTTTAGACAAGCGACTTAAAACTTTGTAGAAAGATTACTTATTATAATACAAATAAAGTACTTTAAGCGTTTTGAAAAATTTCACCCCTGAAGGGTTGCAAAGTTTGTATGAGCGAAACTCCTTTTTGAGATAGAAGCTTAAAAGTTTTTAGAAATATTACTTATTACGATACAAATAATACGAAACAAATAAATTATTTTTAGCGTTTTGGAAAATTCCACGCCTAAGGGGATGAAAAAGGGGTGCAATGTTGGTAACGGGGATTTTTTGGAGCTAGAATCTCAAAACTTTTTAGAAAGATTAAATAATAAAAAAAAATAAAGATATGAGATATGTAACTTCGATCTTAGCCTGTTTAGACTACCAAAATTATTTCAGCGTTTTTTGAAATTCTTCCCCCAAAGGGGATTATAAGGGCATTCAAAGTTTGTGTGGAGGGCAAGACATTTTTAAAGTAAGAGATTTGTAACTTCGGTTTTAGACAAAACAAATACTACAAAACTTATTTCAGCGTGAATTAAAAACATCGCCTAAGAAGGTTAAAACGGGGTTCGAAGTTTGTATAGTATAGAGCAAGACATTTTTAAAGTAAGAAATTTGTAACTACGGTTTCAGCCTGTTTATTAAGAGGGTTCAAAGGGGGTTCTAAGTAAGAGATTTGTAACTTCGGTTTTAGACTGTTTACTAAAAGACTAGGCACAAAACTAATTTCAATGTTTTTTTTTTAACTTATTCCTTAAACAAACTTTTAGACGATGACATGTTATACGCGGACGAAGTCGCGGGCAACAGCTAGTATATTCATATACACTAAACACTTAACACCAGCTTGCAGCTGGTAAAAGTAGCTATAGGCGCGATGTTCTCAAAATGATCTAAATATGCTCTTATTCGCAGTGTGTAGATTATTTTAAGCATTTCGCCCGTCTAACCTCTTTTGCATACGGTAAGGTCCAAAAAACTTATTAAAGAAAATATACTTTACGTCATACCCGGCCATAAAGTAGGAATTACCGCACGCTATGCGTGCGGAAAACCCCACTTCCTGGCCAGATAGAGACGTAAAATGTTGTACTCACCACGGGCGGTAATAAAGAAAGCCTCAGAGCGCATATTTATCGCCCTTGCCTTCGGCTCGGGCGTCAAATACCTGCGATCTGAGATATTCTTTGTTTAACCGCCCTAGGTAAGTAATGTACTATTTTAATACAGTTGCTCAATGATTGATACTTTTTGTAGCTGCTAATCGTGCGCAAAGTTGTATTTTGCGCACTAGTGCTTTTGACTTTTCCACGTGTATCGAACGACGTTTTTTAATACAGTTGCGATCAAATAAGAAAAACAAAAAACGTCGTTCGATACACGTGCGGAAATGTCATTCTTCACTCGTCGCGAGTCTTACCACTCGCCTACGGCTCGTGGCAAGATATCTCGGGGTTCGTGAAGTGATGACAAACTTTCCGCACTAGCATCGAAATGTACTATTTTGTTTTAAATAAACGCATACCTAATGTATAATAGACAGTATTGATTGTACCTACCAATGGTCGACTAAATATAGGGCTTAGTACATACATGACATATCTCCTTTGCAAATTGAACCAGAAAGGTCGTAGCCTTGGATTCCCGGCATGTTAACAAGCCGGAGAAATTCCCCCAGAATGCAAGGAACCCGCTTTATTACAAGGGAGTGAACGAGACACACATATTTGTGTATGGTACGTCCTTGATCGGGTTTTGTTTAGGGATTATTTGCGTTTTTGGATGATTAGGCGTGCTTTGGTTAACCTTGTTATACAGAATTTCGTTCCGTAGAATACGGTATTTCGTAGAGTTTTCGTTACGTAGAAAAGTTTTTCTCTTGAAACCCTTAACTTTTCGGGATTACAAAATACACCTACACAGTAACCTTTTCAGAAGCCCGGGAATATTTAGAGAAAACCGATATTTTACAGAATTAAACGAAAGGTTTAACCAAGACATTCCTTAACCGAATCCCAAAGGAAGGGTGATGTTTTTCGAGTGTATTGTATAATATATCTATTTCTCTAACAAGTTCTATAGTGACGTATGTTGTACCTACTATAAAACTCGTTTAATTTGCCTTTAGAAAAAGTAGGACTGGGCTGGTTCCGTCTGCCGCATGCCCAGTGAGTAGCAGTGAGTACTGAACAAAATCACCACGAAGCCGAAACCCCAGAAATTACTTAGAGGGAGAGACGCGGCAGACCTCGTCAAAGATGACGATGACGGCATCAGCGGCGCTACCACGAACTTCGAATCTCTTCGTATATCTCCGTCTCTGTCGCTCGAGTACCATGAAGTCCATGAACCATTTAAGTGCGATAGAGACGGAGATATACGAAGTTTGAGATTCGAAGTTCGTGGTTATAGCTCAGTTGGATGCACTACACTGACACTAGTCTTTCTGGGCACACACTGTTTAGAATTATAGTCCAGATCTTGACACTGAGCTTCATAAGTTACTAAAATAATGACTGTAATTTGTTGTGTGAGCCTAATATAAATAAATAAAATATGCAAGTTCTTTTAGGTTTGCGGCTATCTCAATGCGATACTGTAGCAAATGCAAAGATATGTATCGATTTAATCCTTTCATAAATATGTACCGAAACCTTTATCCGCTGACATTAGATCGATAGGACATAAGTATTTATGATTATGAGTTAACCCATATTTTTGTCTTAACTGTACAAGTCAAAATAACTCAACCAATGAATATTTGCTTAGGTAGGTACCTATATAATTTGTATTTACCTACACGGAATATAAAGGAACTTATTTATGTTGAGTCGTATTTTGTACAAGAGTCAGAACAGTCCTAGTGCACATTAATATTCACGCCGTTGTAGGCCATAACCCATCGCTTTAAGGGTTGAATTCCTATGAAACTTTGAATATACTGCGTCACATTATTTTGTGGTAGATTTCTTGTCGGCTGGGAAATTCTATAATAACGTATATTGAATGCGACGTGACTAAGCTAATAATGCGCCGTACTATTGGTACTGAATGTTAATTGTAGTTGTATCAGTTTATTTGAATAGAGTGGGTATAAAAAAACAGGTAGTATAAAAATATTCGCTTTTGCCCCTGACTTCGTCCGCGTGGAACTCGTTTATGTCGTATCTTTATATAATCTTTCCCCCATTCACCCCCTTAGGGGATGATTTCCGGGAAGAAACTAATTTCATCTCAATCGGTTCAGCGGTTTGAGCGTGAAAAGGTAGACAAAGAGACAGACAGACTGAGTCACTTGCGAAGCGTTCATAGCCTGGCGGCACCTGCGAGTCGGAAACGATAACGCAGGTTAAGCAACGATGGCAGCGGTCAGTCTTTGGATGGGTGACCGCCTGTTTGAGTGGTTACTATAAATGAGCGCTTCCGTGCTTTGGAAGGCACGCTAAGCAGTTGATCCCGGCTGCTGTCTATGACAGTAGTCGTTAAGCCGAGTTAGAGGTATTCGGGCGGCTTAAGAACCTCTAACCGAGTTCTCTCTAGTCGAGTTGCCCACTCACTTGACAAAGGGGGGTCAACTGTCACTTGCGTCCGCAGGAGCAACCTACCACAACCCTGCACGTGTCCCCTGGGTGGTACTAAAAAGTGACAAATTCAAAGGCCACATAATGTATGCCATACGATTAAAAAAAACTTTCGCATTTATAATATTAGTATCGATTAGCAATATTTAGAGAATGAAGAGTGGTACGCACTCTGGGTCTACCTAGATGGTTATAGGACTTAGACTTCGTAAGTCGGTGCTATATAGCGGCACATTAGTATGCACTATAGAAGGGAATCGGCATTGATGAAACGATTTGTTGATGTTTGCGAACCTTCCTCGCAAATACGGCTATAGGTTTAATACGACTCGCTTTTCTTGTCTGTGTTTTTTGTAGGAAATTGATCGATATCACAAAATATTTAACCAGGGGACCGATTTTTGAATTTCAAGCGCTCAACTCTTTCACTCGAAAACTGACAAAAATTATGGAATGCTATTTTGAAATAGCGATAGAAAATTGAAAAGTTTCCCGTGATTCCATTATTGACGAATTATTTAAACGGCTGAATGTGATTAAGTAGGTGATGACAGGCTATGTGGTTGAATTAATTTTGTGAACCCTCTACGCAGACAGGGTGTTGTAAGTTTAATTTGGGTATTTGTGTGTAGGTGGTGTCTGTCATATCTCCTTTATTCAGATATTATGGTCTTAAGTTAGGCATTTTACAATATTTTGGTTTAAAAGGAGATCGGTCTTAAAAAGCTATATTTCTGTTCATCACTTCGCAACGTTCTCACCCAACATAATATGGTACGGTGTCGGCCAACAAAGTGGTCTACCAGTTTTGACAAAATATTCTGTGAGATCTGATTGTCGCTAAGGTTACTGTCTTAATTTTTCTTTTAAGAAATAAACAGTCCACATTTTTTTTTATAATATGCAAGTGGAAATTGACCTTCTTATTTCATGACGTTCAAATGAACCTCGCCCGAAGGGTGGCAAACCACACTTGAATGAATCGAATAGAGCCTCAGAAACGCGTAGCTTAGATGACTAGTTACCAGAGACTAGTATAAGTTTTATCGATACAATATGTTTTCGAACGCGTTTGCGTTTAGTTTCAATTTGTATGGCAACGTTAACAGCGCCTCTGGTGGTAACTGTTAGGAACTACGCGTTGCCATACAAATAGAAACTAAACGCGAACGCGTTCGAAAACGTATTGTATCGATAAAACTTATACTAGAGCACCGACTAGAGCTACAGTTTGTATGTTCGCAAGCTACGAATCCTGCGACGTAGCAGTCGTAGCACATTATACATACAAGACATAATTATAGGTAATGGGCTTGTGACCTTAAATTTGGCTACGATGCCATTCGAACCAGTTTTTGTAGATGAACAAATGTTTGTATGGAAGCAACTACATTTAAAGGACATTAATACCCAAAAAATCGAGTTAAAGACGGACCTCGCTGACAGCAGCCGAAACGCTTCATACTGATTGGCTTTAAAGTATGACGTCACACCGTGCAATTTGTACTAACCGTTGCATGGAAAATGAAGTAAATTGCTGTTTCGGTCGCGAAATACTGCGTTTAGGTCCATAGTTGTCATACAAATTTGTTTCTATAAAAGCGTAAGGATTCTATTGGTACCTTTAAATTTACTCTTGGACAATAAATAAATAAACTTTTTTTTCTAAACTTTCAAGGTTCATATCTTTTTATGATTTGAATTATATTTTGTAATTTATACTTTATTACAATCTTTTGATGATTTACTATCCATTTAGCAACACGACATTATCAATTTTAACACCACGCAACAAGCCTATTTCCGCCAAAACCCGGAAATTACTGCTACGGGCTACGGCGTAGCACATGTAGCCTTTGTGCAATTGTCAAATCTTTTGTACCGTTTTTCCCGTAGTAATAATTGGCTACTATACAGGGAGCCCGCCAAGCGGTTACTTGGCATGGAAACTGTTAATTGAACGAGCGAAGCGAAGCTGTATGTACTGATGTCCGGCTGTCCGGCTGTTCTCCTCTACAGGTCGCATTTCTCAACCGATTCTGGTGAAATTTCGTGAGTAGGTTATAATAATTTTGTAGTGTTTTTTTGTCAATTCAATGTTTCAAAATAAAAAAAAATATATTTGCTATTTCTACACCTCACGGAGCTACTAGTACCCGCATTATTATTTAACTTAACCAACAAAACATGTACAGAATTGATCGATCCTGGGCGAAACTTATTTATGAACTCGGGTATTTCATCGTATTGAAGATTTTAAATTTAAAACATACCAATTAAATTTTATGTGATGGCGCGCTCTATTCGATGCGAAATACATACAATCAATTGGTAGGTACCACAGATGTATGAATATAAGGAGATCGGACATGGCGGCCGATTTGTATAGAGTGAGCCTGTCGCAAGTACATTAACCCACACAACGCCCAAGTAATTGACAAGACAAAGCACGCACACATCTAGAACACACACACTTGTATACCTACACGCTTATTTGTCAATAAACGCGCATCATATCAGGCATTTTGGGAAAAAACGTAATATTCTCTGCGATCAGCACGCGTGCACAGTATGGCAGAGTATGCCCATTGAGCATACAGCTGCGACACGGCCGCCGGCGGCTTGTCCTCTCTCTAGTATTCTATGCTCTGAGGTAGGTACGTTCCGAATAAACATTTTCGTTTGATATCTAAATTATAATCGTTGTACTCTATGTGTTCGTATCGCTTGTATATCACAAGGATGAGTGTAGTATGCCATTTAAATATTCAACAAAAATGAATACTAATAACAATATGAATTTTGTATAAAAAATCTATGCGCCCTTTTATTACTTTAACATGCTGTAATCAAGTATTGAATCATAAATCCCCACCCTTAATTAAATATATATATATCCAATTTGCTGTAAATACCACAGCTGCACGCCACATGCAATTAAATAATCAATGCGGGACCGATCAAGCCACGCTTTTACGGAATTTAACATGCATTACAAATTAGTCTGTGGCGTAATGGCTCCAGAAGGTTTGAGGCACACAATTAACATTTTTAATCCAAGTGTTCGCGCTCGTTTTAATACATTAGCTTAACGAGTGGGAGAGAAAATGCGATAGATATTGAAATCAAATTAGCATACGAAATGTTTGTGTATATAATACTTTATATATACAAATGCCCTTATTCAAAAACATTCATCAAAGCTATTTTAGTTAACACTACTAGCGGGCGCCTATAGTTATATCTTTAAGGTGAATGACACGTGACACGAACTATTTTGCGTTACATAATTAAAAAAAAAAAAAAAAAAACTTTTTATTAATACATATAGATTTGAGAAAATAAATGTATGTTTTTTTTATTGTATTTATATTGACTATAATGAGGCTTTAAAATACCTATAGTATGTTTTTTTTTTGTTATTTGTTTTATTTTTTTGTTGGTTAAATATAGGTACGATATAAAACCATGTATTGCTGTATTTTTAATAGATGTTATAAACACAAATATATTTTTATTTTGTGGGTATATGATGTATATATACAGCGTGTCTCTGACATTGGGGCTTTAAATTCAAATGTCGATTATGCTCCTGAAACGAAACTAGTCTTGTTCTACAACTTGTCAAAAATACGTTATTTTTGTATTTTCATTATTCCATACAAATTAAATAAAATTTGCAATATACATCATCCATTAGTTAGTTTTCATACTTGTCAGTGTCATGGATGTCAAATAATGAGGCCGTGTTTGCAATACATTGATGGTATAGTTAAAGTTCAAACACTACCAAATTATAGAAATGATAGTTATTTTACAAAATTGCGGAACAAAAGTGGTTCAGTTTCAGGACCATAATCGATATTTGCATTTAAGAGTGCTCTTCAAAAAAGCGCTCGCTCAGAATTCGGTATTTTGACACGCGTAGTGCGTTTGTGTGTGTAAATACTACTACCACCCACACAAACGTACCTAACCCCCACATGCACAGCGAGATCGCACCAGCCGCGGGTGCCGTCCCTTTCTAGCTATATGTAAGTGCGATCGGGATAGAACTAACCGCGGAGCTTGCCGATGCAAATATCTGTATAGCGCACCGTTGGAATTCACTCCGTGACCGATATTGATACTTGCACTAAAAAGTGGTAAGTATTACTTCGCTAACATGATGTTCTAGAACATCATGTTAGCGAAGTTAGATAACTTGAATAAAGTAAGTATTTGATTTTTGAGCACAAGTTTTCTATTTGTATTAAAATACTATGATATGACAAAGTATATTTAGTTTCGTTTTTTTAGTATAAAATAAACTAACGAGTTTTAAAGTTGTCAGTAATAAGAATAATAATTTGTTTTACGGATATTAATAGTTTGCATGTTATCTGAGTCTTATTTATATATAGTAATGTAGTGAAATTATACCAGTAGACCCACTACTAGGAAATTACTGGGTACTTACGTATTCATTTCTTGAAGATTTTTTTTTTGTTATGGACAGTAAAAAAAACTGCCCTTCATAGAAATTGCTATGTCCGTTTCTTACCAAAGGAACTGAAAATTATAAATTATACAAACACAGCTTTTTATCTAGAATACAATTAATGAATGCGTGATTTTATTCAAAAGCCTAAAACCTCAGATGATAAAAAGGAATAGATATGAAACGGGGGCTTGGCGCGTGTCGGTGCGACATGGCCAAATGGGCATGTCACTGCCCACCGCATGTTAGTCGCAATTTGCCGTGAATCTGAAATGTTTTTCCACGTTTACTCAAAATGCCGAATTGTAGCGTGGTTACATGCAAAAATAGGAATAAAACTAAAACCTACATGAATGGTGGAGTCACGCAGCACATGTGAGTATTAGTATTTTCACTTAAGTCAGTAAAAACTAATATTTTAATAAATAAACGCAACGCCGCATCATTTCTCGGGATCGAACTAACATATCGAACGAAAAAGCATATTTTTGTTCTATGCGTTGTACATTGAACGTTCAATACAGTAAACCACGGCGCAATGTATTAAACCACTATGGATATGGACGATGCTTGATTTTTTTAGTGGTACGGCCGCTGCTTGGCGTCGCAAACTAGAGCGGTGCCAAAGTGCAGTTACAATTTACGCGTAATCGATAAAATAGAAGTACGATATCATACTAGTTATTTTATTTCGACTACTTTCGCTGTTTTATTTTATTTAATTACTTGTTTTGGTTGGGTGCCTATCTTAAAGGTAACTAATAACATACTAATAAGATTAAAAGGCACAAAATGTTTACGGTACCTACTAATAAGATTTTCACTAAGTTGCAGTATGAACGGTAAATAGTGTTGGATTTCGTATGTTGGTATGTCCGACTTTAATCTGTTGTCGTGTCTATACTCGCGATTCCTATACCTACATCATCCCTTTCCAACATGCGCACTGATATATCGCTTCGTCCTTGTCACATACACGACGTGTGCGCAACGCTCGCCCCACCTGGCGAGAGTAAAGTGTTGTTGAATTCTCACCCCGCGTGCGTGTAACATCCTCCGCTGATAAAAGACATTAAATCTTATTAAATCCGCCGCAAATCTCTGTACATCGTTTGAAAACTATATATGCTGTCAGCTCAGCATTAAAAGGTGTTCGACTGTTCGTGAAGTGAAGGTGTTTTTGGACAATTTGGGATTGCGCTGCGCGCCCCACACGAGCACATGGTGTGCCACGAAACGCTAGCGTGAAGGAGGAGTTCACCCAAATCACAAGTAAGTGCGCATGGCTCCTATAACCTTCTGTTAGCTGATTCATCCACCTGTTCCGATTTCCAAAGGCAGCTAACTTTCCTGCACAATTTCGCATCAAGTAGCTACGACAATAGACCACACGGTTGGATACCTACATACAGTCCACTAACGCGCTAATCTCTGAAAAGGGAAACTAAAAAGCGCACCGCAAATTAAAACACCCTTGCAGGGCGTGATCAAAATTCAATTCTGTACGCCCCAAGTTTTGGTCACTAACGATCCGGATAATTATATTTCATTCCCAACCTAGGATTTATAATATTTATATCTATTTAAAGTAGCTTCTTGACATTATATTATATAATTTACCCATAGATACGTAAAATCTACGTACTTCGCATCATATCTTCGTATCATTATTCTAAAGATACTAACATTTCAGCAACGCAATTAACGATTCTTAGTTTTCAATTGATGTACACGTCACAAATACATGCTATTGTTCTCACTGACTCGGGAGCGCTGACCGGTTTCGTTCATATCTACCCGCTTTTATTTCGTTCTAATCTTTTCTCGAACTACCGCGTGCCGCGCGCTCCGATCTGTGCCGTCAATAGGTACCTACACGGTCATCGCTTAACCTACTTTGTAGACGGATAGTTAAACCGCCTTATTCTCACAAACTGTTTCTTTTTTGTAACACATTTCCTTTGTATACTTTTATTTCCCGCGATTCGTGTTACATACCTACATCTATTTTAACCGCACTTCTATTTCCGCGACTTTTGTCAAACATTTAGGTATTATTACCGCTTTTTCCCGCGACTTGTGTTTACGAGTAGGTACTCACATTTATTTAACCGCACTTTTATTTCCGCGACTTTTGTCAAACATTTATTATTACCGCTTTTTCCCGCGACTTGTGTTTACGAGTAGGTACTCACAGTTATTTAACCGCACCGTTATTCCCGTAAATCGTGTTTACGGACATTTATTTGAACCGCATTTTTATTCCCGCAAATCGTGTTTACTTATATTTTATTTGTGTGGGCTAAGTTTTATAGTCACACTCAACGCGCAACATCATGCCACCGAAAAAAGACCCTAAAGACGAGGCGGCTAGGGACCCCGTCCAAAATGAACTAGTTATTTTAGAAGCTAAGCGCAGTGCCTTCTTCGCCCGCTTACAAACCATATACAAATTGTCGGTTAAGGCGTACGAAGACGAAATTCAACGTAAAACGTTCTTAAATAGCGTATCAAATCTAGACCAATTGCGATCAGATTTTGAGCGTGTTTTAGACTCGTACAATGAATGCGTTTTACGATTAACGCCTGATGCAACCGCTAATTATCAGTCCTGGATCGCGTTTGAGGATATGTATTGTCAAATCAAACGCATTCAGTCTGAAATCGAAAGTTCGCCAGAGTCTCAGCGGCCTTTGCAATCCGCTCTAAAGCAAAATCTCCCGCCTATGCAGCTAATGGAATTTAATGGCGACCTTCGTAATTGGCCATTATTCTATGAACAATTTAAAAGTGTGATTCATAACAACTCACGCTTAACAGATAGCGAACGCATTCAGTTCCTAGTAGGTAAACTGACTGATAAGGCTAGGTCGGTATGCGCGGGGCTGCCAGCCACAGGGGAAAACTATCCCATAATTTGGCAAGCGCTCGTTGATAAATATGAAGACAAACGCGCCATGGCAGCCAGCTATATTAATCAGCTGTTAGACTTTAAACCCATAGCGAATGGGTCCGCTTCTAATTTGGAGTATTTTCTATGTAATTTCGACGCCTCCGTTAAGGCGTTTAAAGCGCTTAAATTACAAGATTTAGCAGATTTTTTGTTCTTGCATATCGCATTACAAAAACTAGATCCCGAATCGATAAAATTATTTGAGATGTTTTATCGCAAGGAAACGTGTCCTTCGTACAAAAATCTTATTGATTTCGTCAAAGAACAATCCAGGGTTGCATCGCATTCGACAACAAAACAAACATTTTCACAATCACAACCGAGATCTAATAACAATAAAAATATACCGCTACCAAAAAACAATTCGACGAAAACATTCGTTAATACGCAAACGCCCGCGATTGATTCTTGTTTGTTGTGTAAAACTAATAAACACGAACACTTATATCAGTGTGCCGCTTTTACAAAAATGTCCCCGTACGAAAGATTTAATTTTGTAAAAACTAATTCCGTGTGTAACAATTGCCTTAGTTATAAACACAAATTTTCCGCTTGTATGTCACACAGAACGTGTAGTATATGTAATGCACAGCACCACACGTTATTACATTTTAATCCGCCGCATAAACAAACTTATTTACCTAACTCGCATCAAACCAGTACCAACACTTTTGTTGACAAGGCGAATACCACACCGCCATACAGCAGTAGAAACGGGGTGGCAAGCAATTTGCAGTCTTATCACCCGGCCGATAGGGTCGATAATGGTTTGAGGCATGACTCAACGTTGAATCATTTGTCGGCTCGGAGTGCAAATGATGATGATAACTTGAGAACGCTTATGCATAAAACAACCTTATTAGGGACCGCAAAAATTCGACTTTATGACGCAAGCGGTAAGGTTCATTATGCAAGGATTCTGGTCGATCCTGGAAGCCAATCTGATTATATAACGCTCGAGTGTTGTAATCGATTAGCGCTGCCGATTTCGAACCAGAATCGTTTTGCCAGGGTTCAAGGTATTGGGGGTTCGTCCCAAAAAATACTTGGGATGTCAATAGTGCAATTTAGTTCCCGATTCGACAGTAATGGCGATAACTCTTACACTATTCAGCCTCTGGTGGTGGAATCCATTACGTCACACTTGCCTGACTCGCCTATCGACATATCTTTGTTTGATTGTTTTAAGAATATACCTTTGGCCGATGATTGTTTTAATGAGCCCGGGCCCATTGATATGCTTATAGGAGCAAATTTATTCTGTGACATCTTACTTTCTGACAAAGTCCGAAGTGCCGGCTTGCCTTCGGCTTTGGAAACCACCCTGGGTTACGTCATAATGGGGGACGTCACTGTGACGTCACCTCCGCGCGCGACTCGTGCTCTCTGTGCGTTTACGCACGAACCGCTTAACCAAACTTTAGAAAAGTTTTGGAACTTGGAGGAAGTACCCTCAAAGAAATTTCTACGTCCCGATGACAAGGGATGTGAACAAATATTTACCGCAACGACGACGCGTAACGATAATGGTTCTTACGCAGTCGATCTTCCCTTCAAGCAAACGCCAGATAATCTGGGCAATTCTTTTGTAACCGCTAAAAGAAGATTTTCGATGCTCGAAAATAATTTCTTAAAATACCCGCAACTCCGCGACAAATATGATGACGTCATTCGGAATTACCTGGATAAGGGGATTATTTCTTTGGTTCCGCCCGAAGAGTCCTCAACGCCAGGGTTTTGTATACCTCACCACCCGGTCATCCGGAACGACAAATCCACGACAAAAATCCGCCAAGTTCTGGACGGCAGCTGCAAATCTGACAGTGGACTGTCATTAAACGACATCCTACATACCGGCTGTAATTTGCAAGCAGACATTTTTCACATTCTTTTGAATGTTCGCATATTCCGCGTTGCCTTTTTTGCTGACGTCCGCCAAATGTACTTATGCATAGAAGTACATCCGCACCACCGCTCTTTTCAACGATTTTTGTATCGCTTTTCGCCTGAAGTACCTTTGGAGATGTATAATTTCAACCGGGTCTGTATTGGACTCCGGTCTTCGCCATTCCTCGCGCTTCGCACGCTCCGCCAGCTCGCTAGTGACAAACGCGAGAAATTCCCGCACGCTGCCGCCGTTCTCGAAGGGGACGTTTACATGGATGATCTAGCTTCCTCTGCTTCTTCGTCCGAGGAAGCAGTTGCGATAGCGAATCAACTAATCAGTCTCTTCGAGGCTGGCGGGTTTGATCTGGTCAAATGGACTAGCAACTCTCCGCAGTTGCTAGAGCACATTCCCATATCTCACCGCCAGTCGGAAGACGTCTCCTTCGGTGACGGCGACACTTTGAAGATTCTTGGTCTTCGACGGCTTCCCGCTTCGGATGAATTTGTCTTTGACGTTTCTCCTCCGCAACTCAGTGGCACGAAACGTTCTATTCTTTCAGCTACTGCTCGTTTGTATGACGTGCTAGCACTCGTCGGCCCTGTCATACCTTATTCCAAGTTTCCTTTAAAGGAACTATGGCTCTTAAGGATGGATTGGGACGATTTGCCACCACCGCACATATCGCATTTATGGGAGCAGTTCATCAGTGAGCTTCCACTGATTTCAGCTCTTAAATTTCCGCGTCAATTCGGTGTCGAGCTTGACGATGTTTTGTCTCAGCGTCATCCAATTGCGGATACGTTTGCATTTTCTGACTCTGAAGTTGTCTTATGTTGGGTGCACTCTTCACCTCACAGATTCTCAACTTTTGTAGCGAATCGCATTGCTCAATATCAAAATAATTTTGCAGCTTCTAAAGCTTACCTAAATGAGCTTCACACGTTTCTTCAGTCTGATCCGTATTATACGCATTTCAAGGAAGAACTTGCAAAAAGTCGAATTACTTGGCGTATGAGCCCCCCAAACTCGCCTCATTTTGGAGGCATTTGGGGAGGTAACATTAAATGCTTTAAAACTCATCTTCATCGTGTTCAAATCCTGACATACAAAAAATTACTTACCGTGCTTACTCAGATCGAAGCAATTCTTAATAGCCGCCCTCTTTATATACTAAGTTCTGACCCGTCAGAACCCACCGCGCTAACGCCAGCTCATTTCATGTCAACCTCGCCGTTGCCGCGTTTGCCCGCCGCCGACTTAAGCCAGGAGCGACCGAATCAATTAACTCGTTTTTCAATGCTAGACTCGCTTGTCCAATCATTCTGGAAACGGTTCCGAGTTGAGTATCTTCACAACTTACAAAGCAGAGAGAAATGGAATACTCCAGACAAGCCGATAGCGGTGGGAACAATAGTTTTAATAAACGTTGCTAACGCGCCACCCTTGCAGTGGCCGCTCGGAATAATAACTCGTGTATTCCCTGGGCGAGACGGTGTTGTCCGCGTTGCTGAAGTGCGGACCCGCAACGGTACGCTCGAGCGACCGATCGTTCGGCTGTGCCCGCTGCCTACGCAGTAGGGTTGCCACCACATACATATCTATGTATACATATATATATTTTAAGTTACCATAAATAGTAATTCTTTTAGTATAATTACCTAATGATAGGTAAATTGTACACTTCGCTTGTTTTTAGTTATATGGTGCGATATCATCTTTTCCTATGTACATCCATATGTATATAATTATTATTTTTCTCTTTGAAGGGAACCCTTCAAGCCGGGGGAGATGTTGGATTTCGTATGTTGGTATGTCCGACTTTAATCTGTTGTCGTGTCTATACTCGCGATTCCTATACCTACATCATCCCTTTCCAACATGCGCACTGATATATCGCTTCGTCCTTGTCACATACACGACGTGTGCGCAACGCTCGCCCCACCTGGCGAGAGTAAAGTGTTGTTGAATTCTCACCCCGCGTGCGTGTAACATCCTCCGCTGATAAAAGACATTAAATCTTATTAAATCCGCCGCAAATCTCTGTACATCGTTTGAAAACTATATATGCTGTCAGCTCAGCATTAAAAGGTGTTCGACTGTTCGTGAAGTGAAGGTGTTTTTGGACAATTTGGGATTGCGCTGCGCGCCCCACACGAGCACATGGTGTGCCACGAAACGCTAGCGTGAAGGAGGAGTTCACCCAAATCACAAGTAAGTGCGCATGGCTCCTATAACCTTCTGTTAGCTGATTCATCCACCTGTTCCGATTTCCAAAGGCAGCTAACTTTCCTGCACAATTTCGCATCAAGTAGCTACGACAATAGACCACACGGTTGGATACCTACATACAGTCCACTAACGCGCTAATCTCTGAAAAGGGAAACTAAAAAGCGCACCGCAAATTAAAACACCCTTGCAGGGCGTGATCAAAATTCAATTCTGTACGCCCCAAATAGACATATTAAAATTGTATGTACAAGTATATAATTTAGTTGCAAATGGCTTCAGAACAACTTTAAATGTGATATTATTACCAATAATTTATTTTAAATGAGTATTTTTTACTTTCATTTGAAATGTGATAATTGAAGAAGAAATCTCGGTTTCTTATTACAGTTTTCCAAAGAATCCGAGTAGGTACTAAAAAAATGGATAGATGCTACTGGCAGAGGTCCTAACTGGTTTCCTGTACAGAGAAGAGTTAATGTGTTCGTAACATTTTCAAGAAAAATGTTTCCAACCACTTAATAAGAGCCGTACACTTTTCGAATATTTGACACCTCGCTTGCTTGAAACCTAGGTGTAAAATGTATGGTAACACATCTTCGCACATCTTTGGTGGATACTCGCCCTTAGCCTTAAATCTCGTAATATGAGTAATGGACATATTATTTCGCGCCAAAATGCGAGTCGGATCGGCCTGGTACCTACAGGTCAAAAATATCGATGTGACCAGAGTTTTAAATGTATGTGAACACGAACTTATAAAAAGCCGTTTATGTTACTCTGTAGGTATTCGTCAATATTTTTTACTTTTGCGATTTATGGTAATTTAACAACCCGTGTTATTTAAACTTGTAGCTAGAAGTTTAAATACCACCACATAATTTTACCATGTCGTTGAAGTTGTTACCCATCAATATCTTAACATAATATTAATTTTAATATCAATGTCGATAAAACATAATTTTAACGTTTGTCGCCCCCCTAGTGTAGTGCGTTTAAGCCAATCACAGCCCTTGTTTGCATGTTGCCGTAGACTCACTGGCAACGCCCGAGTCTTTGTTTTTACACGGTTCAATGTGTGTGCCTGTGGGCGCTGCGGTGGGAGAAAACTGGGGACATCGGTTTTGGTTGAAATTAAGCAGTACGGCACTTCTCCCTTTTTTTATGTTCTGAGCATAAAACCTATGTCACTTTTTAGGATTCCGTACTCAAAGAGTAAAACGGGACCCTATTACTAAGACTCCGCTGTCCGTCTGTCTGTCCGTCTGTCACCAGGCTGTATCTCATGAACCGTGATAGATAGAGATTTGAAATGTGATGTATTTCTGTTGTCGCTATTTATAACAAAAAATACTAAAAAACAGGATACATAATTTTATTTTTATTTTAGTTTTTATCTGTTTCTTTTTCTTTTACAATCTTACACAAATCGACCTTGCCCCAAACTAAGCAAAGCTTGTACTATGGGTACTAGACAACGATAAACATACTTACATAGATAAATAAATACTTAAATACATAGAAAACATCCATGACTCAGGAACAAATATTTGTGCTCATCACACAAATAAATGCCCTTACCGGGATTCAAACCCGGGACCTCCAGCTTCGTAGGCAGAGTCACTACCAAGTTACTAACTAGGCTACAGGGGGTTCCTATACAACAAATTTTTTGCCGTTTAAAGATATAGATAATGGTACGGTACCCTTCGTGCGCGAGTCCGACTCGCACTTGGCCGGTTTTTTAAACATTTATTTCGAAATAAAGAGTGATACTCGGAAATGTCGAAGGGAAGGTCAATCGTCGAATCCGACTCGGCTGGGCAGCATTCGGGAAGCTACGGCACATCTTTTCGTCCAATATTCCGCAGTGTCTCAAGACGAGAGTCTTTGACCAGTGTGTGTTGCCAGTGATGACATATGGCACGGAAACGTGGTCGCTTACTAAAGGCCTCATAAGAAGGCTCAAAGTCACTCAAAGGGCAATGGCTCTCCATTGCCCTTTGAGTGACTTTGAGCCTATGCTATGCTATGCTGGGAGTTTCTCTGCGCGATCGCATCAGAAATGAGGCTATCCGCAGCAGAACCAAGGTAACTGATAAAGCCCTCCGAATTGCTTAACTTGAGTAGCAGTGGGCGGGGCACATTGCACGTAGAACCGATGGCCGTTGGGGCGGAAAGGTTCTCGAGTGGCAACCACGTACCGGAAGGCACAGCGTGGGTAGGCCCCCCGCAAGGTGGACTGATGACCTGGTAAAGGTCGCGGGAGTCCGCTGGATGAGGGTGGCGCAGGACTGGCCATTGTGGCACTCTTTGGGGGAGGCGTATGTCCAGCAGTGAACGTCTTTCGGCTGATATGATGATGATGATGATGATGATGACTCGGAAATGTAATAAAACCACGTAAAAATCTTCCTTTCCAGTGTAAACCCCCGGTGTGTGTTATTATTATATATAAACGAAAATAATTACTAAATGCAAGGTAGGATCGTGCTGTACTTAACAAACGCCATATAAGCTTGTTTTTTAAAAAGTTTTTTATTCATCTTGTTATTTTCAATAACCCTGCATATTATGTCGCTGGTTCGTGGGTACTTGTACAGACAAATCACACAAACCCAAACAAGATAGGTCTATCTATTTTAGTTAAGGAGTTCCCATGACCACCTTCCATCATCAGATCCTGGAAATCATCCATCACCAAAGTGTTTACCAAGACAAAACAGATGAGCTCAAACTAGATGGGTTTATCTAGTTTAGTTTAGGAGTTCCATGACCACCTTATAGCTCCATCATCAGACTCTGGAAATCATCCAGCACCAAAGTCTTGCCGTGCCATGACCAAATAAATGAGCCCAAATTCGATGGCTTTATCTTGTTGAGTTTAGGAGTTGCTATGGCCACCTTCCGACTCCATCATCAGACCAGCTCTATGATATTATGTCACCGAAGATACGCAATTGTACCTAATTTGAAGATTTCACCCAAACTCCCATACATACATACATACTAACAAGGTGGACTGATAGTAACAAGTAAATAAATTAAATCTATCAAGTATCACGATCACTCGTACAATAATAATTGACTATAGAACGCTTAGTTTAGACAAAAGGATCCAACCCACAAGACATCACCATTGAAATGTATGACTTTTGTTTTAGGTAGAAGGTTCAATTTTAAATGTTACGTATCCGGTGGGTTTGAGCCTTTTCGCTACACTACGTCATATATGGCAGCTATGCAATTCATAACTTGTCTCGATTAGCCTCACGAATGTATCCCCAGTATAGTTTGACCCCGAGGTTGGTAACAACTATGCCTAGTCGGAGATCAAAATAATATTATTTTATCTGAAGAGTGGCCGGTTAGCTTCGTGAATAGCCACAAATAAACACACTACACATCTGTCTCGGAGGGCTATTCAGCCGGTACTGAGATAAATTCCCGCGCGACGGTAAATTTATACTAGTTTTGAATAATTATTTATAAATATAAATTTTGACAAAAGTAATATTTTTAGGACTGGATCTTGTTGGTACAAGCATGAACTTTAATGTTGTGTAAGATTCAATACAAAAATTATTCAACAATAATGAGAAAATCCTTGAGTTTTCAGTACGATTTTGTCGACAAATATGGTGTAATTGAGAACAGTTTACATATATATACGTGCAGAATAAGGAAAATTCGAGGCGGCTAGGAGCAATGGCAACATATTACGCTAGTGAAAATAGAAAAAAACAAGTAGGTTCTCATATAACATCATGGAGTATTAGGGGCTCAAACTTATGACTCTGCGCTCTCTTCAGAAAACTACTGTCGGTAATCGGGTATTTTCGGTTAAAGTATTCAGTTCTTCGTAAATTGGAGGCGGCTAGGACCAATATGAGGAGTTTACCTATGCAAATAAGTAATCAGGATTTAGAAAAAGCTCTCCGTTTCTTAGAATTACAACGTCAAAAATCCGTCATTCTCGCTTATTCCTGGCCAAAAAACGAGCGCCCTCTTAAAGCCCCAACGTCAGAGACACACGTTATATGATATTTTAAGAGAAATCGACTTTTGACACTATCTCCATACAAGCCAAACCACTGTGCTACGCCGTAGTCGCTTTCCGCTTCATACGAGGAAAACAACGGAATCGGCTACGAGCGTAGTGCGTAGCGCTTCTTGGTAGGTAGTGAATGTGTACTTTACTGCCAAAATGCGCTCGTCTTTGTCTGTCACTTTGACATTTCTGTTTGTGAGAAAGGGACGAAACACATTTTGGTTGGGTGACGGAGGTTTGTTAAGTTTTATGAATAAGGGGAAGGTATGTAAATATTTATCTAAAAAAGTATGATATCGTGGGCTAGTATCCAATGTAGTCAACGTCATATAGTTAGTAGCAACCAAAGTAGTCAAATAGTTCGGTACACCATATTTATATTTAGTATGGTGTACCGAACTATTTACTGTACTAACTATATGACGCTGACTGTACAATCTTTGCTTAGTTTGGGACTACGTTAATTTGTGTACGATTCTTCCCCGATATTTCTGATTATTTTCTGAGATCTATTCTCGCACCAATTACAGAATCGCAATGTGTTAATCAATTCATAATCATAAATTGTAGTTGAAACAACGCGCCGCTTTTGCTCCCGTTTTCACGTAGAATAAAAAGTGTAAAAGTCAAAGTAAACTTATTTATTCTTCAATTTAGGCATATTACATGCATATTACATGTATGTACGAATGTTGATAAACTACCACCAGTTCGGAAAGGCAACCTTTGCCTCGAGTAGAACCGGCGAGGTAAGATCAATATGTATACACTGATTAACAGATATAATATGAATGAATATCGCATAATAGGCAGCATTTAGCCGTAATCGACCCACTCGATTGATAATAATGAGGACAATCATAGCTTTGTAATGAGGTTATCCACTTAATAGAGGGATCATTCATAATCAGCCCGTGTAAGTACGTGTCATTGGATTTCTATACGTATTCGGATTACGTCTTTTCGCATCTGTTTTGCATTTCAATGTGCACGGCTCCCTGGATCTGACACTTTAACTCATTCGTTAACACGCTACGCTCGTGGCGCTACGCCGTAGTCACTCAGGTTAACACTTTCACTGCACCTCACACCCCTCACTGCTTTCCGCTACTTTTAGAGGGAGCGTAGTGCGTACCGATTCTTGGCAGTGAATGCTGACGCATGTGTATCGTGATTGGCGCTGAATGGGTTAGCTCAAAACAGTTCTATTTCTGAAAGAAAGAGACATTGAAATAGGCGACTTGAAATTGATTGACGAGTGGTTCAATTTGAAAGCATTCAGCTTAAATCTTTCGGACGAAGACAAAAAAGTAAGCACTAACCAGCTTTGGCTGAATTCATTTCTTCACTAATAAAAATGAAATATAATTTCAAAGATCAAAGTTGCGTAGATTTTTATAAGTCTATATCAGAAAAGAAAGACGTCTTATCAAAAATCGGTGGATCAGAAAAATATCACCAACCAAGCTAAAGAAAATTTGAAGACTGATTTGTTACTGTTTGTAATAAAAATAAAGATAGTTAGATCTCATAATGTTAATTGTTATGTTTGTTTGTTGCATTTTTTAGCTTAAGATTTTATGCGTAAATACTGATTTTTATGTCTAGAGTCTAGATAATTAGAAACTGAAAACTATCACTAAGCTAAGGAATCTGAAGACTGATTTACTTACTTGGGAATTAAATTAAAACATATTGTTTAAACTGCCTGATTTTTTTTAAGTTAAATTGTTTTGTTTTTGTGGAATGGACTTCAAGGAGGGAAGCCACATTTGGTATACAGATGGATCAAAAAAAGGTGATGATGTTGGATGTGGTATCTACGGTGAGAGGCCAAAGTTCAAAGCTAGCGTCAGCATGGGGAAGGAGGCCTCAATCTTTCAGGCTGAACTCTTCGCATTAAATAAATGCGTGGAGATAAATCTTGAAAGAAACCTAAGGAACCAACATATCTACATCAACTCGGACAGCCAAGCTGCTCTGCTGGCACTAGAATCACTAGAGTCCTACTCTAAACTAGTCCAGAATTGTAAAAATAATCTAAACACCCTGGCGAACTCCAACAAAGTCATACTTAGATGGGTACCAGGGCACTCCGACATTGTAGGAAACGAAAGAGCAGATGAACTTGCAAGGCAGGGCGCAGACACGGCCCTAGTCGGCCCGGAACCGTTCTGTGGCATCACAAAACGGAAAGCATATTCTCTGCTAAACAACGCGGAAAAATCAGAGGCAATCAAGCTGTGGAAGTTCACCAAAGGACAAAAACAAGCTAAAGCCCTGATCGAAGGGTTCAATAGTAAGCTGTCTAAAGAGTTATTACAATTCAAAAGGCACAAAACCTGCGCAGTGACAAGAATCCTGACAGGACATTGCAAATTGAACAAACACCTGTTTCAAATGGGTATGAAGCAGGACACAACTTGCAGGTTCTGCCAGGAGACAGAGGAGACTGCAATGCACATTCTCTGCTCCTGCGGACCACTCATGCATAAAAGAAGTACCTACCTAGGGCGGCACATAATGCACCCACAAGAAGTACAACATATCACCGCCCAAAGAATCTGGAATTTCCTGGAGGCAACGGGACTTAACGGTGAACTCTAAAACAAGGGCTGCCACAATAGATCACTTGCTGGTCGAAGCGGCATATTAAGGCCCACAAAATAATAATAATAATAAAATTTGTTTTTGTCATTGGTTAGTGCAAATTACGCATTGTGTAAAATTAAAAAAATAAACGGATGAAAAATAAAGATATTGTTTTTTAATAATATTATTTTCGGACTCGTCCGGGGAAAAAATGCGATTTACGCCAAATGTCCGGGTTTTTTTGAATCTTGGTCCGGGTTTGGCGAATTTCGAGATGGCAGCCCTACTCGTAGTGCAAGTGCGTTGAGCATATTTAAATCGGATTTTCGAATAAGGCTGCACGAATTTCGTATGATTTTGGAGAAGTAAGAAGAAGACTTTGAACTTCAAACTTCAGTATTTCAAATAAGGTTGCACGAATTCGAATCCTTTTGTAGTAGTCTTTAGGCTTTGAACTTTAAACTTCAGTATTTAGCTGTACACACGCCCGTGGTACAAAGAAAAAGTTTAGCTCAAACTTTCGAAACTACGAGTATTGCTAGGACTTTTTAAGATTCTTTCACAGTTTTGAACTTTGAAACGCAATATTCGATGAGAAAGTCGATATGAAAGTTCGCGAAGTTTTTATGATTCTGGTTAGATTTTTTTTATTTTCTAGTTTGACAGTTACGCTGAAATAATAAACATAATATAATAAACAGTAAAGCCTGAATCACACTGACGCGGCTTGCGGTGGCAGTCAATAGTAAATTTGACAGTTACTGTCTAATTTGACAGTTATAGCCAAATTTGACATTTATTGCCAAATTTGACAGTTATTGCCAAATTTGACAGTTATTGCTACTATTGACCGCCACCGCAGGCCGCGCCAGTCTGTGAGAGGCTTTAATGGACACATTCGACGACGGGACTACGGCATTTGACGACCCGTTAGCCTAGTGGGTAGTGACGCTGCCTACGAAGCTGAAGGTCCTGTGGGTTAAATCGCCTAGTAGGTACCCATAACACAAGCCTTATTGAACTTAGGTACTTTGGGATAGTTCGATTTGTGGAATATTGTAACCCTAATATTTTATATATCATAAATCCTCTATAATGTGTTCGGAAACCATCTATAATGACCACCATTTTTGCAACCAGTAACGTAACAACAGCGTTTTATCTGTGCCAGTGTTATTATAATGTATGAAAAGTCATGATAACATCGATATTGATCGAAATCCAGTTGATCATGATTTGAAATCTAGTCGGCCATGGCGGTGCAATTGCGGTTATTCTAATGGTCCCCGAACACATCATTGAGGATTTATAATATGTGGGTAGATAAAGTAGTGTATTTAACTGTACATAATTAGGCATTAAAACACTCCTGTGATCCTATTATGAAACTCGCTGACGCTCGTTTTATAAACCCACACTCGTATTGTATGCCCTTCATTATGTGTACAGTCACATAAACTACTATTTTATAATTATTTTACTATTAAATCTTCCAAAATATACCAGGCCCTCATAAATTGACGAAGGTTGAAAACAGATATTTTTACTTTATTCGCCTACACTGCCTTCGGATGAGAGGTAGCCGGGTTAGAATTATAAATGCAGGCTATTTGAGTCTGTTCCGGCTTGTACCGCGGTGTGGGTTAAGTTAAATGGAAAATGCTGAGAGTAGGTAGATAGCAAACATATATTATCCTAGTCATGTAAAGGAGAACTTAGGGCCTTGGATTAAGAAGCTAAATTAAAACACTAGGGTCTCCGTGTGCTGTAAAACTCGTGAGTCTACTTTTTATTTCTTTTTAATTTCAAAAACTGATTCGACAATAAAATTCTATACAATTATTGAACCTGCTTACAGAATTTCACGAGAATCCGTTTAGAAATGCGACCCCCACGATAGGTTTAGGTTGGATTAGGAATGAGGCCCTAGCACGGTATACGTAGGTTTTATGTCACGTTTTACGTGACGTTTCAGTACATTTTCGCCGTAAAACGTGGCGATAAAACCTAGTGTGCCAGGGCATGTGTAGAGGAGTTGGTCCACGCTCAAACGGAGAACTTCGTTCGCTGCGCTCGCTCGTTCCATAAGACGATACAGTATAAGTTTAAGAGCATATTTTATTTCACGTCTTTGCTTGCGAACTTTGGAATACCACAGAATAAATAATAGTACTACGTACAGAAACATACGGATACTCTCAGACAGTAAATCGGTACTACAAGCACTGTGCAGTGATAACATAATCTAGCTTGATATACGAATGTCACTTAAACCTCACAGAGGTGTGCGCAGATAAAAACCAAGTTACTATACAATGGATCAAGGGGCACAGTGGCTCAAGAGGAAACGATGCAGCGGATGAACTGGCCAGGAAAGGCTCAGAAACAACGGCATACGGACCGGAGCCAATCTTGCCCCTGCCACAAAGCTACATATACAATCAACTGGACCAACACACTAAAGACCTACACCAAAGATACTGGGAGGAGATAGACACATGCAGACAGACCAAAGAGATTCTGTCGAAACGCGACTACAAACTCACAACCACACTACTAAGGACACATAGAAACCAACTGCGCAAGATGGTGGGAATAATAACAGGACACAACACCTTGAACAGACACCTCTATAACTTAGGTATCACAGACAGCCCCATGTGCAGAGCGTGCATGGAGGCAGAAGAAACGACTAAACATAATACTACTGGACTGCAAGGAGGTAGAAGTATACAGAATGAAGCGCCTAGGTTCTCCAAACACACTACGGGACGCAGTCAGTAACACCAAGACACTCACCAACTTTTTAGACGAGCTGGGGTGGTTAGAATAGCGCCACACCGCCGTTTCACGCAAAATAGGCACAATGGATGTCGACTTGCGGAAAACGCCCAGTATAACTAACTAACTAACTACGTACAGAAGGTTCTCTGTAAACAAATCCCATGTTTAGGTATGCCGAACGAGCTTAAACGTTGCCATCGCTTTCTATCGCATGCAACGCCCTGCGATAGAACGCGTGCGTGCCGTAGCAGCCCTAACATACCGGCCGGGGCCGTACTTGTAGCGGCGCGACGAAATCACCGGGTGAGTCGTCCCTGGTAATACGCGGGCGCCGGGCGGAGCCGCGCGGGCAGCTAGTATAAAGCCTAATTTCATAAAGGAACGCCATTCACATACCTACTCCGAAATACTAAAAGCCTAACCCACATCGCCTTATCTGAGTGACGTAACATAATTGTAAGCACTAAAGTGACAGCTGATTAACCCCGCCCTCCCCTCTACTACCCGAGATAGTATCGATTTTACTAGCTCTCGTATGAAACAACGAACGAACAAAAACCAACCCTATCACCTTAAAAACAAAGTCCAAATTCAAACCAGCGTCGTTTCCAGTTACAATTGTTCAACGGAGTAAAGGAATTGAGACGCTCGGTAACTGAATTAGGGTTTATATTTGATTGGGGTGGGTTTAGAGTTTAAATTTAGTGCCCAGGTGAGCTGATCTGTGATATTTTATTTTTATTCCGAGATAAATCAAGGAAATGGAGGTTTATAGATAGAAAGTAAGTTTCGGGAGTTAAATTGGAGGAATATTTCTAGTTTGATGGAAATTCCAAGTAAGATTTTTAAGTAATGGTAACGAACTAGCTTTTATACAACATAATGAAGGATTCATTTTTGCCCGATTACGGCAGAGCGGAAAGGAAGGGATATGTTTTTAGCACTCTATGTTTGTATTTGTGTATGTTCTATTCTACTGTAGCGTTTTAAATACCGAACCGATTATGATAAATATGGGGTGTCAATCGATTCGAAATTATGTTCCGGGTGACATAACCTACCTTTTGTATGAAAAATGAAAACATGATGGCTCACATACAAATAAGTGACTGACTTTGAAAAAAATATTTTGCTATCATAGCGTGTGGGGCAATCATGTAATATAAAAAAAGCGGCCAAGTGCGAGTCGGAATCGCACATGAAGGGTTCCGTAAAATAAATTGCGGTTTACGATTTATGACGTATTAAAAAATACTACTTACTAGATCTCGTTCAAACCAATTTTCGGTGGAAGTTTGCATGGTAATTTACATCATATATTTTTTTTAGTTTTATCATTCTCTTATTTTAGAAGTTACAGGGGGGGGACACACACATTTTACCACTTTGGAAGTGCCTCTCGCGCAAACTATTCAATTTAGAAAAAAAAAATATTAGAAACCTAAATATCATTATTATCTATATTTAATGTTTTTTTTTTAATTTTTGTGTAAAAATCTTAATGCGGTTCACAGAATACATCTACTTACTAAGTTTCAACAGTATAGCTCTTATGGGTTCGGGAGTCGGAAAAGTGGCTGTGACATACGGACAGACAGACAGACAGACAGACAGACATGACGAATCTATAAGGGTTGCGTTTTTTTGCCATTTGGCTACGGAACCATAAAAAATTGGTATATGTTGTCTATACGAAATTCCGTGTTTAAAAATAGCTACCAAATTCTGACATCATTCGTTTCCATTGACGACGCAAAACTATGGCAAGCTGTGCGACTTGACCAAATTTTAGTGTGCCACTTTTGGACCGCTTATAACATATCTACGTTTATTTTATATTACATCATGGGTGTGGGGCATCAAATGCAAGAGAAGAAAATTTCGAATTCATATACCTATATCAAAATATTATTCGTAGTTACTTTTTTGTAGTCGGGATATAGTTTTTTTCACTTTTTATGCTTGTGTACAATGTTTGTCAGTGTATGGGTTCATTGACAACTTTGTACCTAGACATTGTTTCAGCACATATCTGCTTTCCCTTCATTCCTACCTCATCGAATCCTCATGGCTGAGGATGTGACGGCTTGTGCGATCTTCACCATCACTCTCCAAGCTGCACGGTCCTTTTTAGGGTTCCGTACTCAAAGAGTAAAACGAGACCCTATTACTAAGAATCCGCTGTCCGTCTGTCTGTCTGTCTGTCTGTCTGTCACCAGGCTGTATCTCATGAACAGTGATAGTAAGACAGTTGAAATTTTCACAGATGACGTATTTCTGTTGCCGCTAAGTATAACAACAAATACTAAAAAAAAGATATTTTTTTTCATGTACAGTCGGGGAATGAAAAGGTTGATCAACTTAAGATCTGTTTTTGCTTGTTCAGCATAAGTTATCAGTATCTGCTTTATCGACCGAGTGTTAGACACATTCCGTCATAATGAATGTCATTTCACTACACCTCTTTGAATTTTGGAAAATGAGTTAAAAAAAAGAAAAAAAAACGAATACAAGAAAATAGCAATCATGACATTGACAGGACCTGTTCCTCACATTTATAGTTTTAATAATTTTTAGCGAAGAGGATTTAATCATTAGATTTATCAAACTTGACACAACGTAATGGCAAGATCATACTAATAAAAAGGTTTTAGTTCAACTATTAGTGGTCAAGGAAAATTCGTGTAAGTAAATTTGAACTTTGTTGTCAAACAGTTGAACATAATCTTCAATACATCCCTCACGTCTGATACACAGTTTAAAAAGGTAACATGTGCTTGCAACGCGTAAATGATTTGATTTGAAAACTGATCAACCTTTTCATTCCCCCACTGTACTATGGGTACTAGACGACGATAAACATACTTATATAGATAAATAAATACCTACATACATAGAAAACACCCATGACTCAGGAACAAATATTTGTGCTCATCACACAAATGTAAATGCCCAACCCGAGACCTCCGGCTTCGTAGTAGTGTAGGGTTACTTCACTACCAACTAGGCTACAGGGGCTCCCATACAACAGACGTGATTTTTTTGCCGTATTTATAGATAATGGTACGGAACACTTCGTGCGTGAGTCCGACTCGCACTTGGCTGGTTTTTTAGGGTTCCGTAGCCAAATGGCAAAAAACGGAACCCTTATAGATTCGTCATGTCTGTCTGTCTGTCTGTCTGTCCGTCCGTATGTCACAGGCACTTTTTTCCGAAACTATAAGAGCTATACTGTTGAAACTTGGTAAGTAGATGTATTCTGTAAACCGCATTAAGATTTTTACACAAAAATAGAAAAAAAACAATTAATTTTGGGGGTTCCCCATATTAGAACTGAAACTCAAAAAAATTTTTTTCATCGAACCAATACGTGTGGTGTGGATAGGTCTTCAAAAATGATATTGAGGTTTCTAACATCATTTTTTCCAAACTGAATAGTTTGCGCGAGAGACACTTCCAAAGTGGTAAAATGTGTGTCCCCCCCCACTGTAACTTCTAAAATAAGAGAATGATAAAACTAAAAAAAATATATGATGTACATTACCATGCAAACTTCCACTGAAAATTGGTTTGAACGAGATCTAGTAAGTGTTTTTATTTTAATACGTCATAAATCGTAAACCGCAATTTATTTAACGGAACCCTTCATGTGCGAGTCCGACTCGCACTTGGCCGCTTTTTTTTTGTTGACGCAGAGGAAATGCCTTTCCGCATCTCCCCGGACCCGGGGAAGGCCCAAGGAGTATGTGGGGCTCGCTCTTATGAGGAAACCCACTAAACCACTCTGCGGCGTCAACCCTCACTGCCGTTAAGGGGGGCATCATGGGATCGCTAGCATTCTACCACTCGGTCCTGGGCTTGGTGCAGGCTGGCCTTTTGGCCCTCCTTGGCAGCGACATGGTAGGACAATCATTGGGGGTTTAGTGGGTAGTGTGGGCCTTCTGTCCGGGAGTCCCACATACTCGTCCGGTCCCCCCTGACCTGTAGTGTGGCGCTTAACGCATATGCATCCGTTCTGTTACTCCTCATTCCTGCCATTGCGGCCAGTGATAATTAGCTTTTATAGGCTCGACTCGAGAAGATATGGAGGAACAGACAGAGGCATAAACCGTAAAACTAAAATAACTATCTGACTATCTATACGTATTTGAATTAGTGTCGGTTTTGATTTGTCCCGCGCATTCTCGGCTCATGCAAACGCGCACCGTGCCAGGTCCGTCTTGCCCACAGATGTATGAATATTAGGAGATCGGACATGCCGGCCGATTTGTATTGAGTACGCCTGTCGCAACTACATTAACCCACACAAATCCCAAGTAATTGACAAGACAAAGCACGCACACATCTAAAACACACACACTTGTATATTTACGCTCGTATTGGACAATACACGCGCATCATATCAGGCATTTTGGGAAGAAACGTAATATTCTCTGCGATCAGCACGCGTGCACAGTATGGCAGAGTATGCCCATTGAGCTAACAACTGCGACGCGGCCGCCGGCGGCTTGTCCTCTCTCTAGTATTGTATGCCCTGAGGTCTTGCCGCTTCAGCTAAATGGGGCGTACGCACCTCCGAGGTGCAATAGGCTATAATATATTTATGTTCGCATAGATTCGATAGTCAACTGATATTTTTATTTCCTCAAAATAATATCGCTTTATGCAAGTAAATAATGGTTGAAATTAGAACGTTGTATACACGCGCAAAAAGTCAGCCGCCATTATCGTGACGTCATAATTCCAAGTTCAAACCCCGAACCACAGACTACTAAGAAGATACTACCTACGTGCAGAAACATAAAAAGGTCAAATGTGCGTGACGTTCATATATTTGCATCTTCTGATTTTTGCATTTGCTGTTGTGACGTCACAGAAGATAAAATGGCGGTCGGCGTTTTCCGTCAAGTAACATACAGATAATAAAACTACAGTTTTTATTTTCAAATTAAAAATAAATATTTTGTTTTGATAACAAAATAGTGCTATATACATTCGTTTTCCTTATGGTAAACTATATAAGGGTGAATCAATTTCTTACTGTCACTAGTTGCCATGGTTACGTCTCCTGGGTCACTTGTTAAACTGCGATTTTGCGGGTTTACGCCCACCAAATGTAGGGTTTTTTTTGACATTTTTCGACCCCCCTTTTTAAGAGCCATCTTCTAAGCTTGTTAGATGTCATATTGTCTCTTGGCTAACGGAACAGAATAACAACAAGAAATAGTTGACCCATAAACAAAATGCTTTGATAATTTAATTTTGATAGTTGAGAATACCCTATTCACCCGAACACAGGTGACACTGATGACAATGACTCTCATTCATGGTGCCGCGACGTTGTACAGTCACTGGCATAAATATATGATGGAACAAAGGCCGCAAAAATATCTGATGATAACTCTATTTCTAGAGCCATTAGAGCGTGTCAGATATTTCTTCGGCATTTGATCCATCATTTATATTGATGCCGGTGAGTACTTTGAATTGTCTAGCTGACAAACATCGGTTATAATATAACATTCAACATTTTTTTAATTTGTCGAACTGTACGTACAAAACACAAAACTTTAAGATTGGGTTAAGTTGTACCTACCTGAAGAATATTTTGTGTTCCATTGAAATAAACAGTTCAAATTTCAATTTTTTTTTAAACAGCCAAGCATAGAGCCAAACATCGCCGCGAACATTTTCTCGATCATTCTATAGCGAACGCTCTATATAGTAAATGCTGTGGGAGGTGTTGGCGGAAAGGGGCGGCGGCCGGACAATAAAAAAATAGCTCGGCTCGGCAAAAAGCTCGAAGGAAATCAACTAACGTTTCACGAGAATGCCCCCTAGACCGCTCGCTAGAATGCTCGACATTTTAGACAGAGGATTTTCCATGACCGTCATCATCATCCTCCTAGCGATATTCCCGGTTGCCCAAAGGAGCCCGGGGTCCGCTTTGACACCTAATCCCAAGATTTGGCATAGGTACTAATTTTACGAACTTCCAACCCAGAGGGAAATCTAGACCTTAGTGGGATTGGACCGGTTTCCTCACGATGTTTTCCTTCACCGAAAAGCTAACAGTAAATCACTCATCACTTTCCGTGACCATGTAGGTACACAAAACCGATTTAAATTCCCACGTCTAATGGAATACACACTAGCCAGAGTATTAGTAAATTAGAAATTAAGTTAATTCAGTAAGTAGATAATATTAGGTAGGTATTTAATCATCATAATTGAATGACGGAAATTTGAAAGGGAATTTGTGGTATTCGAAAAGAATTTTAATTTGTAAAGTTTTAATGCGTCCATTTGAGTCGGATCAAACTGTCAAGGAACAAATTGTGGACATAAAAGTAAAGTAATAAAAGTAATATAAGTTTTATTTGGCATATTTTCTCGCACTAGGTTTCGCCTGTATCGCGGGGAACCAGTTACAAATTACATTTTGGAATTTCGTTACAAGTTACATTCAAAGTATAAACAATAGGAACTTAAAAAGGGACTTGAACATAAAAAAAAATACATGGGTCTTTTAGAATGTAAGTTTTTTTTTATACAACGACGGTGGCAAAGAAGCTTTCGGCCTGCCTGATGTTAAGCAGGTACCGTAGCCTATGGACACTTGTGACTCCAGAAGAATCACAAGCGGGTTGCCGACACTTTATTCACTTGTGGATTCGCTGTGTTGGCAGACTGAATTAATTTTCTATTTATTTTAAAAATAATAAAAGAGGTTTTTGCCATTACTGTACGCATTTCTCCAATATTTTCGTCAATATTAAACCAATAAAAAACATAAAGGTATGCGTAGAATTTTATGTAAGTTGGTTGGTACACGGTATACCGGTCATAATGTAAAACAGTTCCGCATTGGATTAGTCATGCATGTGTAATTTGCTGATTTTACACATTTAGGCTCCGTTGTTTCAAACCGTTGGTAATTGAACGAGCGAGAGAAGTTATACGTTTCAGCTTCAAAAATAAATCGTATGTCCGTCTATCCAGCTGTTCTCCTCTACATGTCGCATTTCTCAACCGATTCTCGTCAAATTTTGCGAGCATCTTCAATAATTAATACAGTTTTTCGAAATTGGTTTATTTAATTTTAAAATAAGGCTGGTTTGCGAGTTCTACATCTCACAGAGCCCTAAGTTTATAACTGCGTGTGTTAAAATCTGTTTGGATGGGAAGTTTGACAGTACTGTACTCATATTAAACGTTTACCGATCTGAAAAGTGCGGTCGATGCAAACCTGATGATTGTCAATTGTCTGTGCAAGTAACGGAGGCATACACAAAGTGATTCAATGTATACTCGAGGAATGACAAGGTTCGCCACTTTTCGACTTTATTTCAAAGCAGTTAAGGTCCAAGAGTGATGAACCGTTTCATCCCGCTGTATATCTCACCTCGACTGAACTTACATCTCAAAATATCTACAACTCGACCAAGCTAAGAATGCACCTCGCGGTCCTCGCGTCAATTAAGTAACACTGAGCGAGGTGCATTTTAAGCTTGGTCGGGATATAATCATCAACATTGTATTGCGATCAGAACATTCCCGAAGTTTGAATGTGCCCCTAACTCTCAAATAGGATCAAACTGTCAAATATTCAGATTGGCGGGTCCCCGGTCCCCGCCTAATGGCCGCTGCTCCTTGCGATAAAATAAGTTTTTATTCAGTAGGTACTACGATTTAACAAATGGAAAGTTCGGGTTTCGGGAGTTTTAACAATTTTAAACTCTTTGGCAGTGTTTCATTTAAGCGAGATTAAGTATGAAGCATAAGGCTTTAAATAGGTACCTAGTGTATTACGTGAACAATAAAATTTCACGTTTTGTTTTTTCATTCACGAAACACAGACGTGTATTACATCTAAATATATTTGTGCCATGGGTTACTTTATTATAAACGGGGCTAGTTTGATCGTTTAGAATGTAGTTTAAAAGCAGAACTATTTGAAATTGATAAGATTTAATCAAGTCACAGCAAGATATTAGGTATACTTACCACAAGTCACCCACTAACATAAACAATAATATTGTTTTTGTTCGTGGGTGACTTGGTTGGTTCCGAAAATATAATTTTCCGAGAAAAACCTATATTATGATCAAACTCACTATGGGTGAAATGAAGGGCGGAAGTTTGTATGGAGTTTGTTGAGAGACGATATCAACCAGTTACACGCAGATGAAATCTCGGGCAGAAGCTAAATAAAATCACAAGTATTGTTAACCCACTTTCGTCAAACAAAATCTGTAATTAGGTAGTTAATACAACTTCTCTACAGCCCTACTGGAAACAACCCGTTACAACAACAATTGATAACATTCACTCATTAAAAAACACCACAATATACAGCGACAAAATACTTCATAACACATATGTATTCGATTTTTTTCCAGTGCTGAAAACATACCTAATAAAACCGCGGAACATTGACGCGTGCGTGGATCAAAATGAAGCGTTACAAATACATATTGTAAAGGCGTTGTCGAAACAAATTCTGAGTGAGCGTCTCTATTTTATTAGATAACTTGCGTGGGAATGTCGAAATATACTGTTTTTCGATGCCGAAAAGCCGTAACTTCTTAGGAGATGTAGTTACATACGGTTTTTTAGGTTTAGGAAGTTCGAATGTTTCAAGTAGACCTCTCGGGTAAACGGCAGACGAATACATGTCGCTCGTTTGCTCCTCGTGTTAAGAACGTGTGGACTGGTGTAAAGTCGGATAAGTGCGAGTCTGACTCGCGCACCGAGGGTTCCGTGAGAATATAGTTTTCCAAAAACAAAGCACATAATTTCGGAGTGGATAAAGTTCTGAAAACATGAAGACACAGAAGGTATTTACAATAACTGGTTTTAGCGATGTAGGATAGGATGCGCTATTCACCAGATGAGGTGAATTGTGTTCCGCCCATATTTGCTACTAACTAATTCGACAGCGAGATGTCAGTATTGCATGGAATCACATTTTAATACATCTCTGGATTTTGTTTTATACCTATGACCAAATTAAAACAATTCAAATGAAAACTGCTTAGTTAGTTTATTTATCTAACCCTAACGAACCGAGCTAAAACAAACACAACAACAACTTCGTCTATTTACACTCTCTAACTTAAGTTAGTTCAATTGTACAATCCCAGTCCCGGCATCCAGCCAAATAGCTTGAAAACAAACTTAAAAAAGCAACTAAGTTCTCTCGACAAAATAGGTCAAAAAACGAGGTTATTAAAGTTGGTACGGCTACCCACCGCTGGATGGCGCCAGGGGTCTTCATTGATCCGTGGTGTGCCCAAAATAACGCCAACGTAATAACTGGTTACGCAACGTGTGATCGATATGTTTTTAACTTGATTGTTGTGTTTCTCTGAAGGGTTTATTTTTGACGTAGAGGTAATAACCTGGGTACGTGACAATGTTGGATTTGATTGAGTAGGTATAGAAAAAAGTTAGGGTTCTGTAAAAATAGGTACTACCTAGTTCATTGGATTTGTAAACTCCAAACATAAGTAAGGCCGGATTCCACCAAACAGATAAGGTTTAATTCAAGATTAGTCCATACTATTATGACGTTTTATCTAAGATTTAAGTAGTAGTTATTTCTTGCTTTTTTTCGCTTGCCAGCAACCCGCCTAGCGGGCGCCTACGCCGCAGCCGCATTCCGCTACTTTGCGGGAAAACCACTGGATCAGCTACCAGTGTAGCGCGTAGCGGTTCCTGGCGGTGAATGTGTTCTATGTATAGATGATGCTGATGATGATGATGATGATGATGATAATAATAATATATTATGGAAAAAGCGCGTTGTAATTTATCTAGAAGCCCTATATTATAAGTAGGTAGGTAACTGAACGATATATTCAATGCCATTATAAAATTACCTTCAAACAAGCTTCTAGCGTGATCGAATAACCTACAGAAAAAATGTCACCCATAAGTAATTTGAGCTGTTCCAAATATTTCATCGCAAAACTCGCCTGCGGGACGTGTCCAAATTAATTCCGCCTTCCAGAAATGGCAATCATTTATCTTTAGAGCCTGCAAGGCGTCGTAATAAAACGACTATGATATATGATGTTTAAGACTAAGAATAGAATCGTATTCGCCCTCCATTCGGTTTGGTTTTTAAAAGATTAGATGCGGGTAACGCAGGATACAAGAAAAACATAGGTAAGTAAGTGGAAAGTTTCAGTTAATAATTTGTTTAAAAAATCTTTTCTAGAGCATCTCCCTAAATTCAGCCTCTCTTACAAACGATATTGTGAAAATATGTCTCTAAGAAAGCTTACTTTTTAACCGGCTTCAAATAAGAGGAGGTTCTCTATTATATAATTAGTCCCATGGTCATCAGGTCAATATCTGATGATGGGATCCCGGAGAAATCGAGGGAACTCTTTCAAATAAGGCGAAGTACCGAATAGAAGTCGATTAAAACTTTGTTTTTAAAGTGAATTATTTAATAACAGCAAGGCTCCCAGTAAGCATAATACAAACCAAACCATTCGTTGATTTAGTAAATAGTACAGTAGTACAATAATAGTATTATGTTCCGTCTGAGTAGGTACTCAGTAAGGTAACCCAAGAACATTCACCCAAGCGCAAAGTGACGCATCTAATCAATTGATCCGGACAATGGCACAAAGTTCATGGGCGTAACGAACACACAGTTGAATAATATGAACATAATTATGAACAATACCAACGCTGACCTACGGATGCCAATCATGGTCCCTTACCAAGAAACTTACTAATATACTCAAGGTATGCCAGCAAAATATAGAGCGTAGCCTTCTTTGCATAACAACATAAACACAAACTATCACACATATAAGAGAAAAAACCAAAGTCAAAGTGTCACTAACACTACTAAAAAACTAAAGTGAAAATGGGCTGGACACATGGCTAGAGATAAAGCAGGCAAGTGGCCTAAAGATTTACTGGAGGAAAACTAAACCAAAGTCAAAGATGTCACTAACACTATTAAAAAACTAAAGTGGAAATGGGCTGGACACATGGCTAGAGATAAAGCAGGCAAGTGGCCTAAAGATTTACTGGAGGAAGACTAAACCACAGATGGGACGACGAAATAAAACAGGTAGCGGGTGTGAACTGGCAGAGAGCAGCCCAACGACATCACTGGAGGAAGGCACAAAATGCACCAAAAATATTATAAAAACTTACACATAAGTTCATTATCTCCACTTATAATAAATCTCTAAATTAAAAAAAGAATCAGCCAGTTTGAAACTAAGCTTTGCACGGTACGAATGTTCTCAGCATCCCATGAACGGAAAAATATGAAACATTTTATATAGGTACATTATTATTCTTGCTGCAACTTAGGATAGTTTTTATCCGACTGCAACATTTAATTAATTTTCCGAAATATACGACTTCATTTAATTTTTCATTTATTTTTATTGAAATCAAACGCTGCTCCAACTGTCAGCTATAAGAAACGTCAAATTTTCGTCAAAATGGCGGAATTGCTTTGCCTTTCACTTATTAATAATTTAAATCCAGTCTACGATAGACCTTTACGATACACATGCCAAAAGTTGAACCATAAAAAAATATTCGATAGTGATATGAGAACTTATATGCGCAAATGTCGCATTATGGCGTGATTTCAATTAAATTTTTCAACAAATTTGAACAATATAATTAACACGAATTTGTTTTTTTTGAATAGCAATATGCCATTGCTATTTGCGCATTCTGCCAAAGTGCCTGCGGCGCTACCACGAAAACCGAAACTCGAAGTTCGTATAACTTCATCCCTGTCACTCGAGTATAGTTAGTGCGATAGAGATAGAGATACCCAAATATTTTCGAATTCCGTAGTTCGTGGTTATAGCTCAGGAATCGAAACTACACCCCGTAAGCCGCGTCCGCTGCGCCATGTTTTCGTGGTTTTTAAACGTCAAACATGTTTTGCCAATCAAAACAAAACCCTATTTGTTTGCTGAACCTGACGGAAAACATGTTAGATGTTTAAAAACATGGAAAACATTGGTGCAGCGGACCCGGCTGTAGGTAGACACTAAATAAAATAATCATAATGTATTTTCTCGAAAAAAGGATAATAGAGAAAAAATCAACGGAAGAGGTTATATGTATAGGTAATCACTAAGTTCCAAAATTTGATGTTCTGTCCCTTTTCCACAAAACGCACCTGAAACGATTGTTTTTTACTATGACGCTCGAGGATATTGACGTCACAGTCCCCGATCGTTTTCTCACTCTAACAAGCGACATTAAAACGGTTTTGAGATATTTGAATGGGATTTTCGTCATCTTCTATCTATCTATACCTACATATAAATGCCTATGTCCTGACTGACTCATCCACTCACTCATCAATGCACAGCCGAAACTACTGGAGCTAGAGAGTTGAAATTTACACCAGAACTACCTTTTACAACGTAGGCAACAGATAAGAAGGGATTTTTGGAAATTCTACCCCTAAAGGGGTCAAATAGGGGTGCAAATTTTGTATGGGGGAAACTTTAATATTTTAGCAAGAAATTCAATACGTTGTAGAAAGCTTACTTATTAGAATACAAATAAAGTACTGTCAGCGTTTTGGAAAATTCAGCCTCTTAGGGGGTTAAAAAGGTTTGCAAAGTTTGTATGAGCGAAACTTCTTTTTGAGATAGAAGCTTAAAAGTTTGTAGAAAGGTTACTTATTACAATACAAATAAAAAAAAAACAGCGTTTTGGAAAATGTTATGAAAATGGGGTACAATGTTGGTAAAGGGGATTTTTTTGAGCTAGAATCTCAAACCTTTTTAAAAAGATTACATAATAAAATAAAATAGAATACTTTCAGCGTTTTAGAAAAGTCCACCCCTTAGGGGTGTATAAAATATTTTTTTTTAGCAAGCAACAAATCTTTGTTGAAAGATTACTTATTACAATAAAACTTTCAGCGTTTTGGAAAATTCCACCCCTTCCAAGGGTGATTAAAACGGGTGAAAATTTGTATCGAGTAAACTTTTTTTTTGAGCTAGAGACTTGAAATTGTGTAGAAAGATTATTTATTAGAATACAAATATATCGGTAAATTACTTTCAGTGGTTTGAAAATTTCCACCCGCTAAGAGGGGGATAAAGAGGTGCAATGTTTGTATAGGAAAACTGTTTTTAGGTAGACACTTAAAACTGTGTAGAAAGATTGAGTACCTACTTATTAAAATACAAAAAAATACCTACTGACAGCGTTTTTGAAAATTTCACCCCTTAAGGGGTTAAAAAGGGGTGCAAGGTTCGTATGGGAAACACTTTTTTTTAGCTAGAGACTTGATAGTTTGTAGAAAAAATACTTACCTATTACAATAAAAAAACCGAGTGTTTTATTTTTAATTTTTCCCTGAAAAGCGTTCAAAGTTTGTATGGAGAGCAAGAAAATTTTAAAGTATGATATTTGTAACTTCGATCTTAGCCTGTTTAGACTACAAAACTTATTTTAGCATTTTTTTAAATATATCCCCTAAAGGGTTATTATAATAAGGGTGTTCAAAGTTTGTATGGAGAGCAAGCTATTTTTAAAGTAAGGGAGTTGTAACTTCGGTTTTAGACTGTTTGCTAAAATAATACAAAACTTATTTCACTTATTCATCGCCTAAGAAGGTTAAAAGATGATGCGCAGTTTGGTTTCCGTCCTGGTCTCTCGACCGATTCGGCTATTTTAAGTCTAAAGCACTGCGTGAACCACTATGTGACTAACGGCACTTCGGTCTACGCGTGCTTTCTCGACCTGAGCCGAGCATTTGACCTTGTGAATTATGAAATTCTGTGGGGCAAAATGCGCGGCTCTGCTGTCCCTGAAAGCTTGGTACGGGTGTTCGAGTACCTACTGGTACGGAAACCAAACAAATTGTGTGAAATGGGGCGACACGACTTCTAATAGTTATGTATTAGAATGCGGGGTTCGCCAGGGCGGGCTTACTTCTCCGGACCTCTTTAACCTGTACGTCAACGACTTGATGGGGAGGCTCAGGAGCACTGGAATCGGTTGTCACGTGGGTGACGTTTGTGTCAACAGCCTCAGCTACGCTGACGATATGGTGCTGCTGAGCCCCTCCATTAAGGGCATAAGAAAGCTGGTATCAGTTTGTGAGAGTTATGTAAACTCGCACGGGCTGATATACAACGTGGCCAAGACCGAACTCATGGTTTTTAAGTCAGGAAGGGGTCCGGATAATGTACCGGAGGTAAGGCTGAATGGCGAAACAGTTCGTGTTGTGCGGCAGTTCAAATATCTGGGCCATATATTGAACGAGGACTTAACGGACGACATGGACATGGAGCGCGAAAGAAGGGCGCTGGCAGTACGAGGGAACATGATTGCCCGAAGGTTTGCCGGGTGTAGCAGGCAGGTCAAGTGTACGTTATTCAACGCATACTGTCTTTCCTTCTACACCTGTCAACTGTGGGTAAGGCACAGCAGGAAAGCGTACAGCTCCATCAGGGTTCAGTATAATAATATATTTCGGATTCTGATGGGGCTGCCGCGTTCGTGCAGTGCCTCCTACATGTTCGCAGAAGCCGGAATACCCGACTTCTTCGCCGTGGTCCGCGCCCGCATCGCCTCCTTCTGGGAAGGAATACGACTCTCACGGAACACTATCGTGGAAAACGCATATCGCGATATGAATACCTCTATCTTTAGGTACTGACTTTCTGTTCACCAGAACAAGAATAAAAAGTAGTAGGTATTTTTGCAATTTTTATTTTATTATTTTATCTTATGCTTTTATTTTTACAATCTTTGTTTGTAATGTATATGTGAATGTGATCTTGATATGGGTGGTCAATGCCTGAAAATAAAACTTTATTTATTTTTATTTTTTATAATTTTTATTTTATTTAAAAGGGGGTTCGAACTTTGTATAGAGAGCACGACATTTTTAAAGTAAGAAACTTGTAACTACGGTTTCAGACTGTTTACTATGAGGGTTCAGAGAGGGTTCTTAGTTTGTAATAGAGAGCAAGACATTTTGAAAGTAAGAGATTTGTAATTTCGGATTTAGATTGTTTTCTAAAAGACTAGGCACAAAATTAATTTCAATGTTTTTTTTAAATTAATTCCTTCAACAAACATTTAGACGATAACATGTTATACGCGGACGAAGTCGCGGGCAACAGCTAGTTATTATAATAAAGGTTATAATAATAATAGTGAACAATAAGTGGTCCCCGATCTGTAAGAAATTGATGGACCACAGTACGCAGAATTAGGATCTAATTTGCCTTTCCGGTCCCTGATGGGTGGTGGAGGAAGTCTGGGCTAATGAACCACAATAATAATAATGTTTGTCTGGGTTGAATGAAGGAACTAATGCGGCTCACGAATAACGAAATAAGACCTCTGATTACGCTTATTACGACTCGCGGCAGTGAATTGGTCGCTGTCATTGCATTGTGCCGAGATGTCAGACAGACACCGCACAACATAAGACCCATAATAAACACATAATAAATAATTAATGTATAAATTTGTAAAATATGTACCAGTAGCCAAATGGGATAGAAAAAAAACACAAAGCAAAAAACGCGACACGCTTGGGATAGGAAAGTGCTGGATACCCATCCAGGATTGGGATTTCTGGAGCGTCAACAAATAGCCTTTAAGCTGACGCTTAAAGGTATACTTGCTAGACGCTCCTTGAATAGGTGGAGGGAGATCATTACAACACTTGGACGTCGCAAACCTAAAACTACCTCGAAACGCCGTGGTCCGATGCATTGGCACCAGAATCATCGCCTTACACCTACGCGCACTCTTGGGCCATACAAGTCTACTCAGCAAATATGCTGGAACCCCAGATCGCACTATGCCATTGAGTAGGTACTCAGAATTTTTGTACAGATTAAAACGGCCGCTAAATGCGGAATACTTTAATGCCAGAAATAGGCTCCAGTGTGTTTAATTTTCGGGAGCAAAGGAGACTTTTATTGGTTTTGGCCTTGAAGCGTTATTTAGGGGATTTATATCTGGCTTATACAACGTGTTCATGACAATTTCATTTTTGTATAGTACAAAACAGGAGTTACGTCACGTGAAGTCACGCAGCCAAAGTCATGTCGTCAGCGCACAGTAGTTTCTTTGAATTTATATTTTAGTACCTTACCGATAAAAATTAAAAAACCAAAGACCTTATTGCAAAAAATTTGCAGCATGAGACAAATCGAATGACATATCATTTATTAAAATCGGACCATAACTGTAGATCTGATGGCATGTACAAAAAACGGCCTCGCGTAATAATATATAATACAGATTATCTAGAGACAAACAAGATATCAGACATCAAAAAAATATAATTTAATTGGCAGTTTTAATCTTTATTTTCGTTCATTTACATTTGCTGTATAATAATATTAATAATCAAGATAAATCAAGACAAAGACAATGAATGCTTTATTTATATCTATCAAATTACTTCCGGGTGGAAAGTTTGTAGAATTCTTGAATAAAGCATCAAAGAATAACGTTTTAAAATGAAATAAACAAAAAAATGCTACTATTAAAATATTATTTAACTAGCGACCCGCCCCGGCTTTGCACGGGTATGTATTATACATATAAACCTTCCTCTTGAATCACTCTATCTATTTAAAACAAACCGCATCAAAATCCGTTGCGTAGTTTTAAAGATCTATGCATACATAGGGACAGACAGACAGCGGGAAGCGACTTTGTTTTATACTATGTAGTGATGTTTTTCGAAACCGTATGAAGCCTCATTAGCACACATAATAAATTTAATTTTAATGGCGTCGAACAATGACAATCACTTTTCCCCCACGATCGATAAACATAACCGATTATTATTTGCGGCATGAATAATAATCGGTTATGTTTATCGATCGTGGGGGAAAAGTGATTGTCATTGTTCGACGCCATTAAAATTAAATTTATTATGTGTGCTAATGAGGCACCAGTTGTGGTTTTTATACAAAGTGTTTTTTCTTAACAATCTCGCAAAATTGGCAAACGCTTAGATATAGACATAATAAACTGGCAACACTGGGGTACCTGAATATATTCACAGCAACGATATATACTTTTACCTACGCGTATCGTTGTTGATCTCAAATTCAAATGTTTAGCCACGTGGGCAAGCTGGCTGTGAATAATGTGATTCACTCATACCGTAAACGTTTTATTATTTAACGGGCAATCAAAGTTTTACAGCGCCGTTAACGGGTACAATGAATTTTACTGGTAATTTAAATTGTTGCGTAACATTAAGTTCCAACATGCAAACATTTTGCACAACACCTATTCCAAACGACTCCTATCTAATAATCTGAAAGCCAACTCCCAATACGCCTACGTCTCTTGACAACACGATAAAAGAATCAGAAGATTATCGCATCTAAAATTGACCGAAAGTTTGAAAAATCCTTTAATTCCGGTCAGATTTTAAGGGTAGGTTATAGTAAAACCCAGTGTTACACATGCTACATAAATTTTCTATAGTAAATACAAGATGATAATTAACATAAACTAAATTAAATTGAAATATAAAAAATACGTTAAATCTAAAAAAGGCCCTCGAGGCATTGTACCTACCGAGGATGCTGGCGGCATTTCCTCGTTGAATTGCAATGCTGATGCGTTGCGCAAGAAAGCCGCCAGCTCTTCGGTCACCAGTTACATTGGGTAGGTATATTTACGTCATGTGACAACAGGGCTGTTATTCTTTATGCGTTCATGCGTCTCGCATCACCCATCACGCCTAATGAAACTAGACCTCTACCTACGCTTAGTTACAACGAATCGCGGCGCCAAGACATATTTGTGGGTGAGCGTTGAGGTGAACTCAAAACAAGTTACAGAATAGCGGGTCTGTACGAGACATGTGGCATCATTTAGGTAGCCCTTTAATCGTAGGGAGAGTAAACCTAAGTCTGTCAGTCCTGGCCCCGTATCATGTCACGCGATAAGTGACAAGATAGGAGCGTCGTCTCGTTCTATCGAACGGTGTCAGTCAGTGACGGATGCTATAACTTGTCACTTATCGCGTGATAACGATAACCATGCTACGGGGCCTGAAATGGCCGGAAGTACAGCGGGTATGTTGGACTCGCCCTTATAAGGTAATACCAACTAAACCACTCTGCGGCGTCGACCCTCACTGCCGTTAAGGGGAGCATCATGGGATCGCTAGCATTCTACCACGATGCCCCCCGAAGGTACCTAACCTAGACTAACCTAAGCGGATGTGCGATAATTGCTTAAGAAAACACTGTTTTAACTGTAAGGCCAATTTTACCCACAGTAGGCGTAATGCAGCGACTATGGCGTTTCCCGCCTCCGCTGTGGCCAGACATAGTCGCCTGAAAGCTCGCACGGGCGGCGTGCCGCGCGGCATTACGTCTGTGCTTAAACGTGGCCTTACAGTTAAAACAGTGTATTTCGTAGGTAAATTATTTATGATCAATTGATCACTCTTCGGGATAAGGCGCAGCAGAGTTGAGCTCGGTTGCACTCTGACAGCTTTAGCAGATGGCAAATCTGACCAGTAATCCGTCGTTCTTGTTAGTCGTGATATTTTTATATTGCTTTTCTATCGTTTTAAGTCTAGAGCTGGGGACCGATTTTTGACTTTCGAGCGCTCGACTCTTTCACTCGAAAACTGTCAAAAATTATGAAATTCTATTTAAAAATAGCGATAGAAAATTTAAAAACGAGTGGTATTGACCACTCGTATTTTATTATATCAGAAGAATGTAAGTCCCTGCAATTTAGACAATACAATCGTATTTATTTTTATTTAATTTTCGAGCGCTCGAAAGTCAAAAATCGGCCCCTTGCTATCTGTATTAGAAAATAAAACAAATGAAGCCCAAACGGTTTTTTAATGCCGCCATAGATTCAAATGTGAATCATATAACTTTACGTGTATCTTTACGTGTGACCGCGTGGCGATATAGGCTGAAACGGCAATTTTACGCGCCCAGTCGATTTTACGAGTTTCGATTTCACTCGATATTGCTCGCTATTCGCGAGTTCGCGTTCGTACCGATACTCGACGCGATGCAATATGCGAAAGGATTTGTTTTTATTACCAAATCATCCAATGCGTTCTGAATAGGAACAGTGACTGTGCTCCTAAGAGACAAAATACTTGCACGGCTATCACAAGACGACCCGCCTTACCTCATCGGGACTCCGGTTGTAATGTGCTTTACTATAATTCTACGAATGTCATCATTGAAATGTCAGGTAACGAGTATATTAGTTATCTGGGCAACGTCGGGAACTCATTAGTTCCGCCGTGTGCCAATAGAGGGCTATAAATAAAATAAAATTAATAAAAAATGATTTATAGTCGCAAAAATAACACAAAATCACAAAATCGAACACTGATATGTCGTAATAGAATTATCGTTAACAAGAGATCTCTTTTTGGAAAAATACTGTAATCCGATGTCGTAATTTAACCATCGAATCATACCAGTAGGTATACAAAACAAGCGAAAAAAAATACAAAATTGGGCTGAAACTAAAAACAGTGATCGCTATTTCCAAGACTCCTTGTAGGTTGCACTGACGTTGAGTAACCTGTGGATATATTCCACTAAAAGTACCTACACATATCGTATTTGGAAATATATATCTACTACAAGATTGAGAGTATACGGTGGTGCCCGACGACCCCTAAAACCCTACATTCATAAGTATTGAAAACAATATGCTCTTAATTTTTGGTTACTTATGATCCATAAACATAAAACATCAACCAAAAAATCACATTAAAACTCTAAAGTATTATAAATATAGCTCTGCGCCCATCTAATGCACGTTTCCATGCCTCTAATATATGTCACCACTCGTTGTGGTTCTACCGTGATTACGCGTTTAGGTTTCATCACGACAGGTGGCCGCATCCGTTCTTATTATGTTAACTATTAGGGCCTATGCAGACTACGTTTTTCAACGCACCGTCGACGCGCGTTCCCAAAACTGCGCAGGCCCTTAGGTAGGTATACTTCGCACGTTCGTGATTTTTCAGTTGATTTAACTTTATAATACACTAGCTGCCCGCGGAGCGCCGCCGGGTATTGCAAAGAATGTATAGGCACACCCGCGAGATAAAATATACCCTATATACAGAAAGTTTATTCTATACACTGATGAAATCATTTATGAAATCGGATAAGTGGTTCCAGAGATTAGGTACCCCTCTTCAAAAAACTTATGTACATAATTTACTTTAAAAACAAAGTTTTAACCGACGAAAAATCAATCATCCCCTATTTTCCTACCCTTTAGGTTGGTTTTTTTTTCATACATAAAAATATATATATATTTATATACGCTTCGACTTGAGAACCTCCTCCGTTTTTTTCGTCGGTTGAAAATATCATTTGATATTTAACAGCTTTTCGATGAAGGGAAACATTGTGAGGAAACCGGTCTAAATAATACCAATAACTATATAAAGTTGACTACTTTTTCCTCACTAGTGAAGTTAAACAAAAGTTCGGTAAATAAAGTAAGGGCTAGTACAGTCCTTGCAGTTTTGAATCGCGGCCATTCAATTAAGCACACAAGTGACAGTCGGCGTGGAGTATCACTCGAGTCGGGGCGGAAAATTTTAATTGTAACGGTTTTATTTTAGACTCTGTCCTGCCCCCCTATTCTGTAACTTGTTTTAAGCTCACCTCAACGCTCACCCACAATTATACCTTGACACCGCGATGCCTAGAAATTAAGCGAAGGTAGAGGTCTAGTTTCGTAACGGGTGACCGGCGGGGTGAGCCGCATTAACGCGTAGCGAATAACAGCCCAGCAGTGTTGCACTAGGCGCATTGAATTGAAATCTGGTTTGTATTGCACGCTCGTTCAGACTTTTAGGCCCATAGAAGTGAGCGCGAGCGATTTATTAAAACTGACTTTCAAAAAGTTCTCTATACGTTCGAACGTTTAATTATCAAAATTAACAAAATACAGAATTTTGACAATAAAAAGCATAATACGAGGAAATTACTGATTGTGACATTTGTGACTCTTTATAGTTTTTTTGTCTATACGATCTACAGCTTATTTAGATGATTTAAATCCTACTATTTGGGGCCGCTTCCTACCTTGAAGTTAAGCGGATGACGAAAGACGTGAGCACTGTACCCTGAGAACTTTACGGTTTTGCTCTATGAAAACACAACAATATATCGATATCAGCCATATTTTTACACCAAAAAATAGGTTGGGTAATTTGACTAAATAAGTAAATATTCATTAATAATTAACCTAAATTTAATACCGATACGGTAAAAAATAATGAAAAGTAATGTTCATAAATTCAGTAAAAATTAGGCGAAAATGGTATAAACTTTCTTTACTTTATAATTCACTACGTCTATATACGTTCTTTGGGATACGCGCATAATCCACTTATTTTTGTTAATGAATAAACCTTTCTATAGGCCAGATGAAATTCAATATTATCTCAAGGTCGTAAAATATTTAATTAAAATGCCGTTATTTCCTGATGCATATATTTTTGGATTCAGGTAGTAAGTCTCCAAATACTGATACCATTTTTGCTTGCGGTAAAAATTTTTTCCTAACTTCTGGTCAATAGAATTATTGATGTCAATAGTAAAAGTTGTTTAAAATAACATATAAAAGCCGTATACAAATAATTAGCCTGATATTGAATTATTTCCAAAAAAACCGTAATTTTCTCAGGGTACTGTCTTAACATCTCATGTAGGTACATGATACAAATAAACATCTATATCTATATCAGTAGTTGTCATCCATGAGGCTCCGGCCTGTGCCCAGCAGCAGTGGGACGTATATAGGTTGATGATTCTCAAATGTGTGTACAAATGCTAAGATTTTAGTTCCCCTACCAAAGATACCTAATCTCTGTAATCCTCGGAGTTTATCATGAATGTTGCATTGCGTCAGACATGCCCTGTTAGTATGTGCGGCACTGCAGTAGTAATCTCAGGGGATGTCCAGCTATAGTTATCTTGTTCGCGCGGTTTCCTTCCTAACCACTTCCATAGAATCCTACCATTGTTCGTTCACAGTCTAAGTTTTCTATCGACAAATGGAATTGTTTCGAAAACAATATTTGTTTAGACACGAAAAACTTTAAAATATTATACCTACTTTTAACGATTCTATACAAACGAGGTGACTTTATCATTCCAAATTGTAACGTACAGTCAGCATTATATAATATGGTAGCACCTAAAATCCATCTTATTTTTTATCATCTGCGTGCAACTTTAAATTGTTTGTGAATAATAAATGTTTGAGTTTGATTGAGCTAAAGTAGCCAAATATATCGTAAAATATACCGTATCCCTACAGTGATATTAGGTACCTACCTAAAGAAGAGTTTCTTATAGGCTACACGATGCTAACTGTACATATTATTGTCGTTTTCTAAACCTTATGATTCAAAAGCGTCAAGGGCCCGCCCTCATGTCTACGGCACAGCGTCGTCGCCGTGGACGTCTGCCCGAGCCCTTACGCGCCAACTCTGAAATTCCCCAAACTATGCCATACATATTAAACACATAACGCAAAACTGCCAAGTCGAACAAACCTCATTTCCAGATTACTTTGATATCGCAATGGGTTTTATAATCTAACTAGTGTATTGGGACATTACCTAGTACAAATCTTATTTCTAGATTCCAATGATATTTACATATATTTAACTAGTTTTTTGGTATGTAACATCGTAGGTAGTAATAGCATTGCATATAATTTGCACGAAAAAAGTCGATTAGTTAAATTGGTCATTTTCGAACACAACAACGTATCGTATTGTATAATATCCTTTGTGCATTATTAGATCACTGATACATATAGACAATTTATACCATGGATATTAGTAGGTACCTAACTTAAGTTTAATTCCGAGTCATTTTACACTTAGGTATGAGTCTACCAGCGTTTTATAAAAGGAAGCAACTAAAAAGAAAAAAGCTCTAAGAATAACAACCTCTCAGTAACTCATAGCAAAATAAAATTATCCTTCATAATGCAACATCCAATGAATATATATAGCTGCGTCTCTGACGGTTGTTGTGACAAATTGGAATGTGTGTAATGGCTTTAACCTAACCTACATAAGCGTAGTTTTGAAATCATGTAGGTACCTACTATATACGAAGCAATAAGTATGTCTGCGGACTTTCGGCGCCAGTGTTTATGCCATACCATTACATTATTCAGTATACCGTACTTTTGTTAAAAGTATATTCCTCGATTCATACTTATAAATGATTCACCAGAGCAAATCGTGATCTCTCAAATATAACCATGGAAGCACTTTGTAATATCTTATCTCCTAATATTTCTCTCTCGCTAATATTAGATCTCTAGGAATATCTCGAACGTGTGGGTATAAAATTGGGATTTGGCCCCGTTAAGAGATTTATTTTTCGTATGCATTTTGTTCTAAATTCAGCCTGGCACATTGCATTGTCAAATTATACTAGAAGTTTTACATTTTGTTGCTGATGTTATTCTTGTTTCCAATGTGAAACAAACTTTGAATGAAATGACATGTCACGGTTAGTTTATCTCATAGGTACGATGTGAAAGCGATGGAATTTCTTATTAAATAAAAATAAATAAAATTCGTTTAATTCAGACAACCACGGGTCCATACATGTTAAAATTATTATCTAGGTTTACCTACTTAATTACTAGTGTTAGTTATTTCAAAGTAAAATAACCAGGACACTCACGTGTACGAGGTGACTATAGAGTGTACTCTGGTCCAATGTATGACAAGCTGACTGTCCATCCTGTCAGCTATAACGGCCAGGAGGCTGTTTATTTCTTTCGTGTGTTATATGTAATTTATTATCGTCTGCGACATAGATTATTTTTCTTTTAACCATAATCATATTGAAACTGTTTAAAAAAGTTATTTTATCGCAACTGACCTCCAACTTCTAACACGGGGAATAAAGGTTCCCTATCGTTTCCCCGAATTTCATTTTCCATAATTTAATTTGCCCGAATTTCATATTCCATAACGTTTCATTTTCCATAATATTCATTTGAGGTATTATTATTTTCCATAATGTTGTATGCCCGAATCATTCATATGCCATAAACTTCATTTGCCATAATTTTACTTGACAGAATATTCATTTGTCATAAAAAACTCACTGTAAAAAACTACATTTCTGCGAGCCGTTCGAATGTTGCGAACTAATCTCGCTTCCCGTAGAAGTTGTCGCGTTCGCATTTAATCTTGTTTTTCTTCCTAATAACCCGGGACCACTGTCACCGGTTTCAATTTCACTATGTGCCCCTTTTTTATTGAATTACACGTACATTTTGTTGAGCAGGCGCCCGGGGGAACCCGACCTTTTCTTGTGTCACTTTTTTCCGCAATGTTGGCTATCCTGGACGCCAATACAATTTTCTTGTATTGTAAACTTCGGTCGGGCATAGACAAGCGAATAGATGGACACGCGTTGAGCGACTGTAATGATTTGGCGGGAAAATTGGAACAAAAGAGCAGGGAGTTTAAATAAAATGAAACAGTAAAGATAGGATCAAGTCATATCAAGCTCGTCTTGGCGGGGGCACTGCCGTGCCCCCAGATTGTAGTAAGTGTTATTGGGTAACATTAAATTGTGTACGAAATTGCTGCATAATTTATCAGCCGTATTTCCAATGTAGTGCCACATAACGGGCTTGCTTTTTCATCATCATCATCATACTTAGCAGCCGAAAGACGTCCGCTGCTGGACATAGGCCTCCCCCAAAAAATTGGCGCAATGACCGATCCTGCGTCACCCACAACGTTTACCAGTCAATTTTTATTTTGTAAAAATTATTATCAGATCATCAAGTTCATTATTGACTGCATATGCTCTAGTATCCGGCTAGAATCGAGAAAAACCAAACGGTTTGACGATGCTATTTCAATTTACTTACAACATTTTTGTATAACAGAAACTGAAACAGAAAAATAAAAGCCTGTAAAAAAAATATTTATTGCCACAAAAGAACCTTAACTATACAAGTAGGTACACGTGTAGGAATAAAATAAAAAATACAAAAAAATATATAAATAAAACAAGAATAACACTATACAAAAATAACTTAAGGTGAGGCATCTCGGGTGAAGCTACATACGCGACACTAAAAACCTACTAGGCGGCGCAACATTATCGTAATTCTCCCCAGAAACACACACCGCTACATTTCACGCACACTATCTCACTTTACTGTGACAGGTCACTGACCTCGGTATTTTTTTTCTTTCGTGATATTATAAATTAAAATCAGTCACCAACCTCAATACAGAAAGTGAAATTGTCAAAACATCTTATTGAAAAATGTCAGACTTGTTGACATTTTCTTATTCTGCGATGATTCTGCGTATGTTTCTTAGGTACATTTTGGTACATGAAATATATACTATTGATAAGTCAATAGATTAGTCTTTAGATTGGCAATGTCATAGCAACTCTATTCGGTTTTCGCTAAGGTGCAAAATTTCATGAAAATAAGCAAGCGAAAATTTATGAACATTGCTTAACAAAAGGGGTTACGTTATGGTAAGGACTCAGATCGAGCTGGCTTTTTGGGGGGCTTGAGCCTGGATGGATAATTAAATTTGAAAATTCAATTTAATTCTCAAGTCTCAACTCATCACAATAGAGGGGCCATTAAGCGATCACGTCAATCAGAATGATCGAGCCTTGTTGGTACGTACCTATTTGTACGTTACTGGGTAGGTATCTATATTAGGTAATCCTTATTTTGCTCCTTAGTTTTATAGTGTGGGAATGCAAAAAGTAGGTACTACAAATAATATGCAAATACTAAGTATAAAATACCGTCCTAACCTAAAACATAATTATACATTCGGTTTCTGCTGCTGTTGTAAGTGTTATTATGAAAGTGTAACACCAATGTATTAGGTAACATACCGGTAAACCAATATCAGGCCAGAATATAATTATACTAAATAGACCTAATAAACTCGTACCTACATATATTAATACGTATTAAGTACTCTTTAATCACTGTCACTGACACCCCCTGATGCATCTATGATTGTGATGTACGGTAAGTAGTGTCGTCAGCAAACCGAAAGTGAGTAATGTAGTCGCAGGTGATGGTGATACCTACATCAAAGGGTAGACACTAATCACATAATTATAGTAATTTGTTAGTGCTAAGTGGAAGTCATTTATATATTCATGAAGACCATAAAAACTCTTCGGTGCTCCCCAGTACCACATCCAATGAACCTGGTTCAAAGCGACGCGTTGTTAGGACTGTATAATTCGACATTAAAAACGCAAAGCACGATGTAGTTCTGAATTTTACAAGCTTTATATTAACTTGACCTGTTTTTATGTAGGTATGTAAGTATCTATGTACGTTGTCCGTCAAAATTTGCAATCCATTTTTCAGTCACTTGCCGTTATCCGATTGAGCTGAAATTTTGGGTATTAGTATAGTTTGGATAACAATTCAATATTATGGTACCATCGAGCTGATCTGATGATGGAAACAGAAGGTGGCCATGGGAATTCAGTATTTAACCGACGTAACCACGTTGAGTTTAAGCTCCTTAGAATCGTCTTAATACAATATACAGAAAAGTACAGTAAAGAATAAAAGCTTGTACCAAAAATGAAAATTTTGGCAGTAACTTATTTGGTTTTGTTTTATGGATCAGTTAGGGTAGTGTAGACACAAATTTGCAACTTCAAAAAGCTTGTGCCAGTTGCGCGACACGCGTAAAACTGCGAAATTTTAGGACTTTTTTTACATTTACGCCTGAATTTTAAAGTTGATTAAAATGGGGAACTTGCATGGGACTTCAATTTTGAATAAATTGCACTCAATCGATGCGGATGTACGTAGAGATATCATACAGAAGAAAAAAACGATTGTATTAGTTTTATCTCACGTTAAAATGACGAAAAAAAAATTATTATTGTTTCGCTAAAATAACATAACAGTTACACAGAATATTGAATTGGCACAGAAAATGATATTTTGTATGGCAAGTATAGACTTAAACGCAAATGTTGTGGAGATAATTGCAAATTAATGACTTACTCCATAGTAAACGCGCCGAGAATATATGTCGTGACGTCATAGCATAAGCCAGTTTAATAAAGAGCGTTTTCGGGGGGTGCCGGCGCGTGCAGATTTCAAATGCATATAACATCAGAAAAATAAATCATAAGAAAATTTTAGTGCTACAGTTGTTTTAATGCTAAATTATACATTTGATTTTCGGAATAAAATAAAAAGATGCAAGTTCCCTATTCCTACAATTTGAATTAAACTGCAAAACTGTAAGCTCTAAAGGGACGAAGCTATTGCCCTTCGAAAATAATATATTTATTCCGAACTTCGTGGATTTTAAATTCTCCCGTCTAGACCAAAACATATTATAAATCCCTCGCGCTATGAGAAAAAATATTAGTAATAAAGTTATACTCAATTTAATTTGCTTTCATTAAAGCACAGATAGGTCTGTGAGACTAATAATTCAATCACAATCTCGAAAACACTAAAATAGGTAAAAATTGATTATCAAATAATGAGACATTTGGTGTTACTATACTGACAAATGTATAGGTATTCAAAGGGCTTTGTATGCACATTTGCCACCAACCACCAGAGAGCTGAGCTCAAATGCTCAGTTCTATGCTTAATTTGCTCAGGAAAATTATTCGAAATCACCGCTTTGATTTCGATAGGCGATGACGAAAACGATCTTGAGAAAGCCGAAAGAAAGAAAAAACTGAAAGAACCTAAGGAAGAAAGCGTGGAAGAACCTGAAGAAAAGCTTCTAGCTGAACCAAACCAAAAGAATTTACTCGTATTATAGTTTTTACATGATTGATAGCCCTCCGTATTGCTTTTAAGTGGCAGAGGGCGGGGCACATTGCACATTTGATATTATTTCTTGTGTAACATTTATATTGTATATTCAACTTTTTATTAAATTTAGGTACCTAATGCATAAATTGACATTGTTTATTTCTGTTTAATAGTAAGTGACTATTGGTTGTTAAATGACAATCCTTAATTGGAGATACAATTTCCATTTTGTGTATTAACATTATGAATATTATTTTATTTTTATTACTTTTTTTTTAATTTTTTTATTTAAAGTTCCAAATAATTCATACTTATCGCAGAGTTTCATAATTAGGTGCTAAAGCCATTAGTGGCTTATTTACAGCTATAGTACGGTCTAACTATTTACTATTTAAGTAGGTATGTTAGTTTACATCAATATATGTACTTACATTCCGTTTACTGTATCACTGATGAACAATAACTTGGTTGGTTACAAGGCGTAATCATAGTTGTTGCTTGACATATAATACTTGTTTACATCTTTAGCTGATATAGGGTTGGATAGGTATAAATCTTGTATGTGTTTTGGGAGACTATTTATTATTTTTGGAAGCATGTAATGATTGGTTCTCATGCCGTAAACGTTTTTCATTGCTGGTAATAAAAATCTGTGTGCATTTGATAAACTCCTTAGCCTATTGTAACGGTGGTATTCATTCAAGTTGGTAATGTATTTATATTCTTCCTTGAGTATGGAAAGTTTGACCATGTTTTGCACGGGAAGTACCTTACAATATTGGAAAAGGTGAGAGTAGGTATTACTGTAAGTTATTTTTAAATTTTTTGGTATTATATACTTATTATTGACGATCGTGATAAAGACCTATATTGTAATTTTTATCTCGAAATAAATAAATCTAAACCTAAATCACGTAGAACCGATGGCCGTTGGGGCAGAAAGGTTCTCGAGTGGGGACCGGACTGAACACCTGGTGAAAGTCGCGGGAGCCCGCTGGATGCGGGTGGCGCAGAACGGGTCATTGTGGCAATCTTTGAGGGAGGCCTGTGTACAGGCAGTTGACGTCTTTCGGCTGATTATGAAGATGATTATTTATTGCCTTTTCCATTGGTATTTGGCTACTTTCACACAAACTATAGGTCTTTTCACTCAATTCTTCGAAAAAGCCATTTTTACCTTTTTTTCGTATTTTCAAGATTGTGCGTGTAGTGTTACAGAATTTATAGAGGGTTTGTATGAAAGAAAATTACATATCAACAAAACTTTATATCCAACAATTTTTCTCATTGGACGAGGGATTTTGCCAATATTTTGATCCGGACGGGACCATGACTTAAAATTGTCAATTTTCGGGAAAATAGACCATCTTTGAAGGGCCATCGCTTGAGTTTATAGACCTGTGGCTTAACTCAAATTGTGGTAAATTTATTTATCTTTTAAAGTGTACTACATCTTGATGGTCAAAGTAGCATAGTTTATGACTTTTAAACCAAAATTTCGTGTTTACACTAATCTAACTATATATCGGTTCAATATACCGAAAACCCATGCCTTGCGATTTAAGCCTATTTTGTGTCGATTTCTACTGACCTATATCTTCAAAGAATAACACGAGTATAGGTATATATTATATCGTAAACTCGTGAATATCTGTGAGTTATTTCAAATGAACCCTAAGCATTCTCCAAATCTTCAAATCAATAAATAAATAAATAAATAAATAAATAAATATTATGGGACAATCTTACACAAATCAACCTAGGCCCACGGTAAGCTCAGTAAGGCTTGTGTTGTGGGTACTAGGCGATGATATATATAATAGATACATACATATAGATACTTATATACATATATAACATCCATAACTCAGGAACAAATATTCGTGATAAATACACAAATAAATTCCCTGACCGGGATTCGAACCCGGGACCTCCAGCTTCGTAGGCAGAGTCACTACCCACTGGGCTACGGAGGCCGTTAATAAAGAGTTGGCAATGCACGGTGGTGAATCCTCTTTAGTAGCAAGCGTCCATAGGCTTCGATATCTCGCAAACCGTGTGTTTGTTTGCAAAATACATGGTATAAAAAAATTGTACTAATAATAATTCTTTGGTAATTGTACTGACTGCCGTGCTTCCTGGATGGCCCCTCGATTGCGATTCCTGCTTGTAAGTAATGTATTTTATTTACTCATATTTCTTTTATACGCATAGGATTACAAATGATATGCCATTTTATACTATATAGTATGTATGTATTACATACATACATACATATATACCTGAGTGGTCGAGCTCTGCTTGGGTGAAAATAGAGAAAAAGAATTTCCCAGATGAGACTTAGCTGGTAAGGCGAAAAACTTATATATTCTATACTACTATATATAAAATGGGTGGCGCAGGACCGGTCATTTTGGCACTCTTTGGGGGAGGCATATGTCCAGCAGTGGACGTCTTTCGGCTGATATGATAATGATGATGATATATAGTTTTTTTTTTTTTCGCCTTATCACAAAGGAATAAGGTGCCAAATTGTAAACATAGCTCGGAAGTCGATTTTAGCTACCTAATTGTATTCTCATTGGCAAGTTCCGTCACATCATTATATCCTTCCATTTAAAGCTTAAAGGCCTGGCCATGAGTTTCTGGCTAAGCAGCGAGCGGCGGCGGCAACGTGATATTCCGGATAGGCATCCCAATTCCACCATAGCGTTTAAGATACGGAACCGATTAATAAGGTGTCAATCGATTCATAATTACGCTCCGTGTGTCCCATCTACGTTAAACTAGACATGCTACGAGTAATTAGCTTGAAATCTTGCGAGTATGGTACGGAACCCTCGTGCACAAGTCCGACTCGCACTTGACCAAGACGCAAGCAGATTACAAAATCACCTGTTTTCTACCACAAGAATAAAAAGTGTCTATATATGCAATGGAATACTTTACTGTTTAGGCATATTAATTATTACAATTATTTACTACTTCTTTTTCTTCACTTGACTTTCAAACTCTCACTCAGGTCTGCCATGAACCCGCTTAGCGGATGCCTACGCCGTAGGTAGGTGCTTTCCGCTACAGGAAGACCACGGTATCGGCAAGGAGCGTAGTGCGTAGAGATTCTGGGCAGTGAATGTGTTAAAAACTTGGAGTTGAAGTGTAGTTAGGAGCTATCTTGAAGAACTGTATCCAATTGGGTGACAATAATCCGTCTTGATTTGACCACAATAAACACAAATTACATCATACTTGCAGGTTCCGCGTAGATATTATAAATATTCTGACAATGTTTTTCCACATTCAATTGGTTGGAACTGCAGGGGAGTTAACTGGATGGCGTCATTATTACAGCGGATCAAATATACTATCATAGTCGTTATAGTTCGTACACTATAAGATTTTCATTGAATTTAATATATTATGATTTTATTGAAAACGATATATCTAAGTCCTAAGACAGCGTAAATGCCAAATGTCAAATGTTCCTATATGACAGATCGCTGCCCCAATATTATAGGGTTCTATGTTGCACTTTTATCAACTTGAAATTTGAAGTTTGTCAGAGTGGCACTAGGTCTAAATTGAAGTACCCCGACAATGTAACATAGGACCCTATAATATTGGGGCAGCGAGATGTTACGACATACACCGTACTAGACAATGTGACCTGTGTGATAAAAAAATATTCCACATACTAAAGAAACGTATTCGAACTTCTTTCATTAATAACGGGCTCTTAAGATGAGAAATATGAAAAATCGGGTTGTAATGGTAGGGTTTGTGAACGAACTTTTGTGTTTTAAATCAGAACAAATTGTAAAAATGACCGAAAATCTATTTTAAACGTTTATCCACCCACATGACACCCTATTAATTCTCCCTGAAAACGTATTATTTTCTAACAGCTGGTATTAAACTAGCGAATTTTACAGTTGTCAAAATGCAAAAAATCGCGACAGACGTCCGTCCAGCCCGAGGCCGCTTGGCCATCTGCCTACTAAAATTCAAACGAATGACTTACGCGCATCCGTTTTGAGCGAGATTTTATATTTATGTGCTTAATGTTACTAATTTACGTTAATTAAAAATAAAATGAGCCTACTACGTTGTCAAATATATAATAAGGAATAAAAGGATACTAAAATAAATACTGAACATTGACTAGCAAAAAAATGGTTCTGGTTTTTAGTCAACTCGACCTACCGAAAAACGCGCAATCAGAGCTAACTTTGCGAGCCTAATCCATCGAGGCAAATTAATCAAATCGTGTTTTGGGCATTATAAAATTGTAAAAAATATCTTCAAATAACATTTAAATAAGAAACCGTTACATTTTATCTAGCTTTCGCGTAATTAAGTAGGAATTTCAAAGCCTTATTCTACCCCCTTGTGGTACTTTTCTGAAGCTGCTTCACCTTAAGGAATAGTGGGCAATGGGTCCCAGTCTCAGCATGTGCTGGGCAACGCGGCCCGGCGCTGGTTTTCAGACTGGTCCTTAGCTGGACCTAGGTCGGTCACAAATAACTTAAGGAATAGTGGGCAATGGGTCCCAGTCTCAGCATGTGCTGGGCAACGCGGCCCGGCGCTGGTTTTCAGACTGGTCCTTAGCTGGACCTAGGTCCTTAGCTGGACCTATAATAAGAAGACCAAACTATAAAAAAAAACAAAAATAAAACGCGCTCTATATCCATAGATTGTCGTATTTTTTATTGAGAATACGACAATCATTAACACCGATTCGACCGTAATCTACTCAAAAGATCGATCAAACTCGATCCTATTCCACAGAGGCACTCCAATGTACTACCATATTTAGTGTGATATTCAAAATTAGCCTTTCTAAACAGTGCCCATATTTATGTCCGTAGCGCCGGTCCGAATTGTAAACATTACGACATGAGCACCATTTGCCGTCCGTCTTATCACCGGTCGCCCTTATGCATCTTATTCGGCGCTATTTTTAAAACGGAGGAATGTATTTATCATCGTGCTACTACGGGTTACTAGTGTTACTACCAGCTTCTTAATAGCTATCGGCTATCTATCGCTAATATATATCTTACATATATAAATTATTAGATCTTCGTTTCAATGATAACGAAGTAGTGGAGTATTCTACTTTAACACATTATGAACATCGTGATAGTAAAGCATCAAGGACGAAGTAAAATATATGTGTTCCGGAGAACCCCAGGCGGAGTCGCAGAATAAAAAATATAGCATTATGCCCAGCCTGGAAGTCCATTCTATATATTGGTAAAAGAAGCAGTTGGAAAAGACATAAACAGATTACAAAGAAAAATACGGGCACAGAAAAGTCATTAAATGAACACAACCCAGCATGATGCTTTATTTACATCTACCGCTGCTCACCCGTAGGGTCCACACATTGAAGAATAGAGAATAGAGAATAATTTATTTACCATAACTTAAAACAACAATTTTGTAGGCAAACGTGAAGCAACTCTGGTACTGATTTGAAGTCGGTTAAAACTTTGTCTTTAAAGTAAATTATTTATGCAGCATCTTATAAACATGTTAGAAGTCCATGTTGTAAGAATTTCCTGTGTCGTTTAGTCTCCTGGCTAGTGAAACAGAGTATCGATAAGTAGTGTATCGACACCCATATCATAAATCCTGTATAATGTGTTCACTTTGATGTATGTCAATATCGACTCGAAACTTGGCAACATCGGTAGCAACGTCTCCATCAAAAGAGCTTAATGCACTTTACTAATCACAATAAATAGTTTACATGAAAATGATAATATCTTCAAAACTAAGCAGGATTTGACTGGGGTTCAAATAACATTTTTTGCGCCTAATGACCTAAGGAATGCGTGGTTAAAATATTTCGGGTTATTAACGCCCACGGTGTATAATGACCACCATTATTGCAACCAGTAACGTAACATCAACGTTTTATCTGTGCAATAAATTTTATTATGGAAGTCTAGTTGGTCATGATTTCAAATCTAGTCGTCCATGGCGGTGCAATGGCGGCATAGAGGTAGAATAGATAGAGGGAGTCACCCACACATACAAACATGAGTGATAAAGATGTATGCATAGGCAATACCGCAAGTGGGAACGAGATACAGTGTCATATTTTCTGTCCCTCATCGCGTATACGGATTTTTTGTTTGCCGCCTGTCAAAATTTGTACTGAAACTGACACCACCATGACGTCACCGATATAATACGACTAAATTATAAATGACATTAGACGTCAAGAGTGTATAGCTTCTGATACTTCCTAATTTAGTATGGTTAATTTACCAATCGTCCCTTTTGGGTATACGCTAGGACGCCATCTATATATCCTCTATCTACGAATAGCGGTTATTCTAACGGTTTCAGAACACATCATTAAGGAATTATAATTTTGGGGTAGATAAAGTAGTGTATGCAACTGTACATATTCAATTCAATTCAATTTATTTATTGCATTATCACATTACAAAATATAGACATATTTAGGCATTAAAACACTCGTGTGATTATGAAACTCGCTGACGCTCGTTTCATAAACCCACACTCGTGTTTGCTGTCCTTCATTATGTACAGTCACATAAACTACTATTAGTGCCTTATTTATCATCGCCGATCGATATACCGTTTACGAGCAAACACAACATTAACAAGATCTTGAAGAGGTACTTAAGAATCAGTATATTAATATTGATATGAATAAAAGTCGAACGAGTTGAACGATCTTGTTTGCTCGTTCTCAGTTCGATTCGATTGTTCTTGAGTGCCTTAACGATTGGTTATTTATTCAGATAGTCTCGCCTCATGCTTAGGTCAAAGAAGACGGACGAGCACTTGAGAACGTTTTGTTATTAAAGAGCTTTTTCCCAAAAAAATACACATTATCAGTAGCTTTCATTGGTAAAATTGAATTCGTTTCACTGCGTCACAAAAGTTACCCGTTATCAGTAATTGTACCTTTAGCAAATTTTTGTTACGTAGCGGAACGAATTATATTTCACTAATTAAACGTCTTAAACAATCTTTTTTTTTAATCTTTAGAGACGTTTTAAAACTCAGACGTCTTAATAAAAGTGGTGAAATGTTTGTATTAGCTACATGTTGTGAAATTCTCTTTGTTCAGTTCTGCTTTCCTTGTCCTAGCAATAAATAATGTAGGTAGTACCTAATTAATTCAAATTAATTCTGTAAGATTTCGTTGCATTCTCATACATTACAATTAGGCGCTAGTTAAGTTGGTGTGTTTCTCTAAAATCTCAACATTCCGTTATTGATGCTTGGCATACAATTCTACAAATCCTTTAGAATCGGGCAAGCAGCTTCACTTTAAATGTTGCTTAGCCTCACGGAAATAGCGAGTTGAATACTTTAAATTCAGATCCCGCGGTCAACTGACCAGGCCGTGACACCCAAGCGGCAAAGGCTTCTAATCAATGCATGCATGCATAAGTATATGGAAGTGCATTGCGAGCAACAGGTCTGTCACGCCTGGCCTAGCGCCAAATCTGACAGCCACTGCTGCCAACCTAACGCCACCAATAAGGATTACTCTGTGGCAGTCCCGGTGGAGTTGGCGTGTGATTGTTTTGACAGGTGAAAAAAAGCAGTGAAGTCTGGCGCTATTTGTCGAGCTAGGGATATAATGTTCCTCGTCGATATTATGGGAGGCTTGTCGCCATATTGGCGAGCGTCACGCCTATGTTTGTTTTCTTAAATGCTTTTTAATTCATCGCTTCTCTGACTGGCAAAGACCCTCGAGTCGAGGCCGGCACTTCTCTTTTATACTAGGTAATAAAATATTGCATTTTTATTTTTGTAAAAGTAAAAGTTACCTCATCACGTTTCATCCATATTACAACAAAAGCTTAAACAATATTGTTGCAATAAAACAAAAATGTTCATAGCACAGAGTTATACGCTTCGCTCTTTAGCACGAACTGTCTCCAATTGAGGCTGTACGAGTAGTTACGGGAGCCGTGGCTTGAATTTTGTAGCACTTGGTTGTGTGTGTCAATTTACTTATATTCTTAATATGCTATTTTTTAAACTACGTCGGTGGCAAACAAACATACGGTCTGCCTGATGATAAGCAGACACCGTAGCCTATGGACGTTTGCGATTCTAGAATCACAAGCGCGTTTCCGACCCTTTATTGATTTGAGGATTCGTTTTGTAAATAGCAAGATAATTGTTAGAGTGAGTGCCTGTTCACCAAAGATGTGCTAAGCTGTCCACAATAGTGCCACTTGTGGTGCCTAGCTGTCTATAGTATAAAATCTGTAAGAATGAACTTACTATGACAGTTATGATATGACCCTTATATGTATGAACCTAAGGCTACCAGATAAACGATAGGTCTTAGCTTCATATATATAAGCGTCAATTCATAACTATCAAAAGTTCATTTTTACAGATTTTATGCGAGGTGTCAAATCAACTCACTCACTACACTTTCGACGTCATACGACGTCTACGATTTGCAATTCAAGCAAACTACAAGAAACAAGAAAAAACAGATGCAAGTTTGCACGCAAACAAGTGAAGTCCAGTAAAAACCTGTCACCATGCAACTGGAGTAGTTTAAATAAAACCCTATCCAAGTATCTTGGCGTTTAATTGAGGACAATCCAGCCCCGGCCCGTAATGGTTCCGGCGGGGCTCGTGCCAACTCCCTTGCAATTAGTGGGGGGTCAGGTGGGGGGTTTACATTATGAGAAGTGACAATTGCTAGTTCCTAAATCCTTACTCGGACAATACATTAATGAACTCGCGCATAGTTCGTACAATGTGATTTATTGATTTCGTTGCACTGAATGTGAAGTTCGACTATTGGGCGACGAACACTTCAAACCATAGCCAGAAAAGTTGAATATTTGGTTCTTATCACAAAATATGATTACTGCGTAAAAAGGCGAAGAGAAACCCTACAAAAAAAATACATCTCAGTGCGAAAAACGACTACTCTTTAGCAGTACTACGATAACATCGAAAAATGCTTTAGCTTAGTCAGCATTCCTATTTCTAGGTCAACAAATAACCGAACAATTTCGATCGAAACCCAGAGTCATACTCGTATTCAAGAACTGCAAAACAAGACGCCATTTATTTATTTATCGTTTGGCAAATCACTGTATTAGAACCGTGAGATCGTTTTTTTTAAGACCCCATTGTCAAGAGACGACGAACCCAAATTATCAACACTAGAAAAGGAAGTTAACAAAGATAGAACGTATTATCCGCACACCCAAAATCGTAGAAGTAAGCACTATGTCGCTCCTGTCCCAGACTGCAAGTCTTCTTATGCTGGTAAGCAATTTGCCATTCAATCAGCCCGTTTGTATAATCGTATAAACAAAAAAATCTGCATTTACCCGCTACAAACGTATAATTGTAAGCTTACTTTAGTTGATTGGATAAAAAACTTAACTTATAATGAAACGGAAGCACTTCTATCTTGCACAACATGATTTTGTACTTATACGGACACACACACACGCACACACACACTAACATACACACACACACACACATACACGCACACATAATATACACATACACACACACACACCTGTACACACACACGACACCCACAAACACACACACACACATTTTTCTTAGATTTATAATACAATTACATAGCTAAAATATGTTCAACACACATATATTCCTACTTTTAAATTAAATAAATAAATAGATATAAATTATATTATATTATATTAAGTACCTTTATTATGGGTTATGTACCACTTCTTGTTTTTTGGAAGAGCGTTGTCTCCTGACACAAGCAAAATTACTTGCTTAATAGGAGGCTCCAACCTTTGCTATCTGTTAATTTACTTTTATAACCTAAATAAACTTTTTTCATTTTCATTTTAATTTTTTCATTTTCATAGAAGAAAAGATTACTAACAAGGAAACAACTTTCAACTACAAATAATAGAACTTAGCTAAATAGTTTCAACGGAAGCACTGAAAGAGATTTAAAGGAGTTTAACAGAACAAAGTCTTGGGTTGGGTACCTACCAATAGTTGAAAACCAAACCACGTCATATAAATACTAGAAGTAAATTAATTGAATTAGCGACCACATTTTAAGAAGAGCTATTCGAAATCAACATGTTTCAAGGAAAACGTGAACAATCAAACATGAAAACATTCGACTAGAGTTATTAATTACCCTATTGGTTTTTGAGTGGAAACTTATTTGTCTCGTTCTCACATCGACAGAATATTATAAATTGATTTTAGTTAATTATGTTGCAAGAAAATCAAGAAAGTTTTACTGCGTATGAACATAGAATTGAGGATTTTATCTCGCATAGAATAAACGGCAAGGATGGATTCAACCGGCATGTCGGGGTAAGACGGTCTAGATAACCTTTATTTTTTACGACGTCACCCGCCCTACTTTCATGACTATATACTATCTTCATGCGTGCATATAATAAATATTCATGAGGACTAACGTGCCAAGTAGAAATGCTTAAACTTCCTTCCGTGCTAACATTCCACTTTAGATCTCGTGCCAATGGTGTTTGGCGGAGATATAGCTATTGTCGAGCCAGTGTTATGTAAAAAGGATATGAATGAACTTTTAAGTATTGATTAACTAGCCGCCCGCGCGGCTCTGCGCGGAGCAGCGGGGTTTAATATCCTTACCGAGGATTCATTCGATATGCTAGTCAAATATTGTTTTAAGTAGAATGAGGAGTTGCAAAGACCCCTTCCGACTCACAAAATTTACGTCTTTACAAAATTAGTAAAGAAATAATGTTCGATGGAAGACAGTGGTTTTTGTTCTATTAAATTGGTGTACGAATGTTTTTTAGTGCCAATGCTTAGTGTGCGCACTCGTAGCGAGTTTTCGTAACATACACATATAATGTTCGATGGAAGATAGTGGTTTTTGTTCTATTAAATTGGTGTACGAATGTTTTTTAGAGCCAATGCTTAGTGTGCGCACTCGTAGCGAGTTTTCGTAACATACACATATAATGTTCGATGTAAGATAGTGGTTTTTGTTCTATTAAATTGGTGTACGAATGTTTTTAAGTGCCAATGCTTAGTGTAGCTCGTAGCGAGTTTTCGTAACATACACATTTTTCTATGTTATCATCGGCTACGAGAGCGTGGCGTTACTTAAACACATTCACTGCCAAAAATTTCTACGCTCGCAGCCCGTGTTTCCTCGTATGTAGCGGAAAGCGGTTACGGCGTAGGCACCCGCTAGGCGGGTTCCTTGCAGTGAAAACGTTAACCCATTAACCTGCACGCTACGCTCGTAGCGTGTCGCTACGCCTTAGTCCGTAGCAGGTTAAAATTTTCTCCAAACGGTAAAGTAAGGATAAAAGTTAGTAATGAACCAAATCTATAATCCAAATGATCAAACAGACAAAACAGTAGATAGTGTGTACCTAAGTACTTCCTACTAATATATCCGACAATTTTTTGTAGAAAAACTACAAAAAATTTAACCTCTGAAAGTTTTCCTCGGCCACGCACGTTCGGCACGTTCGATCGATAAATTACTCATTTGTTTTGTTACGCAACTACTAGGAGCGATTACCATGTGTGAGTATCAAATGCTGTGATTTAGAAAGGTCAAAGTGTCGCTTAGTTCCTTTTTCTTGTACCGCTTTAGTTCTGCGCGAGGAACGATTACTTGTCACACACACACACGCCCTTTGACCCAGTTTGAACAATTATTGACTCCTTAAACAAAACTTGTTTGGAAAGGGGACTGGTTTCAATAAGGAACTACAGGAAAATAGTGATTTTAGTTAAGTTAGATCGTTAGACTTGGTTACTATGCGTTGTTGCTTATAACTACCATGTTTAAGAAATATTAATTGAGTTTGAACAATTATATTGACTCATTTTTAAACAAAACTTGTTTGGGAAGGACACTGGATTCAATAAGGAACTACGTAAGAAAATAATGATTTTAGTTAAGTTAGATCGTTAGACTTGATTTCTATGAGTTGTTGCGTAGGTTATAGGCATAAATGCTCTGTTTAGGAAATATTCTTTGAGTATGCGCTGTATTTGTGTCAAAAGTCCCCGGCAAAGTTTTGTTCTCATTTTAAAACTATGTGTTCGATTGTAACGAAACTTTGCATATACAATGACATGAGGTAGGTAAGTATATCTAGGTCTGTAATTAGTTTATATGGCTCCAGTTTATAAAACAAACGAAATACAGCAAAAACAAGTTTTGTATGAAAAACTTAATTTTGCTGTATTTTTTTTAGTATGCTATCTAAAGCTAAATAAACTAATTACAGACCTGGATCGTACTTAACTCATTCTAAGTACAAAGTTTCAGAGCAAACTATCTAGCTAGTCGTTTTAAAATGAGAGCGTGACTACGTTTGTATGGAGAATCGAGCTTACTGCGGACTTTTAAGTAATATTTTCTCATGAATGGTAATACAATAAATATAATAAATTACAACTGCATTGAAAACCTCTTCCTTTTTTAAGTCGGTTAAATATATGTACACCTACCTTCCTACTTGTTGTAACTTATTATGATGTCAGTATTTTTCTACTCTACTCAAGCGTTAGAACGGTGCTAAGTAGCCGTGTGTATTGCTTTAACTTGTTATACCAACTGACTACTAGGTACTTGTACTGGGGATAAATTGGACGAGCAAAATGTGTTATTTGTTTGAAGAAACTTTTCTTAAATCTCGGTAAGAATCCTTCATTTGAATACATTATGCAAACTACCTGTATCTGAAAAATATGCTTTTTCGGACGTTTTAAAGGATAATACTTGAATGAAGTACGCCTTCTAAAAGCGTAGGTATGCTGGGAGTGAATACTAGAAATACTAGAAAGTTATCTGTAGAAATAGAGCGAATGGAAAACTTCTTTTAGATCAATTTTAAAATGAGTTATCTCTTTACAGACCATGACTCTTACATAGATACTTAAATATCTTGAGATTATTGTAATTATAATACTAGCAGCGAGCAGTAGAACGCACGACCCTGTTTAAAAAAAAATGTATTTCGAAAAAGTGACTCGACATAGACATTCTATGTAATTAAAAAACCTGCTTCCAAAATTTCACGAGAATCGGCTGAGAAATGCGACCTGTAGAGGAGAACAGCCGGACAGACAGCGGACAGACAAACGATTTTAGGCCCAAGCATAGAACATCGTTTGCTTTGCTCGCTCGTTCGATCAAGAACCTAGTAAAAAATAAAGACGAAAACAAGCGACCGGGCAGGCAGAAGCCCCATACGCTGGACAGAAGAGACTAAATTCGGGCTGAGAACAAAGGCCTCAAAAATATCTGATGACAACTCTATTCCTAGAGCCGTTAGAGCGTGTCAGATATTTTTGCGGCCTTTGATCCATCACATATTGATGCCGGTGACTGTACAACAGTTCACGACGCTCTGCACTCGGCTATAGATAGGAAAAGATGGAGACGCATTTCCCGAGAAAAAATGTTCCATGGACATGGCCACGACCCTCAGTAATAAGGAAACCGATGCTAGGAGTATAAACGAAAGAATTATGATTTCTAACTGGCCCAATTACTGCAATGTTGTGCCGCCAGAGGCAGCACTACCACTAATAGTAAACCAGTATAGGAATATAGGGATTCACACACACATGCACAATTGATTGTCAAATGAGTGACAAGGATGCTTGCATAGACAATACCGCAAGTGGGAACGAGATACAATGTCAACGCTGCTAGTGTCGCCACCTACGAAGAGTTTTGCGTAATGTTCCCTATTGAAAATTATCTGGTTCATCATCAATGTCCATTAAAATTTTAGCAAACTTCAGAAAGAAACACATGCAAACCTAAATATAAGCTTGTCCAATGTAAAATAACATTGTTTTTGAGAAGCGACTCAAGATGACGCATCCCGCAGCCACGTCCTGCGAGTGACGCATGGCAAATGGGATTAGGCGGGTTCAGGCTAGGCATAAATGAGGCTAGACTAAACATTACCGTGTTTATTACATGCTAATGTGAAAGTGTAGGAAATATAGTTCAACAAGGAACAGTTCTACAAAAACAATGGGAACTGAAACTGAATGTTTCTGCGCAATGTATACCGAACAGTACGGAAATCGGGAGATATCAAAAAGCTCTCGGTAAAGTAGCGCAGCACAAATAGATTGCATACAGATTCCACCCCGCCAAATTCTCGTAACTTTCGTGAGTGGCCTGAGTAATAATTCAAACCTTTGTCTGGCCGGCAAACCTTACAGAATAGGGGTCCTCAATTTCGCCCTGAATTTAAGACATTCAACGTGCTATCGCGATATATTTGCCAAGTTTCATCTTTGTGCACGACACACCTTTTTGGAAGCTTTTTACCTTTTTATAAATTTTTGTATTATTTTGTATTTTGTTTTAGAATCTGTCATTGAGTTAGTTTTGTCTTGTTTTAGGCAGTAGTCTGTTCTGTAGCTCGCTGGATTAAAGTGTACCATGAACCTGTGCCTATCCTTTGAATAAACCCATCAGTTATAATCTTGATTCCCAATGCTATGTGAAACGAAACTAACTGATATATAACAGTAAGTTTTCACGGCTAGACATGATGCAAAAGCAACCTGACTGCCCTATGAATAAAGTTTAATTTCGTATCTAACTCGGGAAAGTTACAGTGATGTTTCATTTGGGAATTCCGGCCCTCACGAGCGAGACGTTGACAAACTTTTAGTAGGCATTAAATCTGGTTAGAACTCCCTTCGACCCCTCAAACCCTTGTTCAAGTAAAATGTCGTATTTTCGCAGGTAACCCTCATCGGTTACGACGCTTTGTGTTGGAACACGTACGTGACTCATTTTATAGACAATCCCAATGCCAAATGAACCTTCTGTAAAGTTAGGGCGGGCAGTTCTGATATACTGTATATAATATATCTGGATCAGGGGTGAGATGAATGGTTAATTTGCTTTTTTGTAGCAAAACAGCTAAAATATATGGCTATCGCAACGGCCTATTTGACATCTGGGTCATACACAGATTTAGGTTTGCGTTTTTTCTGTGGACATCACCGAAGTTAAGAGCTATAAAGCCTAACTTTTAATTCAACTCTGAATCCTGAAAAACGGCGTTGCGTCTTCTATAATTCAATGTGATATTTTGTTTTACTTCTATGCATAAAAAGCCCTTAACTATCGACCACAGGAAAGAGAATTTTTGTTTTTTTGACTGTGTATATGACCCATCTGGGTTATTGTGAATTAATCAAGCGTGCAAGGGGGTAACTTATGTATACGTAATACTAGCTGTTATGAAGAACCCTGGCGTATAGCCTATGCCCATCACGAAGAGCCATGCTGGTGAAAAAAAAAACCGGCCAATTGCGAGTCGCACGAAGGGTTCCGTACCATCATCTGTAAAAATATTTATTTTATTCTGTTTTTAGTATTTGTTGTTATAGCGGCAACAGAAAAACATCATCTATGAAAATGTCAACTGGAACTATCACGGTATCAGTGAGATACAGCCTGGTGACAGACAGACAGACAGACGGACAGCGGAGTCTTAGTAATAGGGTCCCGTTTTACTCTTTGAGTACAGAACCCTAAAAACAATAGAAATCGGATGATAAGGTTCGTAGATTACCCCCTACATGCAGACATACGAGGTCCAGAAGTTTCCAGCCATGAACCGCCATATTTCTCCAGCCAGAAACATTTGGACCGCACTTGGTACAAAGTTACAGCCCATAAATAAAACCTATAAAACCTTATTACGGAATACCGGATGTAGGTATGATCAGTGACAATACTTTGCCAGTCGATTGTAGACATGATACCAATTAAGTACAAAACACTGAGAAAATACCTGTTTCTACAGAGCCATAATAAAAATATAAGGAAGCTGAATTTGATGGTTAAAAAACGTATAGAAAAATTAACTGTTCTCTATGCAGTCGTTAAATAAAGTCGTAAGATAGTTTTAACTCTAAAAATGGACGAGAATTTATATTCCTTCCATTTCGGTTAGACAAGAAAGAGGAAAGAAAGATCCATCTAAGGGGTAAGGGGTTGAAGGGTGCTACAGCCTCGTCTCGGAAAGGGTAGGAAAATAGAGAAATGGGTAGTGTTAGTATCAACATTACAACATACGTTCAAAGCCTATAAGATTATGAAAGCACATAAGAAGTTTTGAAAAATAACCTACACTTGTAAGCAAACTAGATTAGTTATTTATATAGTAAACACGTTTTTGAAAATAATACATATTTAACCATGTTCCATATAAATTTCGCAGGTCGCGGGAGTCCGCTAGATGCGGGTGGCGCAGGTCCGGTCACTTTGGCACTCTTTGGGGGAGGCAATGGACGTCTTTCGACTGATATTATGATGATGATGATATAAAATTAAGAAAATCATGCGTTAATCGTCATGTGATTTCAAGGAAACCCATTATGAAACGTAAAAAAATAGTAAGTACCTATGTTTGAAAAGCACTAAACGATCGAAATGAGTAAAGTTTGTTAAATATTTCCTCTTGATATTCTATGTAGATGTAAACGCAGAAGAATTTGTTCGTTAAAAATCTAATGTGGTATGAGGTACGTAGGTATAGATGAAGTAGTGGATACGATAAATCGCTTTTGAGAATTAGTAGTGTAAATGTTTTTAACCCCCGACGGAAAAAGAGGGGTGTTATAAGTTTGACGTGTCTGTGTGTATGTGGCATATAGCTCCTAAATGACTGGACCGATTTGAATGCGGTTTTTTATCTGAAAGCTGATGTAATCGAGGTGGTTCTTAGCTACGTTTCAACAAAATCAGTTCAGCCGTTTTGAAATTAAAATGTCGGGGGTATTCCAACTTTTCAAAGTTTTAGTTATCAACACTTTAAGTGCCAGGAGCCAGCTAGGTGCTTTCTACATACGGGTTTCCGCATGTTATCAGCTACGAGCGTAGCGCTACGAAATTGTCTGTAGTGAACAATTTCACTGCGAAGAGCCCGCCTAGTGGAAGCCTACGCCGTAGGCGCTTTCCGCTACTTAGGAGAAAAACCACGGGATCAGCTACGAGCGTAGCACGTAGCGATTCTTTGCGCCCTATTAAGGCCAAGCCACGCCGACTGCGTGTGCAGCACGTACACCGCTCCGTTGTAAAGTATGAATCCCCATTCGACATGTCACACCGGTTGCGTCTGCGTAGACGTGCACGCACACGCAACGCAGACGCATCCGGTGTGACATGTCGTATGGGGATTCATACTTTACAACGCAGCGGTGTACGTGCTGCACACGCAGTCGGTGTGGCTCGGCCTTTATCCGCAATGAACCACGCCTTCGATGTTATGTTCGTCTGTTTTCTACTTAGTGGTTAAGCCGCTTATTCTGGATGTTGTTTTGCAAGATGGGGAAAATTATAAAGGCTCTTATAATAAGAATTCCCGGAGTCCCCCTGAATCGATGTCAAGCGCAGCCCGCATGCAAATGAGACGCTTACTGGGGCGTTTCCGTGAGGCTGGAAGTCGCGCTTTTCCTTCAAGGTTCTATTACCGAGAAACACTCGGTCTCGTAAATGGTCCTTCTTAGTAGCTGACTTCATACGTCGATATCTGGAGCTGGTGCTTATTGGAAAAATATTCCTAGCGCAGACAAAACGGTAGTGGACAGCAGTAAAAATAAATTATTCTTACCATATTAACACTTTCACTGTCAAATCCCATCAAGCGGGTTCCGGGGAGTTTTCCGCTACACAAGGGAAAAAACACGGATTTTGCTACGAGCGTAGCGCGTAGTGATTGTTGGCGGTAAATGCGTTAATAAACCAAACTCACAAAAAAATCTTTAATCACGCTTCAACTTATTTTTTATATTTTAAAGATTTTTAAAGAGAAATAATAAACCCGGCCACAGTATTTTTACTTGGCCACGTGGTCAAACTTCTCATTTAATAACTAAGCATCGGGAAAACTATATTATTATCATCTTCTTTATAACGCCATCTAAAAATGTTAAAGAAAGCGCCAAGTCAAGATGAACAATTATTTTTACTTGCCCTTCTGATTTATACATTGCCAACTAATTTACTAACTCGGCCACGGAATTTGTAACTCATCACCATTTTACGTTTTACAGCTTCAATACAAGCTCCTCAAAAATTATGTATTTAAGCTTCAATAGACAACATCATCTCCACTTATAATAAATCTCTAAATTAAAAAAAGAATCAGCCAGTTTGAAACTAAGCTTTGCGCGGTTCGAATGTTCTCAGCATCCCATGAACGGAAAAATATGAAACATTTTATATAGGTACATTATTATTCTAGCTGCAACTTAGGATAGTTTTTATCCGACTGCGACAGTTAATTAATTTTCCGAAATATACGACTTCATTTAATTTTTCATTTATTTTTATTGAAATCAAACGCTGCTCCAACTGTCAGCTATAAGAACCGTCAAATTTTCGTCAAAATGGCGGAATTGCTTTGCCTTTCACTTATTAATAATTTAAATCCCGTCTACGATAGACCTTTACGAGACAAATGCTAAAATATAAACCATAAAAAAATATTCGATTCTGATATGAGAACTTATATGCGCAAATGTCGTTTTATGTCGTAATTTCAATAAATGAAATCAACAAATTTGAACAATATAATTAACACGAATTTGTTTTTTTTGAATGACAATGGCACGCGCTCGGCGCATTCAGCCAAAGTACCTGCGGCGCTACCACGAAAACCGATACTCAATGTTCATATATTTGCATCCCTGTCACTCGAGTATGGTTAGTGCGATAGAGATAGAGATACCCGAATATTTTCGAATTCCGAAGTTCGTGGTTATAGCTCAGGAATCGAAAATATGGTAAATAATCATAATATATTTTCTCGAAAAAGAATTTAAAATAAATATAGTCAAATGGAGAAAAAAACAAAGCAAGAGGTTATATAGGTAATGATAAAGTTATAAGAGTCCAAAGTTTTAAGAGGGGGTATGTTCTGTCCCTTTTCCGCAAAACGCACCTTCATATGAAACGATTGTTTTTTACTATGACGCTCGAGTATATTGACGTCACAGTCCCTCATCGTTTTCTCAATCTAACAAGCGACATTAAAACGGATGTAGCTTCATAATTTTTTGAGATATTTGAATGGGAGTTTCATTATTTTCTATTTATTTATACATAATAAATGCCTATGTCCTGACTGACTTATTCACTCAATCACTCACTCACTCACTCATCAACGCACAGCCGAAACTACTAATCTTAGAGAGTTTATTTTTGCACAGTATGTTGCTTTTATAACGTGGGCTAGGGATAAAAAGGGATTTTTGAAAATTCTACCTCTAAGGGGGTAAAATGGGGGTGCAAAGTTTGTATGGGACAACCTTTTTTTTTTGAGCTATAGACTTAAACTTTGTAGAAAAATTAGTTATTAGAATACAAATGAAACACTTTCAGCGTTTTGGAAAATTCCACCCCTACGGGGGTAAAATAGAGTGCAAAGTTTGTATGGGAAAAACTACTTTTTTTTAAATAGAGACTTAAAACTTTGTAGAGAAATTATTCATTAGAATACAAATAAAGTACCTAGATTCAGTGTTTTAAAAAAATCTACCCCTAAGGGGGTAAAATAGGGCTGCAAATTTTGTATGGGGGAAACAATATTTTTTTTAAATAGAGACTTAAAACTTTGTAGAAAGATTAGTCATCAGAATACAAATTAAGTACTTTCAGCGTTTTAGAAAATTCTACCCCTAAAAATAGGGGGCTAAAATAGGGGTGCAAAGTTTGTATGTGGGAAACTATTTTTTTTAGCTAGAGTCCTAAAACTTTGTAGAAAGATTATTTAAATACAAAGAAAGTACTTTCAGCGTTTTGGAAAATTTCACCCCTAAGGGGGTAAAATAGGGTGCAAAGTTTGTATGGGAAAAACATATTTTTTTTTAATAGAGACTTAAAATTTTGACGAAAAATTACTTATTAGAACATGAAAAATACTACATTCGGCGTTTTACAAAAATCATTCCTTAAGGGGGTTAAAAAAGGGTGCAAGGTTTGTATGGGGAACACTTTTTCTGAGCTAGACACTTAAAACTTTGTAGAAAGATTACTTATAAAAATACAAAAAAAAGACTTTCAGCGTTTTGAAAAAATCTATCCCTAAGGGGGATAAAAAGGGGTGCAAAGTTTTTATCAGGGAAAGTTTATGTTTTTGAGTTAGAGACTTGAAACTTTGTAGAAAGATTACTTATTAAAATACAAAAAAAGAACACAAATCGTTTTAGAAAATTCCACCCCTAATAGGGTTAAAAGGAGAGCAAGCTTTGCATGGGCAACACTTTTTTTTGAGTTAGACTTAAAACTTTGCAAAAAGATTACTTATTAGAATACTAAAAAAGAACTTTCAGCGTTTTAGAAAACTCCATCCCTAAGGGGATCCTTAAGATCCTTAAGAAGGGTAGCCAGTGTTGTGTGGGAAAAACTTTTTTTTTTACTAGACTTAAAACTATTCAAAATGTTACTTATTAAAATTAATAATAAAGTACTTTCAGAGTTTTAGAAAATTCCACCCCTAAGGGGGTTAAGAAAGCTTTGTATGGGCAACACTATTTTTGAGCTAGAGACTTAAAAGTTTACGAAAAAAGTTCTTTCAGCGATTAGAAAAATTCAACCTCTAAGGGGGTTTAAAAGGGGGTTCAAATTTTAAATGGCGAACAATAAAATTTTAAAGTGTGAGTAAGAGATTTTTAACTTCGGTCTTATTCTGTACGTTAAAAGACTACAAAACTGATTTCAGAGTTTTTCTAAATTCATCCCCTAAGAGTGTTAAAATTGGTTCAAAGTTTGAGTATTTCAAGGCATTTTTAAAGTATGAGATTTTTAACTTTGGTTTTAGACTGTTTGTTCACAAACTAGAAAATGAACATCAACTTTTTTTTAATTATCCCCTAAAAGAGGGTTCAAATTTTGTATTGAGAGAAATCATTTTCTAAGACGATAAAAAGTTCAACGCGGACGAAGTCGCGGGCAACAGCTAGTATATTATAACTTAACATCTAAAATAATACTTCATATTCTTTTATCGTGAAAATAGCCACAGTACGATTAATACTAATTATTAAAAAAAAGACCAGTTATGAAACAAGACATTTTGTTTCCATTTTCACAACTACCTACTTGGACTTAGTGGCAAAACCGACTCGGATCGCGGATAGGTTAGTTCTTTCATAACTGGTCTTTTTTTAAATAATTAGTATTAATGATTGTACTTCAATACACAAATTGATTTTTATAAATAAAGAGTTTTATTTTGTCTGTCCTCAATAGTTCATATGTAATAACTAATAGTGGCTTTAATATACTATTTGATGACAGTTTTAGGTAATAAAAGTGGCTTTAATATACAATTTGATGACAATTTTAGGTAAATTTAACGATCGATTAATGTAGGACGACTTACATTTTAACCATACTAAATTATAAAATTGGAAGCAATTTTTTTTATTAAAAGCTAATAGAATTACTATTTTGGTGTCATATATTAATATTTTAGAAGTTTGCTATATGAATGCATGCCACAAATTTAGATGCTAAAAAATAACCACCATGCTAAGTTATATTTACAGTGGCTTACATAGAAGATAACAAATGGCTGAGATACTATTATTCAGACGCGCGTTGGTTGTGGCCGACTTAGTAATTTAGAAGGTAAATTATATTTTCTGAGGCGAATAATGCTATTAAAAAGAAGCTCGTTTAAATACTACCCATTTTTAAATACGTACCTAAAGTTTAAGAAATATACGCTATCTGAACATAGTTATAGTCACCAACATCGCAATGGACGTTTCAGAAAAAGTTGCTGATTTTGACTATTAGTCAACATTAGAGATATTATGGATGTTGTCTGACAATCATGCATATATACATACATATAATCACGCCTATTTCCCGAATGACATTCTTCATACATGCTCAACGGTTTAATTACTGATTACTGAAAGTCAATCAGCGACTTCAACCGAACAGGGATTCAGCTGGGTACAACATTTATTTTAGATGTTGCAAAAGTTTTAGGAAGGCTAATGCAATTCCACAAACAAGATTTTATCGCTTTAGACATTTTCTTAGGTTTGTACGATCTTCTCACGCCCATTTGACACATTTTACAAAGTCCGCGAATTGCAGACTTTCTGAAGTTTCATTCTTCTGCTTGGGATTTTTTATTCTTCACTCTAAAACTTTTCTTACTTTATAGAAACTATCTTTAAATGTGTCGCTCAAACGGAGGTGAGCTCTTAGGTTGTCAAAAAAGTCAGACAGTGGCAATCTATTGATAAGTAGATGAAAGGAGTACATAGTAAGATATATACTTAGTATATTATCTTGAATAATAACGGAAACAATGAAGAACAAATAACGTCTCATAAGGAATTGCTTACTATCAAAATTATTCATTTTCAAATTCATGCCCAACAAATTTACAGGGGGGTCGAAAATTGAAATTGAAGTACCTTACGGCTGCTGCTACCTAACCCCAGACAAGAGTGTAGCTAAAAAAGTGTACCGATGCACATCATGTGTGACTCTCAAACTTATAGAAAGATACCTACCATACAAAATATTCATGATTTTTAGTCATAAAGTATCGGCACCGAAGCTACAGAGTAGGTTAGCTGAAGTTATTTTCCTCTTTACGAAAAAAGCATCTACTTACATAGTTTAATTTAGCTATCTTTCAGAGCACGTTACGCATAATAATTTCTTTTCCATGTGGAGAGGCAATAAAATGGGATATAAGTATATCTTGTGAAACGTTTTACATGGTATCCATGTGATAAAAACGTAACTTATTAAACTGTTAAGTTAACTATTGACCACAGGAAAAAACAATTTTGATTTATTAACTCCGTATGATCCAGAAACGAAAACTCCAGTTACCTGGGTATAAATCTGAGTCATACACTACCTAAGTAAAAGATTAACTGGATTCTCAACATTTAACGGAATGGTATTCTTAATGACAAGGATACGGTTTTCGCTCGTCTGTTTAGTCAGTAACAAAAATAATGAAGCGGTGGAAAGGCACACGATGATCTACACAAACTTATTGCCTTGTAATAATTATTTTTGACCTTTTCGTACGCGTTGCTACTTCTGCTCCTGACTGTACTTACGCGACGCGAAGTTAGTTCAAGTTTTGGCCACCAGGTCACTGAAATTTCGATATCCGCGTAAATGAGTACGCAAGGACGGTAAATGAAAAGGTTTTTTATTTAGCTATAGCCTATAAAACACCCTTTACGAGCAAATTTGATGAAAAAATGTTTCTTCGCTAGGAGTTGGTAACTCTACTTGTTCTCCTATTATCTCACGGAAGCGATTAAAAATCTTTACTTCATAACTGATTTAAGTATTCATAACGATGAAGGTTGATGGTATCCGTGAGGAACCAGGATAACAGGAAATTGAATAGACTGACCTGGTTTTCTTGATTGAGCAGTTTCAGTTGGTCGTTGATAAGGCTGTACTTGGCGCTCTCCTCCTTCCGCAGCGCCCGCTCCTTCTTCAGCTCCGGACTCCAGAAGGTCTTTATGCTGTGCATGCTGGAGCCGAGCTTCTGATTGGTCAATTCGAGCTCCTTCTTAAGGTTCCCCAGCTCCCGTTGGAGATCGGAATTCTGCGATTGCAGCTCTCCAAGGAAGAGGGGGGGTGGTTCGCGCCGGTAGTAATCATCCTCCGGGGGGGGCGGCGGCGCGTAGGAGCGGTCGTAGTCCCGCTCCAGGGACTGGTAGCGGAGCGGGCGCGGGCGAGCGCGGTGGTGGGCGCCGGCGGAGGCCGAGCGCCCGCGCTCGTCCGGAGCGGGCGACGGCTCATCGTCCCTGGCAAGGTAGGGGCTGCGTCGCGACGGGGACCTGTCGACTTGCGGCAGGCGGCCGCGCGCGCCGCCGGTCCACTCCGACCGGCGCCACTCCTCCCGGCACGGCGGCCGCTCGTCCTCGGCGTATTCCCGAAGATACAGCTTGCCTTCTCACTGGGTCATCTGGACAGCGCGGCGGCGGCGCGGCCACTGACGCCCGCCCGTTGCGCCGGCCCATCGATCCGAGCACCGCGCGTGCGCGTAGGACGCACAACTCAGCGGATAGCGATTGACTCACGAGCGAGCGGTCTTATCTCGCGGCACGGAGCGGCACGTTAATTACTTATGATACAATACGCATGACGGACCGCGCGTAATAGCGTTAGCGGTAGAACTTGTTTGAAATGTGTCACATACGATTACGAGTCGTCGAGATATGGAATGAAAAAAAATTGGTATTTTGTCATCACAATTATTGTCTCTACCTCTCCAGAACAATGGACAAATGTACAATATTAGATGGCATTGTAATGCCATAAAAAAACATATTCGAGTTATAATTTTTTGTTCGTTTCATGTAGCCTTTCTACTCCTTAATTACATTGATCACGTAACCTCAAGTACCTACCTGCGACTCATTGTTTATTTTTATTTGCCGGCCCATGTCTAAAGTCAGTTATTACTTACCTTTATTCACAACCATTGCATGAATACAAAGACGTGAAGCTCGACTTACAAATTAACATCGTAGAGGAATACATTTTCATTAATTCAATCGTAGGTTTTAAAATTAAATACTTTCTGGTCGGTCCTTCATGTCTGAAGATCGTGGTCATGGTGTTACGCAAGTAGTCTGGAACGGATGAACTGACTCCATCGGCGCCTGTCAGTTGTAATGTTAGCGACAATGTACAATTTCGGTGTGTTTGGATTCTTTAGTCGGTCCGACCATATAGTTGTTGACCAGAATTAAATTAATGAAGGATAAAATATCCATATTGGAAGTTCTGTTGCAGTTTTTTAAAAAACATTGCTCTTGTTTGCCTCCGTCGTGGTCTAAAAGAACAACTTTTGCTATTTCATCATTATCATCATCATCATATACCTACGCTGAATATAGGCCTCCCCAAAGAGCGCCATAATGAGCCACCCGCATCCAGCATGACTATTTGCGATCTATACCAATTAAATGGCTAGGCAATTATTTTGGAATAAGTTCGTGAGAGTTCAATTCGCTCGCTGTATTTTTAAGCCGTCTATCTTTAGCTAAAATCAATGCCATCGTGGGATAAGAGACTTTGGTCATAATTATCACGATTTATTAAAAAAACTGAGTTATAACTGTTGACTAGACTGACTGTTCAGCCATGTGTAGTAGTATCTGCACTGGTTGCATGATTGCGTTTAGGTAGGTAGGTTGGTACTTACTTGCTAGTGAAGGACGAATGCTTTACGTACGACATAAACGCCATCATGCTAGCTAGGATGACAAGATAAAAAAAATGCGTAAAATTATCTGAGACATACATAGTTTGTAGGTCCCTACTTCTCAGATTGGGCGTCAGCTCGTACACGGAATGGCAACCTTAATTGAACCTGACAAAACGGCCATGTTCTATAATCAAACATGACACAGTATCGACGTAATTTCGTATTACACTACTCACCAAGGGCGGTAAAACAAAGAATGTCTCAGATCACACGAAGGTATTTAATATTTTACGTCTCTTCCTTGCTAGGAAGTTAAATTTTCCGTACGCATAGCAGGCGGTAATCGTCAGTTAATGGCCAGGTCAGGTGCGACATATGTAAGGTAAACACAGAACTCTTTAGTTATTTATTATAATCTAATTAGCTCAGTTAATTAATGCTGTTAGTAAATCCGTCATCCCCCTAGCGTTTCCACGGTTGTGCCCTAAAGGGCTATAGGAGCCCGAGGTCCACTCCCAAGATGCCTGCCGTCTGACCTTTAAGCACAGATACCAACTAGAACTTGTTGGGATTAGACCGATTTCCTTCCCCGAAAAGCTATAACCTACTGCTAAAAGTCAAAAGCCAATTCAAACATTTTTTTTTAAACCTTTTGGTGAGAGTCGGGATTCGAACCCGAGACCTCCAGATTGAAAGGCGCATGCCTTACACTAAGTACTGTACTTAGAGATCTGACTACCCAAACCCAAAAATTGGCACAAGCACTTAGTTTGCGAAAATGACTACAATTTTTTTATTTTATTTTTAGATATTTATGCAAACAATTATTACACAGTATTACAGTTACAGAACTAACGCACTGTGAATCTTAGAATTAACATACTTAATATACTATCGAAGACTGGCGGTCATCCATCGCCTCGCTGAACCTCAATCATTCACGACAGACCTTTACCCAGCTACTAGCGAAAACATCAGTCAGAAGCGGATGCGAGAAGTACAATCTGCTTATTTGACCAGAGGGGAAATTAATTAGACCTAAGATTAGGCAGCGCTTGAAAATGCAATGCAATGCAGCCCCCCGAAAATCCTTCCGAAATCCTTTTTTTCAGGATCTCTGAGACCCGCACTCATTCACCTAACATCTATTTATAGCCTTGGAGTTCACACGCTCAGCGCTTCAGCGCTTCGGGGCAGCCCGACACGGTAGACCCGTGACCCAGTTCGGTATTCTATCTTTGTTTCATAAGAGGAGATTGGGTATGTGCATCCCTGTCTGTAGTAAGGTCGGCGTATGTCGGTCAGCTTGTAGCGATTGGGAGGTTTTAGGGACGTGTCATGTTTATCGAGATGTGGGAAGAGAAAAAAATTATGTAGTTGATTTTGATGATAATCAGATTATTTTGGTTTTTATTCGACATGATAGCGGTTTGTGACGGTTACCCCAGTTGCACCCAAATTTAGCTCGATCCACTTTGATACATTGCAAGAATAACATCAGGTGCTCACGTCCCATTTGTTCTATATTGCCTACTACGTTGTGAAACTTTGATTACCACAATCATTATGTTTCGGTCGCACTTAAGCATAGCGGGTATATACAAATCCAATGTCGCATGTATAGAGACAGTCATTCAGAGACGTAGGTAGGTTTCGTATTCCAATCTGGGCTTGTTATTCGTAACGCGCTAAAGCGTCTCACCCCACCCATCACACCTAAGAAAGCTAGACCTCTAATTACGCTTAAGCCTCTCACAGACTGGCGCGGCCTGACCGCGGCGGTCAATAGTAAACTTGTCATTAGCTGTCAAAGTTACTATTGACCGCCACCGCAGGCCGCGCCAGTGTGTTGCAGGCTTTAGTTACCTATACTACGAATCGCTGCGTCAAGACATAAGTATTTGACGGTGAGCTTAAATCATGTAACAGTATAGCGGGGCTGATATGATGTGTTTCGCGCTCGCTTCCACGCGCTATTACCTAACTATTAATTACTGTTTGTCTGAAAACAACTTACCTACAGCCGTGTTTATATCGTTCGCCCCGGTCGCATGGTCCCAAGAATTTTCAAAATAATTAACGTATTCTCGTTTTTTTTCAGATATCGATACCCTTTTTCCGTCCCTATATATACTGCGGGTCCAATGAATGAAAGCGGACGATCGCTCGCCTACGATCCGCCGCGGGCGGCGCCACCGGCGGCGCGTAACAATTGACAATGGAACGTCACTGCGCGGACCATCGATCCATGGTTACGCTATAGATCGTTCAAACCACGAGGACGCGCCCCGCGCCCCACTGTAGCACTCCAACCTCTTTTGTTTCCTGTGTAAAAAACGTGCGAGTAATGTACGGTCAAACAATTTGATTCCTAGGCATCATAGAACCTTGCCGTTGTAAATGCTATGTCAATACGGGTTACTAGGATTATTGCGTCGCTATGTAGCAGTTAAAATGACAGGGTTCTACGGTGGCCTAGGAATCAAATTGGTTGACTGTACGCGTTCGGGGAAAGTGTGGGTAATGTGGTACGTATTTCTAATTCGGAAGACTCTTGTGCCTCAAGTTGAACGCAGAGAGAACGCCAGAGCCCTCGCGCCTTTCCCCTGCGGGCTCGTTTTCATCGTCGCCTTGTCTAGAGTACCTGATGAGTGCTAGCAGTGGCCCCCGCCACAAAGAGCACTGGCGACCCCGATGATGACCCCCTTAACGATTTAAGGGGGTCATCGGGGTCGCCAGTGCTATTTGTGGTAATTCGATACCTACATATTTAAGTGTCGAAAAACTTTATTGAATACGAGCCAGTATTTTGATGGGCCTTTGTCATCTCGCTCATATTTGGAGCAGCCCAACTGGGGAAGGACCTACCTCGCCCTTAAGGCAGCCATAGTCATTTAACTGCTTGCTCTACAAACATACATGGGGCCTTGTGTGCCTGCACGGCTATCACAAGACGGCCCGCGAGCTCTCTCGATTTTTCTCGCACTATCCGTATCTCTCTTATTAGAAAACTTAGAAAGAGAGGTAGGTATAGTGCGAGAAAAATCGAGAGAGCTCGCGGGCCGTCTTGTGAACTTGTGATAGACGTGCAGGTGATAAAGTCACCAAAGTCCAAGAGGATGCGGTATGTACCGAGCGAAGGACCTGCATTTTTCTCCTGCTGCTAACACAGCAAATCCTCAAATCAATAAAAAGTTGGCAATGCACATATAGAAGGCTCAAAGTCACCCAAAGGGCAATGGAGAGGGCTAAGTTGGGAGTTTCTCTGCGTGATCGCATCAGAAATGCGTCTATCCGCAGCAGAACCAAGGTACCCGATATAGCCCTCCGAATCGCTAAACTTAAGTGGCAGTGGGCGGGGCACATTACACGTGGAACCGGTGAGGCGGAAAGTTACTCGAGTGGCGACCACGTACCGGGAGGCGTGGTGTGGGTAGGCCCCCCACAAGGTGGACGGATGACCTGGTAAAGGTCGCGGTAGTACGCTGGATGCGGGTGGCGCAGGACCGGTCATGTTGGCACTCTTTGGGGGAGGCTTATGTCCAGCAGTGCACATCTTTCGGCTGATATAATGATGATGAATGCACATGTGACTCCTCGAGTCTGGAGTTGCTCGAGTTATTAAATACGCATGAAACAAAATATTAGCAACAAATTATTTAAAGGGACTTGCTGGTGCGTTCCTCTTTACTAGGTGCAGTGGTGTATCGTATATAGTGTTGTGTTGTAAAATATATCACAAAAAAATCGCTCCCCTTTTTCTTTTAATTTGGTATTTTAGCTGTATTTGTATTAACCTTTCGTGCTTATTTATAAATAAATTTATTACACTTAATAACAGCGCATCGGGATTTATAGGAACGTCGGAACATTGCAGGAGCAGGAACGCACCGTCCTGCCTGTCAAAGCTGTTAACTGTCAAATCATTATTTGAGGTTATAATTTGCTTTACGTAAAAATATTATTTTGCTTTTGTATTATTGAATTCAAAATGCCGCTGCCTCCAGCTAGCGGGACTGGTAGATTCTTTGCTAAAGCCGCTAAATCTATTCGTTTGGTCCGACATGGCTGCACTAACAGACCATTCTTCCACATTTCCGTAACTCATGTAAGTGTCCAACGAATAATAACTGGTTGGGCTTCAAATGTAAAAATTATCGTGACTTTTGAATGGAAATCATTTCAAGTAAGTAATTATTTGTATTTGTTTTGTTTCAGCGCAAAAGAACGACTACACAACCAGTAATTGAACAGTTAGGTTCCTTCGACCCAATGCCGAATGTATCCAACGAGAAATTAGTTGCCCTTAACCTGGAAAGGCTGAAATACTGGCTTGGCAAGGGGGCTCATGTCACCCCACCCGTGGCTGAGTTACTAGGTAAGTTCTATTGTTAAAGTTAGTATGCCTGGATCTGGTAACACATACATGTTAATGTCCGGAACTACTCAATATTATTTTGATTTACTCAATTCTTCAAACTTCAAACTTCAAATCATTTATTTGTGAACAATAGGTATGCACATAATGTAATTATGCTAGATGGTAGGTACATATAAATTAGTCCAGCTATGTTCTGCCCCAAGGCTTACAAAGATCTTATAACTAAAACATGTTCATTACAGCAGATTAAACCTATCATTTAAGTATTCGTTGATTGATTCTTTTCTTGGTTCTTTCACCAGTCAAAGAATGAATGTTCGCAATGGACTTATCGGCTATATTTTATTCTGCGGTTTCCTTTAAGAGTGGTTCACAGCTAGCTGTTTATCCTTTCGGATGCTTTGATGCTGACATTGTTGAAGGATTATAAATTTTTCGTTTGTCATATAGTCTATTTTCAATAGCACTGATCAGTGCTAAGACATACAAAGGGTTAGAAGAATGTTTATCTAACAATCATGAGTTGTTAAATTAATCTATTGACTCCTCAAATTGAAAATAGGATAAAAATGCATTATCCGAAACCTTATTAATAGGGTCATTTCGCCGGTTAGCGACCACCTAATTTCATGTGCCGGTTAGCGACCACTTAGCTGAGTTGGTGAATTGAAAGCATATATTGTCGTTTGTTTAGTAAATTCCTATTCCATAACTACAAACAATAATGCATACGGCTAACTTTTTAATTGAAAAAACCATGTCCTTCAGGTGGTCGCTAACCGAAGGTGGTCTCGTAAGCGGCGAAACGACCCTACTTAATGCCATATATCTAATAAATTAAATTTTTATTATCAGAAGAATCCTTTTCTGCTGTTTATATAATCTGATAGATTTAGGAGATCCGCAATTTATGTTACAATTCTATTTCAATCCCATTTATGTCACAGCAAAACATTAAGTAGAATTCTCAATTATGATGACTTATATCAACAGAACCTTTATAATTTCCCAGGACTGTCCGGTTTCTTCCCAATCCACCCACACTCCTACATGAATGCATGGCGGAACCGGCAGGCGGAGGAGCTCGCACAACAACAGGAGGCTGAGAAGACAGCCAGCGCTACAGCTGCTTCATAGATTAATTAATTTAGATTGATAGAGTAATAAATAGTATAAATTACTTGGTGCCTTTGATTTTTTCCACTGTCTATTATTTTTAACCCCCAACGGAAAGAGGGTTGTTATAAGTTTGACGTGTCTGTCTGTCTGTGTGTGTGTGTCTGTGTGTGGTATCGTAGCTCCTAAACGAATGGGACCGATTTGAATGCTGTTTTTTTATCCGAAAGCTGATGTGATCGAGGAGGTTCTTAGCTATGTTTCAACAAAATTGGTTCAGCCATCTTTGAGATATTGAACTTCAGAATGAAAAAGTCGGGGGTTTATCAACTTTTCTAAGCTTTAGTTATATTGCATACTTATTAGATAAGATAAGATAAGATTAATTTATTGTCCAAAACTGTGTAAAAATAGATCACACCTTAAATAAAAAGTCCAACAGTTTGCCCATTTCGGGCGTACAATATTAAATTATCACATTTCAACATTAATTAACTTTCTTAATATCTATATAACTATCAATCTTAATATGTAAAATATTCATTAAAATTATAAAAACATTTCATTAATAGCCATTCCTTGAGCTTATTAGTATAGGATGTATATTAAAATGGCCTTCAACATCATCCTTCCACTGCCATACACTAAAATAAGCATTTCAGGTGCTACCTATGAGCTCTATGCAACTCAAGGGGAAACAACAGCTGAACTTTCCATACAAATGATTTTCGCACTACATTACTGAATTACAAAACATTTTTATGTTATTGTTTTACGTTAAAATGTTTTGTAATTAAGTAGGTACCTAAATGTAGTCTGAACAACATTTGTATGTCCACACATGCTTGTTGTTGTGGAACCCAAGCCTCCATTATTTCTTTGCCATCACAAAGATCTACAATCCTAAGTTATGTATTACTGGTAGCACAGGCAGGTACTTAGTAATTAATTACTAGTTAACACATTCGCCGCTACAGAAAAAAAAGCGAGGTGGCAACCCAACGCCACGCTAAATAATCATATAGGGTCCAGGAAAAAGTCACGAAAGATCACGTTGGGGGAGGGGGGGTATAAGGATACCTCACGTGTATTTTTCTACTGAGAACGAAACTAAAATATCTACCACACGAGTAGATACTTTTTCTCGGCTTCGTTAAACATAAATCTTTACTTAGCACTCCAGGCCTTTAAAACGTTATAAAAATAGCGCTATTATAACGTTATAATTCCGTTATTTGCCGAGATTTGTATGGAAATTTTAAACATATCGTTATTTATAAGTTATAACGTAATAATATCACTATTTTCATAACGTTTTAAAGGCCTGTATAAGCACTTCAAAATAGCGAGTCTATTTTACTAAGATAGAAAAATAAACAAGATTTACTATGTAAAATACTATTTATCTTACAATTAGGTCGAATGAAAAAAATATACGTGAGGTTATATATATGTTATGAGGGGGGGGGGGGGGGGTTAGTCAAGAACCTCACCAAATATTACCGAGAGGGGGGTCAAAAAGTAGCCGAAAAAACCTCGCGTGATTTGTGCACAAGCCCTAACCTTTGCTATATATCAAATAAAACATATCTACACTCCCACGCAATCGTTACGTCAATTCCAAATTTGAACCTTACGTGAACGTATGACGGAAGATGATCGCCTGCACAAGTGCACAATCTGGTACAGTCGGCCAAAACTGTAGTCTTCCACCCTACCCTTCATTTGAACGTCATGAAGCAACAAGGTCGATTTCCACTTGCAATATTATGACAGTAACCTTAGCGACAATCAGATCTCACAGAAACTTTTGTCAAAACTGGTACGGTACGCGGCACAAAAGTTTGCGTGTCTGAAGTTAGCCTCGAGTCGCCTCCCGCATACCCGTCCGACCCCTCTGACACCTTTGCGGCGCTACTAGTAGCTAACATGAGATTCGTTAACTGATTTTAATCGTATTGTATACCACTTTCTTGGCCGACCGTACTCCGTCATTGGCGTTGGAACGGTAACACTTAGTGCGGCTGTAATCCGATCGGGTAGGGGTCGGGTTGCATAATGTGTAATAGTCATATTATTGATAGGCATACGTGGATTCGTCATATTCATTATTTTGCTTAATTGTAAATAGTCATACATTTATGCGCATAAAGTTTTGAACCATATAATGTTTAAGAACATAATGTGTATTACGCATAAATTTGTGGCGCATAAAATTTTATAAGCATACTTTTTAATGGACATTAATTGGTAGCTCATGTAACTTTTTATCCATACTATTGAAACGCATAAACTGCAATACGCATAAGCCTATGATTTTTTAGGTTGCAAAAAGTTTTGATGAAAACAAGTTTTAACCGCTCTTTTATAAAAAAAATAACCTCGAAGTCAAACGCGGGAGCAAAGCTCCCGAGTTCATCTTCTAACCTATCCGCGATCCGAGTCGGCTTTGCCACTAAGTCCCTGTTCAGAAAGTTATGACACTTAGTTATGACATTATTAATTATTACTAAAATTAATGATGATATTAACAATTATTACCTACTAAAATTTATTATAAATATCAACATTATGACTAAATAAATGTATGACATTCTACATTATGGTTAAACCAATTATGACTCCATATAATTATGACACGGAATAATTATGCCATAATAGTACATTGTGATACAAGTGAGCTATGTTGATCATTACAGAGCTATGTTGATCATTAGAGAGAGAGAGGCGGAGTTGTCACGCGAACCCCAGGTGAGCGTGATAATAGAGCCGAGGACGTAATTATCAAAGCTCACGCGTGTCATACGACGTTTTTCAACACATTTGCGAGGAAAAAATCCTTTTCATAAAATGAAAATGTTACAGGCTCCTAAGTTGTTTCCTTTAGTTATTGATGACAACAGGTTTTTACTCACATACATTTGTACATCTCCAAGAATGTACAGTGGCGTCAATTCTATTTATCACTTTTCTATTCACCACGAGTCAACCTTTTTAATAATAACCAAGCACGCATTACCAATGTTTACAAATATTCGTAAAATTACTTATTTTGGCACGCAACTATTTTTTTTTCGTGAAGTTCGCGCAGTGCGCCCGCAGCGAAACTTAGATGAAATCTCTAAACAGCCAATACAAAATAAAATAAATATTTTCTTATTTAATATAAATTCATGTAAAATGTTATCAAAAGTAAATTGTTTTACTAAATGAAACGTTTCTATATCATATCCAAGAAGAAATAATCAATTAATTCGCAAGAAGGATTTAATTTGTTTAGTCGAGTAAGAATCCATTTGCCGAGAATTAAAAACAAACCTGTATAACCCGGTCAATTTAAGAATGCGCCGAGTCCATACATACACCTTGCTGCGATGTGCCAACGTGTCTTAATCGGGATATAAACATAACTACACGAGTGAAAAACCATTAACGCCAAAAAAAAAATATGAGCATCAACTTTATGCGTAAAGTGCTATGACAATCAATATTATGACAATAGTTGATATGCAACCAGATGGCCACCCAATCCGATAATATAATTCTCCCACTCTTTCTCCTTGATAATCACTATTTTCAATTTGTTTGTGCGGTCTGCCTTCCATAATTATGTAGCTGGGCGCCCTGCAATAGCTGGGCCCCCCTCATACTAAAAATTAACCCCCTACCAACAGAATTCCAGTTATTGATATGCCAGTTTTTGAAGGGTGGCCAGTAATTGAAACCTTATACCTACCAAAATGAATAATAAGTAAGTTCATTTTTGAAGGGTGGCCAGTAATTGAAACCTTATACCTACCAAAATGAATAATAGGTAGAGTTCATTTTCGAAGGGTGGCCAGTAATTGAAACCTTTTACCTACCAAAATGAATAATATTTTTAGTATGCGGTGGGCAGCTACTAACGATTTAGCCAAATACAAATAATTGACGGGAAAAATAATACAACGGATTATAAATGAACTCGTTTTTATTACGTGAAAAATGACAGGACTAAAACCCCTCAAACCTCCGGTGAATACAATAAAAATTACATTTTGACAGGCAAACTAAAGGCACACTAACGCGGTAACATCCGTATCACAAGCAAAAGTGATGGAACTTATGTTTATGTTTACACATTTAATAACTTCGATGGCAAAACAGAGTTTAAGTCCTAAGCTATAACTTTGAACTAGTACAACAATATATTATATGTAAATGCTTGCTATAAATTTCGAGTACAAATGTAGAAAAAAAAATGGTTTTAAAATATGCCTGTCACCTGAGGAAAATTGCATAACCTAAACACAACTCTTGTAACGAAATAGAAAAATTGTTCTAACATTCCTTGAGCAAAAATTTTATGCGTACAAAAGGGTAACTAAACTTCATTCCCTTAAGAGATCCAGAAATGATCTAAATACACCTTTGATTAACTTTAACGTTTCTAACAAGATCTTACAGGCAAAAAGAGAATTTTCAACTAAAATTTTATTTACTAAATAAAAGTTACATATAGAAGTTACGATCGTAAAAAAAACCCTTAACTACTTTACAATACACGGTCTCCTTAACAAAAATGGAAAATTAAACCAATACCATGTGTAGTCATATCAACAGGATGTAAACATACTTTGAAATCAAAGCAAATTTTGCGTTTTTTTTTACAAAAAGGCACGGCCGTCAACTGTTCTATTATATATTTTTGCACAAAGCATATGTCAAGTAGAAATTGTCAACTTGCCAGAACGTAACATGTATAGCAGATATTCTATTTGTCGCATGGTTCCTTTGTACACCAATAATAAATCGTTTTAACATAATTTTCAGTCATAACATAGTCCATTGAAGGTTTTTATAAGCATTAAAAGCCGCAGTCGTCAACCAATGCGGATATTAAAAAGTATAATATTGTGCACAGCTAACAGTCTGTCAAGTGGTTCTAGTTGACTTGGCAGAGGAACTGTGCACGAGTTTTATAGTTTTCGTATATTTAATGGCGTGATTGTGCTGCGAAGCTTGGCAGTTAAGCGGGTGCATGTTATTTGTACTTTTGCCCCCAGATATTGCATCGGGGTTACTGGCTCTTTCCAACGGCCTCCTTGACGACGCGGCTCGCTGGAAACAGAAATATACTCATTAAAACCGTGTCAATAATCATTAACATACAAGAGTTACTCATTTCTTAATTAGTAGTCCGTGAGCACTGAGAAATAAGAAGTCGTCGTGTTCAGGTTAAATCGGTGATTTCGGCGTAAGAACGTGTAAAAGCAAGCGAAAAAAGGATTAGATTAACTTTATTAGTTAATTTTACACTTTCGATGCACTGACATTATTCTAATATGTTCACAGGTATTGGTAGACATTACTTTGAATTAATTTTATTCAGTAGGTCAATTTCAAATAATGTGTCTCAAGATTTTTAATGAATTGGAAAATAAATGTACCGTTGATACAAATTCGATACTGTATACAACATTGGATGTATACTCATCCACTTATCTGGGAAATTAGAAACTCTAAAACATCTAAAACATCTAGGAATGTTTAGTCAATACGATTTCGAAGTAGGTAGCTATTTACAATTTTACAGAAGAATGCTAGACAAATTGTCCATACAATTATTTTTAAAGGTCAATAAAAGTATAATGAATGTGTTTTTAAGACTCAGATTTTTCTTTATACTACGATACATATGCTCGATTTGAAGCTTGACTTTCAAACAATATTTTTTTTTTTTGGAGGCATATGAAAATCGCATCGGTGCTCGATACGTTTGGGTAAGGAAAGTCCGAGTATAGGTATCAACAACCATGATTCATCTTGTAGCGATATGCAGAAAAAAACAACACATATAGCAGGCGAACAAATGTAACAGTTACAGACATAATGTATCAATCATTACAACATAACTGATTTACCTATTGTTAAAAATGATAACGTGAGTATTGGTGGACTTTATGCTGTTGTAATAAGGTTCACAAATGGTCGGCTGCGTGTGTCGTCGATGGTACACTAAGTTTAGTGTTAGTAAATTAAGTAGGTAATTTAGTAAGTAGGTATACACAACAATGTTTGACTTTTGGAAGGGAGCGCGGCCTTATGTTATGATTATTTATACTTAATGTTATTCCTACATTGTGTTATTATACTGTGTGCTCATAAATGGAAATAATTGTATATTGATTTAAAGGTACACATCGTTGTCATGTCAGTATCAGTTCGACATCATCTAAAAACTGGGCGTATCTAAGGAAAGTCCGAGTATAGTATCAACAACCATGATTCATCTTGTAGCGATATGCAGAAAAAAACAACACATATAGCAGGCGAACAAATGTAACAGTTACAGACATAATGTATCAATCATTACAACATAACTGATTTACCTATTGTTAAAAATGATAACGTGAGTATTGGTGGACTTTATGCTGTTGTAATAAGGTTCACAAATGGTCGGCTGCGTGTGTCGTCGATGGTACACTAAGTTTAGTGTTAGTAAATTAAGTAGGTAATTTAGTAAGTAGGTAAACACAACAATGTTTGACTTTTGGAAGGGAGTGCAGCCTTATGTTATGATTATTTATACTTAATGTTATTCCTACATTGTGTTATTATACTGTGTGCTCATAAATGGAAATAATTGTATATTGATTTAAAGGTACACATCATTGTCATGTCAGTGTCAGTTCGACATCATCTAAAAACTGGGCGTATATACAGTCATGGCCAGATAATTAAGAACATGATTTTTCCCCCATACAGTTGCATACAAATATGACTTTTCAAATTTAATGATGCTTTACAATATGTTTGGCCAATTTTATTTCTGAGTATATGGAGGTATCTGTGTATAAATAAGAATTAAATTAGTTTATATAAAAGTTCTGCTTAAAAAAATATGGATTGTCAAATGGACAGTTTTTACGAGTTCATACTGTAATTTTTAAAGTCTATTTTTTTTCCTTTGCCCTATATTAAATACTGTTTACACGGTTACATCCGTATAATCAGAAACAAAATTAATCAAACACATTATAAATTATCATCATATTTGTATACAACTGTATGGGGAAAAAAATCATGTTCTTAGTTATCTGGCCATGACTGTATATGTACTCGTATGTATGGCTTAAGCCGGGTATTCATTAGGCAACATTTGTTAATATACACTGTTTATAAACCGTGTTGCACAATGTTTCATCATCTCTGTAAACTGTTTATAAACAAAGGTGATGACACATTGTTTATTAAACATGTTGCCATGTTCCCCACTTCGAGTGGAGAACAAGTGTTTATAAATTGTTTATAAGCAAAAACCAACAGGTGTGGACGTGTGTTGCGCGAGTTTATAAACAGGACTTGAGTTTATAAACATGATTTTGAGTTTATAAACAATTGACAAGTGTAGACTGCGAAGTTTCAGAAACAGTCTTTACTTAAACTTGTCGCGAAACATTCTGATCAAATTCGTAAACTGTTTATTGACAAATGTTGCCTAATGAATACCCGGCTTATTTTCGACAAAGTTAACGTTTCTTAATTTTACCTTAACTAGAGTACACTTTATTTGAAAAAAAAACGCTCATTTACATAGGAACAGTGCAATTTAAAGAAGAGCTTGTAAAAAATCGTATAAAAAAAGCAGAGGTCGGCTCACTTTTTTAATTTTAGGTAAGTAAAAGGTATAGTGCTCGACGCTAAACTAGTATATGGCATGGGCACTCTATGTTAAAGTGACATGGCTTAAATTTGAAAGAAGAAAAATCCCCTTAGTTCGAATTCAACCCATATTGATTGATTGATTGATTAAAAGTTTATTCCCACAACACACAATTTTTTACTCCTTAGGGCCACAGAAACACGCTTTTAAGACTATTTGGCATCCTCCTGGGGCACCGTGTATTTTGCTCGACTTGGCGGGCGCACTACCGTGCCCCAGATACTTAACGTGTTTCTAGAGTTCTAGGTGACACAGGCCAATTTAGATATATATATTTATACATACAAAGAGACACTTAAGGTTAATATAAATCAAGTTGAAATACCACCCACCACGTTAGTAGACTATGAAACTTCTGGCAGAAAATAATTATTTCAGGCGTCAGTCCAATAGTTAGTGCAAGCCGTTGTTTTTAATATTATTCTACAATACTAAGCCATAAATAAATAAAAATAATGAATAATTCCTACAAATGATATCACGTATGATTTAATATCAGTCTACAGATGTTAGATAAAGTTCTATTAATATCGACGACAACAGTTTATAAACAAAGGTGATTACACATTGTTTATTAAACATGTTGCCGTGTTCCCCACTTCGAGTGGAGAACAAGTGTTTATAAACTGTTTATAAGCAAAAGACAACAGGTGTGGACGTGTGTTGCGCGAGTTTATAAACATGATTTTGAGTTTATAAACAACTGACAAGTGTGGACTGCTAAGTTTCAGAAACAGTGTTTACGTTAAACTTGTCGCGAAACATTGTGATCAATTCGTAAACAGTTTATTAACAAATGTTGCCTAATGAATACAAGGCTTACCGTACCAGAGCAATTCTAACAACAGTATGCCAGCTATTTAAATGTCAGAACGTAAAGTTGTGCTGCCATTCAAACGGTATTCCCTCATTAATGTTTACATAATGATGCTATTTGGTAAATATTATTATTAAAGCGTATAATTCGCAACGATACAATTATCTAGTAAGTAGTTACCTACACTACAATTAAAATATACTCGGTAGTGCGTTTAAATTTTAAGCCGTACAAAATTCAAGTAACACTTCACAATAATCAGATAATGCATTATGTTATTAATGTGTTAGATTATTTTAAATTAAAAATCTTTGAATATGTTTCATTCTCATTATTTCCGGCCAGATAGTTTATTATTAAGCGTTTGTATAAAGCAACTTTTATATTTCAATCTATCCACTTACCACTGAATTTTGTATGGACTTAGGGTACTGCGTTAATCCTTTTTACCTAAAACCAGTTATTAGGTTAATATAGGACATTCTTGCTTAATTGCAAGTTTAGGGGTATTGTGCAAGATAAATTAACTAAAAAAAACAGATAAGTAAATGAGCCAAGTTTCTACGTGTCACTTATAATGTAATGTAAAACAAACGGAGGAAAAATATAATTGAATACAATAAGATTAGCAAAAAAAGGGGAGTCGTCTATGGTACAATCTACGTCTACGGCGGGAAATTAAAACAAAAAACATACGGCACGCGGGATAACTCAAATCTTGGAGGGAAATTAGTGAAGTTGTCTCATCAAACTATCCAATTTATCTTTAGTATCTTGCACCAACTGTTGGACATCGTTGACGGACGAATCGTCTAACGATTGCATTTGTTTCGATCGTATGGTCAATTTGTTGACTTGTTTCGCTTGTTTGGGTTCTTCTTTCGGATCGCAGGGAGAGCAGCCTTTTAAGATAAAGTATCAGATCAATAATCTAAACTTCTGTATGAGTCACATATTTATTGAACAAGGTGTACCGTTATGCCTAGGACACGTGCAAAGGATGGAGCCTTCTCGTTTGCCACGAAAAACTCTCCTGAGTGAAATAGCACACGCTAAACGATCGGTCGGGCGACCTATGTTGCGTTTTAAGGACAGTGCTAAACGGGACATGGTGTCCTTTAGGATCGACCCCTCAACTTGGGAAGAACATTCCCAAGATCGAGACCATTGGAGGGAGACCCTACGCAATGGAGTGGTGGAACACGATAAAGCTTGGTTCGATCTCTTATCCTATAGACGCGAATTAAGACACCAACGCGCTGCTCTTCCTCTTTCATCTCCGGGCAGGACATTTACTTGCCAATTATGTGGTCGTGGCTGTCGCTCCCGTATCGGCCTGACGAGCCACGTACGTAAGTGCCGCAACTCTAATATGGACGCTGTTTAAATCATCTTTTTATAGATGTATAAGGCCGATGATGATGTACCGTTATGTCAATTTTGGTACGGAACACTGCCTTATTGTAAAGTGCTATCGCCACGAAGAATTTCGTACATTGTTGTATATTCACTAACTAAAGAATGATGGCGTAATACGAAACCGACATTTAGCGGACATATTTTAGTTACACAACTTACATAAGAATTTGCCATTAAGTGTATCTCGATAACCCGAACATATTATGATAATTTCGTTACAGCCTAGCAATGTGAATTTAAAAGCTAATACGCAGGGTGTATGGCGGGCAGTAAACATCGTGTCTAAATTAACGTTGATTTGATAAAGCCTGTTATACATAGGCTTTACTTTATTTAATGCTATCGGTCTGTCGATTGCAGCAGTTGTAGGATTTTTGTAAAATCATTAAGTGTATTTAGATACACTTCCCCACACACTAAAACAATAAAGTTATTTGATCTAGATTTTTGCATACACCTATTTTTAACCCTACTCTATCCACTGCAAAAAAAATTGTAAAATAATCAGAATCAAATACAAATTGTAGGTACCTACCACGTATAGTTTGTAAAAGTTAAAATGACGAAAATGCACTTAACGCCAGAGCTCCCTAGGATGCGCTGTGTTGGGAGTGAGGGACTTGCGTGTCTCTATCTGCCAACACAGCGAATCCTCAAGTGAATAAAGGGTCGGCAACGCACTTGTGATTCTTCTGGAGTCACAAGTGTCCATAGGCGACGGTACCAGCTTAACATCAGGCAGGCCGTAAGCTTGTTTGCCACCGTCGTAGTATAACAAAATAAAAAAATATATAAAAGGAAAAGATAACAAAGCGACGTCATAAAACTGACCGAAGTGTGGCAGGTGTACTGGAGTAGCTGCTGTTTGTTCTATTGTTTATGTGTACTCGTAATTGTTTTACAACAAACAATAAAGGTCGATTATGGTTAGTTTTAAGTACTTGTCGTCATCTAAACTGTCACTGTGTGAAAAACGAACTATATTTAGATGTATTTTGCACGTATGGATTCCGTTCAGAGAAGTATAAACAAACTAAATTTATTATTTCGAAATTACTCGTTAAAACATAGAAGACCACAGACAAAACCCTCTAGAGTCGCTAGCCAGACCGACAAGGTGCTATACCTTTGACTTATTCGGTATGCTGCAGTTTTTTGTGGAGCGCGTCGAAAGTTTGGTCGATGTTTTTATTTAAATTCTTTACAATGTCCCCCATCAAATCTGAAAAAATATTTTGGTGCTTATTATTTTAGAATACGGTATATATACGACTGATATCAGCTACTTTTAATAACGTCAAAAATGCTTTGTTAATATACGGGTTGAAGGGAAATGCAAACTAGTGACGTCACAGTGTTCTAAGGTCAAATAGAGTCCTTTTTGGTCTTATGTATATAAAAGGACTTAGATATTGGCATAATCATTAATCAATATCCTATCAGTGAGGCGAGGTATCGAGGCGATGTATTTTCTTTAATGGCTCTGCTCATGCTACCTCATATTATCATATGAATTTAATTTTGCATCAGCACAATAGGGGGTGTAGACACTAAATAAAATAATCAATATTGTTGCATTTTCTCGAATAAGGATTATAAATGTAGTCAAATGGAGAAAAACAACGCAAGAGGTTAAATAATCACCAAGTTATAAGCGTCCAAAGTTTTAAGAAGGGGTATGTTCTGTCCCTTTTCCGCAAAACGCACCTTCATATGAAACGATTGTCATTTACTATGACGCTAGACGATCGTGACGTCACGATCCCGGAGCGTTTTCTCTGTCTAACAGGCAACATTGAAACGGTTGCAGCTTCGAAATTTTTTGAGATATTCAAATGGGATTTTAGTCATTAGGCATATTTTTTTGCCTCCTTTCTTTTGAATTAATAATAAATTTTGAGTCTACACCCCTATTTGCGTTATATTTAAAGTTATTGATAGCAGTGTATCATCATCAAGTAATTGTCTTTCTAATATTCTTATTCGGTTATCTTGTGAAATTATTAAGGAGGTACACACTTTGTGTAATTTTTATATTCTAGCGCTATCTGGGAGACCCTGTAATTTTATTTCTCCTGATAATAACGAAAAAAAAAATGCGAAAAAATATTGTGGTTGATATTTTCCGAGTACTTTCGTAAGTTTTGTTTGATGGTAAAACGTAAAAATAATGTGTCTTTACTGTTGTCAAATACGGACAAAACAAATCATGAATTAAATGTACGAATTTATTACATCCCTTTCAAGCCATGTTTCAATCTGATATTCGAAACTTTATAGTAGTTTATGTGACTGTACATAATGAAGGGCATTAAACACGAGTGTGGGTTTATGAAACGAGCCGAAGGCGAGTTTCATAATAACATCACACGAGTGTCTTAACGCCTAATTATGTACAGTAACATACACTACTTTATCTATCCACATATTATAAGCCTCCACGATGCTTTCAGGAACCGCATATTATGACCGGCATCGCGGCTTTGTTTTCTGGCAGCTGTCATAGTTTTTTCTTAATTCAGAGACAAACTAGAGTCGGATCCAACTGTCATATCGTTCGATATCTTACTTACGTGCGACATTTGTCAAATTTGTATGCAAATTGACAATTCATTTCGAACTAAACGTCATCTCGACTGATATTAGAATAGAGGTCAAATCAAATTTCTTTGATTTCAGAGATGTTCGAAATTTGAATGAAATAATATTATCGAAATCGATGTTATTATTTAGCAATAATAACATTTTCGCAGATAAGAAATTTGTTCTAACAAAACAGTCTATTTTTATGGTGGCCATAATGTGCGGTTCTTGAACGCATCATGGAGGGTTTATGATATTTGGATAGATAAAGAAAATAATATGACCCGCCGAAGTTGCACGTATTTTATGCCTGTTGCCAAGATGTGTATACCTACATGTTCATAGGTTCGAAAGCGTTCGTATTGTAGGATGAAACGGCATCTCCGACTAACAGAATCGGGTGCTAAACCTATACCAAGTCATTATAAAAGTATTCGTTTAGCTGCTATTTCTTATTGAATTCGACTTCATTCATACCTTACGCGTTTTCCCGAATCTATATTATGGTCATGAAAGGATTCATGAATGTCACTATAGATGATTGTTGCACTAGATATAACCTAGCTATAAACTTATGTATATAGTCCTTATATGATGCGAGACTGCATACATAACCAATGCAATCTAGTAATGAATGACAAGGCAAACCAAACATTACAGAGACTATACACAAACAAAATTATTATATGCTCTGATAAAACACCCAATCTCCGCTTCGAAGGGACTGCACTCAAAACACGTTTTTTTTTACTGTGCAAGACTAGTACAAATTGTATTTCCTCATTTATCGCAGGAAGGCTAGCACGACAGACCGCGCGAGATAAACTACCCGACCCTTTCTCACAGTGCAGTGGAAGACAGAAGAGAAGTTAGATCGGTTTCACAAACCCGTTAATTCCGCGTAGCAGAATTTCTATTCGCGTTTTCCCCCAATTTTTATTTTTCTTAGTCAATTTAATTCATATAATTACGCAAGTGTTGACAAACGCATTGTTTTCTAGTCCCGTTTTTGCCTATTTGCTTATTTCTCCAGACTATTTTTTTTCTCTTTTTCTCCAAACATAACTAAGTTAACATAGTAACATTACCGGCATGCCCCTATCGCCATCTTGTTCGTAATTCAAATTCGACGGAGCCCCGCACAACGGGGCTCCTATTTCTGTGCGGTTCGCCCTTCGGACATCTGAAGCTACCTAACGAACCTAACCTACCTAGTGTTTCGCGAATTTGCGAGGGCTGATAGTTTGGTTATGTACGGGGTAGGGCAGAAAAAGCGCGCCTGGAAAACAATCAGTCTATTACCACGTGGAAATATGAACTAGATCGTATAGAAAAATAATCAATTGGGGAAAAAGTGACTAGAAGCCAACCCGTTTGTCAACACTTACGTATATGAAATAATTCGAGTAAGAAAAATTAAAAGTGGGGAAAAACGCGAATAGAAATTCTGCTACGCGGAATTAACGGGTTTGGGAAACCGATCTAACCACTCGACAGAAAGGTGATAGTGTCGCGCGAATTTCAACAACCGGTTGTTACAACGCGTCGTGACTACAGGGTGGATGCAAAGCGACAAGTGAGAAAATGTTTGTGCTAGCCGCACAAATCGTATACTATACACACAGACAGTAACCCACACATATTCCCGTAATCACCAAACCCGAGTACCTTTGAGTTTAGTCTTTATGCAGCTCGTCAATTTTTTTGTTTATGGCTTTGAACGTTTTGTCAAATTTTTTATTTAAAGCCTCCGCAACTGAAAATTAATTTTCGATTAAAAGTGATGGAAGACACTCCTTAATTGCGTGTTCATTATCATTACCGAAACGAGTAGGTCGATGTTTAGGTATATAAAGTCCCGTGTAACACGGGCAGATGTAAATTACATTATCTTTCACTGTTTATGAATTCAGTTACATAGTTACCAGTGGCGGAGCGTACATACAAGCCGATTCCCACGGGCTTGCCTAAAATTTCTTTCTATAGTAACATCCTCTTTCATAACTTTTTTTTTGCTCCGGGTTGCCCATCGAAAATTTTCACGCGCCGCCACTATAGATAGATTAGTTATACGAGCGAGCGAAGCGAACGATGTTCTCCGTTTCAGATTGGGCCTAAATTATTTCGTATGTCCGGATGTCCGGTTGTCTAGCTGTACAGGTCGCACTTCTCAACCAATTCACGTGAAATGTTGTGACCCGGTTCAATAATTAGATACCTAGGTATATTGTTTTTTTTTTTGTCGAAATAGTCATTCGCAATATAAATATATTGTTCTAGAAACTCGTCACTACCTAATCAAGTATAACCGCGGCATGTCCCTACGTCCCTAAAGACATCCAAATGTGAAGGGTATATAGCGGTATAGCAAAGGAATATATTGTTCTAGAAACTCGTCACTACCTAATCAAGTATAACCGCGGCATGTCCCTACGTCCCTAAAGACATCCAAATGTGAAGGGTATATAGCGGTATAGCAAAGGAATATATTGTTCTAGAAACTCGTCACTACCTACTCAAGTATAATCGCGGCACGCCCCTCCGTCCCTAAATGCATCCAAATGTGAAGGGTATATAGCGGTATAGCAAAGGAATATATTGTTCTAGAAACTCGTCACTACCTACTCAAGTATAATCGCGGCATATCAAGTCCCTAGTGACATCAGAATGTGAAGGGTATATAGCGGTATAACAAAGGAATATATTGTTCTAGAAACTCGTCACTACCTAATCAAATATAATCGCGGCATGTCAAGTCCCTAGTGACAACAGAATGCGAAGGGTACCTGCGCTAGCGGCGGCGTCGATCTGGCCGTGGTGCTTCTGGTAGTATGGGCGGATGATGCGGTTGTAGATGATCAGGGAGCCGTTCAACTCGTTGGGCAGGTAGCACCATATGATGAAGATGCACTGTGGATAACAGATAAAAAATAATAATTTTAGGAGATTGTCTAGAATATAAGACCATTTTAAGGGACGGTACATTCATTCTTGTCATTTACCAGCGTTGGGAATAAGCTATTCTATATATTTTTATATGTTCATATAGATTCGATAGTCAACTAGCATTTTTATTTCCTCAAAATAATAATGTTTCATGCAAAGAAAAATTATAAAAAATTTAACGCTATATATATTTGCGCCAAAAAGTCAGTCGCCATTATCGTGACGTCATAAGAGCAGAAACATAGTAACGTCAAATGTGCATGTATGTTACAACGAAAACTTGTTTTTGCTATACTGACGTCACTAACGAGATAAAAATTGCGGTCAGCGTTTTCGGTCAGGTCAGGTGACATACAGGTGATCATCATCATCTTATCAGCCGAAAGACGTCCACTGCTGGACATAGACCTCCCCCAAAGAGTTCCAAAGTGACCGGTCCTGCGCCAACCGCATCCAGCGGACTCCCGCGACCTTTACCAGTTCATCAGTCCACCTTGTGGGAGGCCTACCATCGCCGCGCTTTGCGGTACGTGGTCAGATATACAGATAATAAAACTACGATTTAAATTTTCAAATAATAAATCTCATGGTTTCAAGTTTCAAGTTTCAAGTATTTTATTGCATTCATGTTGTTATAATATAGTACATAGTTGACACATGTTACAGTAAGTCTCAAACATGAACCCTGCAAGGGCATCGCAATACATAGGTATTTATAGATTAACTTACAACTAATAGTCTAATAAAATAACATAAGTCAGCGGTAAACATAGTTATTTTTAGGCATTTTGTGTGTCTTTATGCATATGTTTGTTGATGACGTATTTAAATTACTAAACATAATTTAGATATAATATATATTTATTTATTTATATATATATATGTGTGCCTATACTCTGTGTTGAAACAATTATAATTTGGTAGTAGATATATGTACTTTTATAGTACTTTTATAGGTTATAGCAAAATAGTATTATATTCGTATTTCTTATGGTAAAAACTGTAATAGTTTAATTTTGATATTTTTGATAGACGAAAATACCCTATTCCCGACCGCAACATTTGAAATGTAGCGGAGTTTTTCGGAAGAAACTTCTGCATGCACTTATGACTTTGACCCAAAAACGGCCCTGGGAAATGGCAACTAAATGCAGCCAGTAAAAATATTCCCGGTTTCCTAATGCTAATGATGTAATCATATTGAACACCATACGAATACGGTGATTTACACATCAAGAATGCCGTTGCATTATTGCCGTGTGAACAGAATTCAGGTGGCAGGTAGCCAGCAATCAGTTGATGTCAGTAATTAGTTTTACATACATATAATCACGCCTCTCTCCCAGTGGGGTAGACAGAGATCACGGATTTCCTTTTGCTACGATCCTGACAAACCACTTTCGCTTCACTCACATTCATAACAAAGAAAAAGTAAATAATTATACGACTCTGTTCGTTATTGATATCAATATTGCAAAACTATTTCCTCCTTGATGCATAATTTTCTTGAACTTTTAATAATAGAATGAACAAGTTGCGTTGAAAATTTATTTTCATCGGTACAGCATACCCCTTTTGGGAATACAGGCGTGACTTTTTTGTATAAAAGTATGTTGGGAGAAGAATGTAACAATGACAGACAGTCTACGTATGTAGGTATGTAGCCAATAAAATAACGTGACTATCTACAATTTAAGAGGCCTTGGTTACATCCGATGTCTAAAGAACAACAAATTGTGGATGCAACAAGATGCCAGAATGGTCAATAGAATTTGATCAAGTTTTTGAGAGAGTGTGCAAAGGGAACGAAGTTCTTCGTCTCAGCTTGTGCCAACATTATTTTGTATGTCCGGCTGTTCTCCTCTACAATTCGCATTTCTCAACCGATGACCTATCCCTTAAATACATAGGGATAGGTCAGTTACTGGCCTACCGCGAAAGGCATTCGAAGTTTCCCCTCTCTGTCATACTTACGAGTTCGTACGTAAGTGCGACAGAGAAGGAAAACTTCGAATGCCGTTCGCGGTGTGCCCTCTGGCCACCTCATACTAAAAATGAACTCTATTCACCTATAACATATTTCATTTTTAGTATAAGGTGTTAATTACTGGCCACCCTTCAATAACTGGCCACGTTATAATAAATTTAATTATGTTTGTAGAGGTGGCCAGTTATTGAAAGGTGGCCAGTTATTGGCAATTGCCCTGTATAGATTTTTTTGCAGATTCAGTTTTTCGTTTTTTTTTTTTATAATAGACAGGCTCGCGATTTTTACAGCTTACAGAGTCATTCGTTTTAATTAGTTGAATTTGATAGTTTTTTAAAGTTGGTACAACTGGGGATGGGGTAGGGATGAACCGAAAGTATTAACTGGTCGAATCTTGAAACTTACTCTAGTTCTTTTGAAACATATCAAAGTCAAAGTGTCCGGCCTAACAAGGAAAATAACTATATGGACAGTAACCAGAAAATTTTGGACCGCACTGGTACTTCCTATCCTATCCTATACTATTAAACGAGCAATATTTGTATATAAATATATTTGCAATCACGTTCTCGGAAACGGCTCTAAGGATTTCGATGAAATTTGGAATATAAGGGTGTACGGGGGCAAAAAACCGATCTAGCTAAGTCTCATGTTTGGGAAAATTCATTCTCCGTATTTGCTCTATTTTCACCCGAGCAGAGCTCGGTCGCCCAGGGACTGTATGCTAATATAATAAAGAGGTAAAGTTTGTATGTAGAGTAATCCCGGAACTACACATCCAATTTAGAAAATCTTTCAGCAGTATAGAATGTACTTTCGGAATAGATTAAGAGAATATTTTATCCCGCGGCAACTATGCTGTGTATTTTTAGAGAATGATCATTGATCAAACATAGATAATGAAATTAGTTTATTTCCTTATTATTTTTACTCCAATGACAGTTAGGTTGTGTGTGTTACTACACCTGGGCGAATATTCAGCGTTTTAAGGCGTTTTTTTTTCGTCATTGTCGTCGCCAGCAAATACCAAGTATTAAAAGAGACGAATATCAGAGTCCACTTTTGATGAAGACGTAAGCCAATACCGGTGCTGAGTCTTTTTTGATTTAAGTTTCCGCGGTATGTTTTACCTCTGCTGAAATAATCTTGAGCCGACAGCCCGACAATGACGTTAGAACCGAGCGGTTCTCGGAGATTGGCCCACCTACGTTAGAATAACATTAACTATAACTATAATCTATGCAACGAATGATGAACAACAAATACATATTCCAACAAAGCATCCACTACTATTCTGCTACTGTACTACGATGTAGATACGCCGTTTTTCAATGAATGGTGTGAATTATGAGCAGATACGACCTTGCACTGAATATCTGCGAACAAAGAACTCGCAGTGACGTGCAAAGTGGACATAACCTTTGATCTGTGACAACACTAAACTGCTGTTAGCTCATCAGGTTAAGGTACGATTCCAGGCTCGACTGCAGCTATCACCTACCCAATTTACGAGCCGAAACCGATCATCATCATCATTTACTGGTGAACGCATTTTTGATATCAGAGTTCCGGATTACTCTTTACATATGATATACAGCTATAGGTACAAACTCACATATTTTACCTTTTTATAGAAAGAAAGTGTTTATTCGGGACTAGCTAAACACATATTTGTCATGAAATGGTCATAAATCAGCGTTATGCTGGCAGGGCCAGCGCGCTGGTCTTCGGTTGTGGCCATTTAGTCCAGGCAATGAACTGACAACTTGTATGGAAAATATGTCAAATTTGGAAATAATTTATAATAGCAGATTTTTTTTATGTAATGGATATATTATCAATTAATTAAATAGTTACTTAGTGACAAAATCTAACAAAATTTCAGACATCAAAAAAATTATAACTTAACTAGCTTCTCAAAAGTCAGAAAAAATATGAATAAATGGTTTTATCTTTATTTTGGTTCATTTACATTTGCTCTATAATATTCAAGATAAATAATCAAAAAAAAACAAGTCATGCTTTTTTTTAATCTATATACCTAAATACTTCCGGATGGAAAGTATGTTGGATTCTTGAATAAAGCATCTTAGAACAATGTTTTAAAATGAAATAAAGAAAAAAAACGCTAAGTATTATAAATTCATGTTTTTCAAAACCGTATTTTGCCTGTAGCAACCTGGAGTAATTTGGTGAAACACGGAGCAATAACGTCACGATCGCACACAAGTATATATGTAGGTATAATATTAGATTAGTATAGATATTATCAATATTCATCATGCTGACTGTTATTTCGACTTTATTGTCATTTATCAAGAACACTATCAGTTAAACTTAATTTACATCGATATTTAAAAATTGTGACTATCGGTTTAGGTGTAATATTTTTACTTGTCATCTTGCGTGAATCAATTTCACAAGAATTAGTCGACGTCTGAGAAGGGCTTATAATTTATGACGTTTATCCTATCCTATACTATTAAACTAGCAATATTTGTATATATATATATATATATATATATTTGCAATCACGTTCTCGGAAACGGCTCTAACGATTTCGATGAAATTTGGAATGTGTAAGTATTAAATAATTAAATATAATTAGTTAGTTTATTATCAGTTCACTATTTGATATGGTCTACTCATAATCCTAATTAGGTACCATTGTTTTAAGTAGCTACACTAATTACTAACGAACATAGCAACAAATTCACTCATGTCATTTAGGTCCATTAAAAAGTAATTTATTACTTCAATATAAATTAGATAAAAGTCTTAGAACATAATATTTCACAATAGGTATGTCAAAAACGTATGATGCTTTACGTTATCTTAGTAAAAGTGAGTAATACCTACTGATAACTATTTTGGCATGTGATATTCGTTATCAAGTCTAGCGTATATGTAGATAAAGTAATAGTAGTTTCGAAAGTTAGAAATAATTTGTATAATTTGGTATAGAGATAGTTTGAGTCCTGGGGAAGGACATAAGATAGTTTTTATATTGGAGATCATCCCCTAAAGGGGTGAAATTGGCGGTGAAAATTTGTACGGAGCTACGATATAAACGAGTTCTCGAGGACGAAGTCGCGGGTAAAAGCTAGTACAAAATATTACCCAAAACACAGTTAGTACTACACTAATTTTTCAAGTTTTTTTCTACGCCCCGTTATTTAATGATGCGTGATTCGAAGTTGACTTGATATTGAAAAACAGATTAAATACCCATTAAATAAAAATAGATGGTGATCTTATCGACATTCAATGTATCCCCACCTACTGATCTTGACATAAAGCTGACCTCAACAATTGAACACAATGATGGCAGTCACCGGTGGAGATAGTTATTATAAGTAATCATACGTACATATGCTTTAAAAAAATAAACACTGCTGCATTTAAAAAGTCAGTGTTTTTGTAAAGTAAACCTTGTTGATAAAGTTTTAAGGGCCAAACTAGGAAAACATGGAAATTATAAAAGTAGTATGTAGTATATTAATTATCGTCGGGTGACAAGCAAAGGTCACTACCAAAACTGTCACTGCTCTTCAAAACCTAGTATCTCGGTACATAGTCGATATCGAGATACGACCTTTGATTTAAGTATCAGTAAAAGTACTTGTATTTATAATTTATTATACACTCAGATTCGAATGCCATCTGGCATGTCCAAATCTTGGCATAATAATTAAGTATGATCATTGGAGAGAAGATAAAAGATCTTTGATTGCTGACAAACTTATTACCACTTGAGAATGTAACTAAAAACAATGTTTTTTTTTATTAAATATAGTAGTACCTACGTTAGGTATATTCAATCTCCAGTACATTATCTTGAAATGGAAAAGTCGCTTGAATGACACAGAATCGTGATTATGCACTTTCTATATCTCACATAGGAGGCAATGGTATTTTACACAAGGAGAAGGATTACTGTTTTAACTTTTGAGGATGACATAAAACCACATTGACAACCTCTGTAGAGGAGTTGGTAGTGACCCTGCCTACGAAGCCAGTGGTCCCAGGTTCGAATCCCAGTAAGGGCATTTACTTGTGTGATGAGCACAATTATTTGTTCCTGAGTCATGGATGTTATCTATGTATTTTAGGTATTTATTTATCTATAAAAGTATCGTCGTCTAGTACCCATAGTACAAGCTTTACTTACTCATAGTTTGGGACTTGGTCGATTTGTGTATGATTGTCCCCAAATATTATTATTTTTATTACCAATGGATGTTGAATCTGACTTGAACATTGTATCAATTATGCATGGAGGTGTGGTTGCGATTATTTCATGTGGAAGACTTTTTATGAAACTGTAATTGTAATCTTCTACCTTGGATGGTAGAGTTGCTTATTGAATGGATTGGATGGTAGAGTTGCTTATTGAATGGACTATTTCTATGCAATTCAGCCAGCTCAAATTATCTCAAGTATAGACCAATCTTTGCATAGCGCAGTTGAACCGGTAGGGCAAGTAATCACCTTTCCATCATTGTTATACATAGAGGTATATAAAAATTCAATGACTTTCATTGTGTCATTCTTGCATGTTGCAATAGAAATTCAAACAAATGTATTGATATTGCTTGTCATGATATTAGAGTGTAAGGAATATAATATCAACTGTGATATACAATTTTAATTCATACCTACTCATTCCATAAAACATTAGAATGTTAATGGACAAACTCGTCTGTTTGAAATATTTTACTTATTTTGATTGTTAAGTGCTCATCTAATTTAACAATACTATTTTTTGAATATACATTTTTCTATTCTATTTGAATGTGGTTTGCCTTGAAATCGCATCACAATTAACACGCGATTTTTACATCTTATATGGAATAGAATAGAAAAACTTTATTCAACATCACATTACACGACATTATAAGACTACAATATATGACATGGAATAGAGTATATATATGAATAGGCGGTTATAGCAGCAATATGCTATTCATTTCATATAAAATATATTATTTAATGCACATTGCCATACATTTTTCATTATCATAAAGTATTTTATATGGAGTGGAGGACTGGCTGGCTCAAGTGGAGGTCACTTACCGAGGTACTCTGCGACTCAAAAATGCCCATCAGAACTAAGGGTATACAGTGTATAAGACAGCAGTTAGACCCGCAATGATGTATGGTACTGAATGTTGGCCCACGAGAAAAGCGGACACACAGAAACTGCACGTTGCCGAAATAAACATGCTGCGTTGTTCTGGAGGCGTTACACGTCTCGACAAAGTGAGAAATTAGTACATCCGAAGATCTTTTAAGGTGGCTGACATAAGCCTCAAACTAAGAGAAAACCGTCTACGCTGGTACGGCCACGTCATGCGAAGAGATGAGGATCATATGACCAGAAAAGTAATGGCCATAGACGGGGGCAAAAGAGGAAGAGGCCGCCTGCCCACTACATGGACTAGAACTATCGCAGCTGACCTGAAGACGTTGGGAATAGACCCAGAAACCACCCAAAACCGCCAGAAATGGCGAGGATGTATTAGGGAGGCCGAACCCTTATAGGAACCCGTATAGTAGAAAAGAAGAAGAAACATAAAGTATTTTATATTCAATTTAGAATAAATATGGATATATTAAAATCAATTAATGTTATTTGCAAAATAACCTAGTTTGGGGCGTCGCCTGTGTCATGTTTTTTTAGACAACCTCTCATGTTGGGCCCCAAAGGAGATGTATGACCTATGACTAGAATGTGGTATAAATACACTCATTATTGAAATCAAACTTCACAAGAAAATATATAGGTACAGTCAGCATTGTAGTTAGTAGCAGCCAAAGTACCCAAATATATCGTAACACATCCTTACTCTTACAGGAATAAAGATGTGTACTGAAATGTTTGGCTATTACACACTAAAATACCTGTCATAAATCATAATGTGGCTGGCACAATGAACTGATTAATAAACTTGGTATTTTTGGGCCCACACCTACTTCTACCAGAATAGGGGTGTAGCCACAAAATTTATTATAAGTTCAAAAGAAAGAAGGCAATATTATATGCTTAATGACGATAATCCCATTCAAATATCTCAAAAAATTACGAAGCTGGAACTGTTTTAATGTTGCTTGTTAGAGAGAGAAAACGCTCGGGGATCGTGACATCACAATCCTCTAGCGTCATAGTAAATGACAATTGTTTCATATGAAGGTGCGTTTTGCGGAAAAGGGACAGAACATACCCTCTCTTAAAACTTTAGACGCTTATAACTTTGTGATTATTTGACCTCTTGCATAGTTTTTTTCAGTTTCTCCATTTGGCTACATTTTTAATCCTTTTTCGAGAAAATGCAACATTATTGATTATTTTATTTAGTGTCTACACCCCTATTCAAGAGTCTAGAACATGAATATTATTTCATTCAAGTAAATTACCCCACAAGATTAAACTATGAACCACTAGAAGATTTAGACAGAATGTTTTATTAATTAATAACACTTGTACTACAACAGGAAAATCTATTTTGCAGGTATCATACTTTCTGTAGTAGAAATATGTGAACAAAGTATTACTCATAACTCTACTGCAAGGGAATAAAGTCTTGAGGATATAATTTGAAGCATTTTATCCTACAAATATACTACTGTAGCTCACCATACTATGTCAATATGCCACTCATGTAGGTTTTATAACCATTGTGTATAAATTTTATCTCAATTATTAAATAGATTAAATGATAGATGACAAAAATTTGAAATCTATATGCAAAGGATGTTCATTATAGTTATTCTATTTGGGTATTCTACATATTTTCACCTTTATCACTACATTATATTGCTTCAATCGACAGGGGAATCGTCGAAGCTCGCATTAAAGTGATGAGTAATGTAATTAGTAACATATGGAAATGTACTGACCTTTATTAACCAATACAGTGGGAACCATCCCACGATGAAGTCGGAGAAGTATTCAACGACGGAGAAGCACGCGTAGACCACCCAGTACGTCAGCCACTTCGTGTCGTCGTCCTTCTGCGGAGACTCCAGTGCCTTCATCGACATGTACGCGGGGTACACGAACCCAATCGAGTTGCAAATCAGCTCAGCGCCGAATCCAAACACTAAATATAAACCGGTGAACGCCACCAGACCTGCCAACACAAAAGAACGTCAAAATCCCGCTAAGGATATAAATAAACGCTAAAGAAAAAAAGGCTTACCGACGAAAAGGTATAATCTATTAACGCCGGTTTTCTCTTCCAGTTTCTCGAAATAACGGGTCCATGGCTTGCTTTTGTCAGTCAGCTGGCGTTCTACGGCCTCCCTGTACTCTAGTAATTTGGCACTCATGGTTGGACTACGGTGTGAGGCGTTGATGAGTTAAAACCGGCGGACAGTCCACGGCCACGACTCGTTGACAAGTAATGGCTGACGCTAACTTTTTTTCTAATGTTGCCACTTAATTTTAATGTCGTGGCTTAGTAGTTTTTTATCATGAGATGATTACTGTCTTAAAAAATCATCCTGTTAAACCTCAGACTAATTAAACTATATGGACACGAAATACCTACGAAATGAGCGTGTATACCTATACTTCGATTTTTTTAGCATTAGAAAGACCTTTACAGAAGTAAGTGTAAGGTTTTTTATAGAACACGTTTTACGATACCTGCCGTAAATGCGGCGGAATAAGTGGAAAACTATGAAAACATTTTTAAAGCATATTAGACGATAGCAAAATGTGTAATTTGCATTTACTTAAAAGGATTATTTAATAATACAGCATTAATATTTTATTTGTGTTATTTTTAATGTATCGCAAAAAAATTGCATGATAAAAAACCCAGAGAAGCAGAGGTTTCAAACAAACGGAACGTTTTAAACGCATAAATTGCGACTAAATTGAAGAGATCGTGTCCCACATCAATAAGAGTTTAGCGTTTTGACATTTGCAATCGGTCGGATAAAATGTCCGCCATTACATTGTTCATGTTTGTCTTTAAACGTCACTCTCATCTCGTATGTCATGCGAATGCAAGTGCGATACTTTGTCATTATCCCAGAATCTTGTTGTTTTGAGTTTTTAAGTTTCATTGTTTTCCGTTAAAGTTTTTTGTTATTGTTGTTGTTATTGTTATTATCTTTCGTTGATAGTGCGGTTCAGTTCAGGTGCCTGAGTGCGGCCCTTACTCTGATACTACTAAATAATAACTCCTAATAACTACAAGGTTACATCGTACTAGTGTGTGGTGGACGAGGTCGGCAAAGCTTCAAATTAAGCTAAAATAGGTTCTACTTACTTATTTCAGAGAGACCACTGCATGCATTTTACGGTTAAAACCACCCAATTCAGTGTAGTGAAAGGTTAGGTTAGGTTAGGAATAGTTAATAATAATATTATATATATAATATTTACAAACCTAAGTGATAGGAAATGTGAAATCATTGATAAGTACCTATGATGTAACAAAGAAAAATACACAATAATTTAATATTTTATTATTAACTTCTGAAGAAACAGGTTTACGACACCTGCTTCTTTGTTTATCGAATTTCTAATGCTAAAAAAATCGAAGTATAATCCTGGCGCATAATATGGCGGCCTGTCAATTCGTGGCTGTAGGGTTGTCATCGATTAGAGACAATTATCGATATCAACTTGGACTTTGAAAAATATCGAGATCAATATTTGAGTTTTCTCTGTAATTGAAACTGACCGAGACGAATAATAATATCCAAGTACACTACTCTATTACCGTAACTATATTATTTGTGAAGTGTTTTACCAACATTGCATTTTATTGGTACAACCGATAAGGTCGCAGCTGCCTATAGTGTGAATGACACGGTAAGAACAGGTGTAGTCACTTTTTTTTCAAATTCAGGTTTTAATGTCAAGTTTTCATAAAGAGCTCAGCATATTGACATTAGAAACTCATTTTGAAAAAAAAATTTGAGTAGACATGTTCTTTTCGTGGACCCTTCCAATATGGTCAGAAATACAATTAAAATCTGTCGGGTTATTCAGGCCCAGCCCACTGTGTATACTATGATTACTATATGAATGGTGCAGAAGTGAATAAAACAATGGTATTTTTACAATCTTTTATTTAGCTCACCACGTTTGTTTTTATTATTTATTCTTGTTTCTTGGGTTAAATTTAGTAATTGAAATCTCACCCTCTTCCTGTCAACGGATTGATCTGAAATAACATCATAAAATTACTCACATAGTCTTTAATTTAATAGCAAGTTGTCGATATCAGAGCGCAGCACTAGTCAAAATAAGATGTATGATTTAAATGCTAATAATACTGCTGTAAATATAGCGAAACTAGTATTTTCTTGTTGGGAACGATAAATCCATTTCAAAACTGACTATCATTTGGCGGATAGTGCGATATACTGGCAGTTAACAAAGAAAAACGGCTACTAACCTATGAATGGTCAAATTCGGTTGATTACTTAATTTCCGTGCACCACATTGCTTTATTGAGCACGCAGGCATTTTGCGTTCACATCTATATGTGTTCACTACACAAAACCAAGTCCAAAAAAACTATTTTAATACGGAAAATTACGATTTTAACTCTGAGTTGTTTACCACTTGACAGCGCATGTACTACAAAGACATTTGGCGCATAAAATGGCGCATGGCACGCGGCTGTAATGTCTGTTGCTAGTATCGGAAGTAAGAGCAACGTAATATCATGCTAACTCTTTCACCATACGCTATCGAAAGTTGGAAAGAAAGAGATAAGTTGTGTTTTTGACCTTCTATGTAGATTTCATGTATATTTGCATAACATAAATGTATCTATAGTAGAATAGGGCCTCTCCATGTATTTATCTACTCAAAGTGTTAAACATTAGTAAAACAGTAGCTAATATAAAATATTATTCAATTCAATTCAAATAATTTATTTCGGAACATTGTCCATAGTTGTTAGTAAAAGCAAAAACATATGAAAAACTTAATTCTAGTGTTAGTGGGTACATGAAATATAAACATTAGGTATTAAACTAAACAATGAATATCGTTCCAGTGTTTCTGGATACGGCCTTCAAATCTGTCAACAATGGTACTCAGTAGAGTGTTTGGGCTGCCCCGAATTCTGCGCACCACGGATGCTACCCTTTTGCGCATAATAGCGGCAAACCCGTCAACATGCGCATCAGCGAACATCCCCGACGCGCTACAGAAACGAGGCAGCCCCAACAGTATCCTGAAACCATTGTTGTACTGTACTCTTAGAGCACTGATAGCCTTCTGCGTGTAGTTAACCCACAGGCTGCAGGTGTAGAAAGTCTGGCAAAAAGCTTTAAAAAGCGTTAACTTAACTTGCTCTGAACACCTTGCAAACCTGCGGGCCACCATGTTGCACCGGACTGCCAGCGCTCTCCTCTCCCGTTCTATGTCCAAGTCATCACAGAGGGACTCGGAGACCCAATGGACTAGGTACTTAAATTTTGAAACCTGTTTTAGTGGGGTGCCATTTAATTTGACAGGTGGTATTGTGTACGTTTTCTTTCCAGACTTAAAAAGGAGCAACTCGCTTTTCGCGACGTTGTACCTTAAGCCATGGGTCTCCACGTACCTTTCACAGATACGCAGCAGTGTGTCCAACGCACTGACGGATGGGGTCAGCAATGCCATGTCGTCTGCATAGCTTATATTATTGACCATTTTTCCGTCTATTGAGCATCCGACCATGGCATTGCTTAGCTCATCCATCAAGCTGTTCATATACAAGTTGAAAAGGCTAGGAGAGCTTAACCCGCCCTGTCTCACGCCGCATTCCAACTTGTACATGTTTGAGTGTGACCCGGCCCACCTAACACTATTATTTTGGTGATCGTACCAGAACCTAAATATGCTAATCAGCTCCCTGGGAAAACTTGTTACACACTCCAGCTTATCCCATAGCCTATCGTAAGAAACAAGGTCGAAAGCTTTTGACAAATCCAGGAAACAGCCATACACGGGCGTATTCCTGGTGGTATAATACTGGACAGCATGCTTGAGACACAATATTGCAGTTTCGGTAGATAGACCTGCCCTGAAACCAAATTGCGCCTCATGCAATTTAAGGTGGCTATTCAATTGTTTATCCAGCATACTGTCCAATACCTTACCAATTACAGTTCCCAGGGAGATGGGTCTATAGTTGCCGATACTAGAGGCGTCACCGCCCCTGTTCTTTATGATAGGTACCACAATCGTTTTCATTAAATCACTAGGTAAGTATGAGTGACCTATACATAAAGAAAAGAACATTGCTAGTAACCTCGGCAAATGTACACCCGCGTACTGAAGGTGTTCTATGCTTAGGAAGTCATGTCCTGGAGACTTACCGCGGGTCATACCTTTAATAACTTTCTCCACGTCGCGTGCCGAGAACCGTATGTGTTGCTCATACTCGTGGGTTTGACATCGGTAAGGTTGACTCACAGCAGGCCCCAGAAGAGACTTCACTCTAAACTGCTCCCTGAACATCTCGGCTATTCGTCCTGGCTCGCTCACACCTTCGACGCTCACTGGTAGGCTCATCTTAGGGTTCAGTTTGTTGGTTTGCTTCCAAAACCTCGCGAAATCCTTTTTTGAGTGGTGAGAAGCCAGTAAATCCATTTTTATCTGTTCCTTGTTGTCTTGACACCACTTGAGCTTGGCTTTAAAAACTTTTTTGGTCTCACTCATTCTGTGGTAAGCAGGTCCCGAGCTCGGTTTACCGCAAGATAACCAGAACTGAAAGCTAAGACGAGCCTCTCTATGAAACTTACTTACGTGTTTATTCCACCCAGTAATATAGGGTTTCTTAACACGCTGGTTTGCATTACGAGTAGAACAGCTAGCAAGGGAGGCATCTACTAAAACACTGATAATCGTTTTGTAAAGGTTATCTAATACGTTCCTGCAAGCGCTGTTATTACATAACCGGTCCCCACATGTGCCTAGCGTTGCTGGGAATTCAATGACTTTTAATCTGTTGTTACAATAATCATTATACATAGTTATCTGATTAGCATCTCTTTCACCCCATATGATATTATTACTGCATTGCTTGTTACCAATCGACATGTTAGGTCTTAATATATCTAGACTACAGCGTACCTGCATAGGAAAATGGTCGGACCATAGTACGTCGTAAAGTACATTTACGCTCACTACAGTTTGTCTCGCCGCCTCCGACACTACACAATGATCCAGCCACCTTCCCGTGCCATGTACGTCACTTACATAGGTATATACATTCGAGGACAATCCAAGCATGTTGATATCAGCACAAACCCACTTATGCTCACTACAGAAACTTAACAGTTCCACACCGAATCGAGCCCCCGGGTGGGCATTGAAATCGCCTAGAATGAATACCGCTGCCACATCGCTCTCTTCCGTTATAGCGTGAACTTCACTTAGGCACTCAACAAAATCCACAAAGTTATCCGACGAGTCGGTCGGCAGATACACAGAAAAAACTAAAAACGATCTACTTAGGTGCATTACTTTTATTGCCGTAATACGCTCGCTTTTACATTCTATGACGGCCACTTTAGTGAAGATAGACTTGCGCCATAGAATCGCCACTCCGCCGAAGGGGCGCCCGCGAATAATGCCCGCCGAGGTGTCCACGGATGATTTACCCGTGTACGCAAAGTCAGGATCAATTGAGCCCAAGTACGGGATATCATGAGGTAGCAGCCAAGTTTCTTGTAAGCACACAATATCCGCACGTTTACAAAGGTCCTGTACGCAGTCTACCGATTGTGCAGGACGGCATAGAATAAACCCGTTATAAACATAAATTGTCAGTCGCGACCTAACTTGTAATAATCTAGCTTATAAACCTTCTTATAACATAGGCATTGCGCTACTATTGCCTTATGTAATTGGCACCTGAAATAAAGAGTAATAGGCCCCACATTTCATTCCTACATAGTAAAAAAAGGGTAATATACCGCTGGTTTCCTAAATAACGAGTGGATAACACTAAGTTTCCACTAAGAAATATAGACAGACTAAAGGAAACCTAGAGATCCTACTCGCGCGCCAGTCAGGCAACGACTGATGGGCGAGCGAGGGGGGAAACCCGGTATTTATACCTCAGGTGGGGAACGAGGTACGTATATACGGGCGGACACGGATTTCAGATGCATTTTTACGCCGAACGAGCGGGATCTCGTGCAATAATGTATTATAAATAGCATAGAAATAGGTATAAGCACTGTAAATAATGTATTAGAGTAAGATTGAACTATAATAAATGAACATGTCATTTCGCGCCAAAATTTCCCGCGCAAATCGCTTTCCCGCCAAATATACGGGGCGAAGGGGCGTCCGGCCGAGGTAACTTAATAGTATAAATTGGGCGGCCAGGCCCCATGAAATTCAGTACCTACAGTAGCAGCGAAGTGACATTACTTGAAAAAGTAAACAAGCCTTTCAATTCAGAACCCCGACCCGACCAAGTTCCTGCTAAGCCGTAACGACCAACGCCGAAGGTGCAGGATTTCCCTTCAAATTCTACTCAGCCCAGAGCCAGTCATAGGTGCGTCTCGCACATGCTGGTCCATCGAAAACCGGATTCTACATAGAGGATGCCCCTTACAAGATCGAAAGCAGGAAAACGCACGTTCGGTCAACTTATCGCAGCGAACATCAGAGAAGCCATGCTGGAAGAAGCAACCACGTCCACGTCGGGAACTGCTACTACTCAAGAAGGTTCGAGGCCCTCGCAGGAAACCCCACAGACAAGCACTCCTGCGACGCCGGCGCCTCGTCCAGACCCACAGCCGAGGTCACCCATAGGGCAGCATCATGATGCCGCGCAGTCACAAACACTGCCTCATGAAACCCCACAGTCAACGCTGCCACCCATAGTCCCGCTGCTGCAGGAGAGCCTACACCCTGCAGCAACACTGCGGCAGGAAACCCCACAGTCAAGCCAGCATCCTGCCGCACGGCCGCCGTCAAAATCAGTGAGAACAACGTCGAGTCATCGCGTCCGCCGTCTCGCACAAGCGCGAGAAGAAGCCCTCCGAATCAAATTGGAGCTCGCGCAAGCGCGCATAGCCGCCATAGAAGCCGAAGACAGCGACGATGACACCGGCACAATATCTACAGTCCAACAAGAACGCCGCATAGATGAATGGCTCGAGACCAGCCAGAGACATGTCCTCGCCATCTCCAATGCACCTTACATCGAAGAACCCGAGCCTGCAACCCCACAGTACGCCGAGCAGGCTCGGGAGAGGAGCCCCGCCGAGGGCGCGGGACAGGGCGCCGCTGCCGTGCGCCCCGCCGTCCCCGCCCCTCCCCCCGCCGGGGGAACCCACGCTCCCGTTTTCGCGCCAACGCCGCCGCGCCCACGCGAAACAGACGCATATCCGCCACCGTTAATGTATTCACAAGCGAATACGCAAGAAGATAGCGCCATAGTAATGAAGAATCAACAAAGTGTGAACCTGAGTGAGCTCGCCTCCGCCATCGCCATCGCCGCGCGTGCCGGCCCGAGAGAGTCATCACGCTATCACGCCGAGTTGCCGCCATTCAGCGGCTCGCATCAAGAATGGCTATCATTTAAAGCCGCCTACAACGGAACCACCGCAAATTATAGTGAAGTGGACAATATAGCAAGATTAAGAAGATGCCTCAAAGGGAGGGCCAAAGAAGCCGTCGAGAGCCTCCTCATTTACAACGCTCGCGCAGACGAAGTAATGAGAAGCCTAGAAGCCCGCTTCGGCCGCCCAGACGCCATTGCCCTCGCCGAGCTCGAGCGTTTACGCGCCCTACCGCGCCTTAACGACGGGCCGCTCGACATCTGTGTCTTCGCCAGCCGTGTAGCCAACGTCATAGCCACACTCAAGGCTCTTGACCGCGCTCACTATCTACACAGCCCGGAGACGACAAGGGCAATGATGGAGAAATTTACGCCCGCCCTACGCTACAGATGGTTCGACTACGCGAATACGCAGAAAAACGACGAGCCTGAGCTAATAAAGATATCAGCCTTCCTGCAACGCGAGGCGGACTACTGCGCGCTCTACGCGCAGCCCGAGAACGTCGACGGTGCAAATCCTCATCCTGCAAAGAGGACACACCGAGCCTTCGCGACCACAGACAAGCCTTCACCTAAGTGCGCCGCCTGCAACAACACCGGTCACCCAATAGATAAATGCACTAAGTTTATCGAAAAAGCCGTTGAAGACCGGTGGAAACTAGCCAAAGATCAACGGCTATGTTTCCGATGCCTGCGCTACAAGAACAGGATGCACTCATGCAAGCGCACGAAGTGCGAGCGAGACGGCTGCGAATACTTCCACCACAACTTGCTACATTATCAAAGAATTGAAGAAAGAAGCGAGGCCGTCACATCGACACGCGCCTCCCGAGAAGCGAGAGCTTATCTGAAAATTATCCCGGTCACAGTCTCTGGACCGGCGGGAGCCGTCGAGACCTACGCCCTCCTCGACGACGGCTCCACGATAACACTTGTACAAGAAGAGCTCGCGAACGACTTAGGCCTGGACGGCCCGACAGTGCCGCTACAAATAGAAGCTATAACGAAAGAAAAAATCGACGCATCGAGATCACGCCGTGTTACGCTCAGCATCCGCGGCACCGACCAACCTTATAGGGTCGGTGCGCATACCATAGACGATCTGAGCCTATCACCACAGTCCGTTAAGAAGGAGGATCTCCGCGAGTGCGCACACTTATGCGACATAGAAGATAGCCTGCGGTACGAGTCAGCGAGACCTAGAGTGTTAATCGGACAAGATAACTGGCATTTACTCGTCAGTAATGAAACACGCCGCGGCCAGCGGCATCAGCCAGCGGCATCCCTAACGCCGCTAGGCTGGGTGCTACACGGTGCACACACACGCATCACAGGCAAACAAGTACATGCGACGCATCGCTTGACCACTATTGAAGAAGCCGAGAAAAATGAAGATTTGAATTTACAACTCAGTGAATATTTCGCGCTCGAAAACCTACTTATCGAGCCGAAGTTACCCCAGTCAAGCCCGGAAGAGCGGGCGCGTATCATGCTAGCCCAGTCAATAACGACTACAGCCGACGGCCATTATGAAGCACCGCTATTATGGAAACAACCCGACAGCCGCTTGCCTGACAACTACGAAAATACACTGAGAAGACTTCATAACATAGAAAAGAAACTCGACAAAAATAAAGAGCTTAAAAGCAAATATAGTGAAGAAATGGACGCCCTTGTCTCGAAGGGCTACGCCGAGCCTGCGCCGCCCACCAAGTCATCAAGAGTGTGGTACCTCCCCCATTTCCCGGAGCTGAATCCTAGCAAGCCCGGGAAAGTCCGAATTGTCCACGACGCCGCCGCGCCTACAAGGGGCGTGTCGCTCAATGACCGCCTACTGACAGGCCCGGCCCTCCTACAGTCGCTGCCAGGCGTCCTTATGCGCTTCCGGCAACACCCAGTCGCCGTGGGGGCGGATATTAAAGAAATGTTCATGCAAGTGAAAGTCAAATCTGAAGACAGAGACGCCCTGCGCTATCTATGGCGGGGCGACCGGCGGGGCGACGACGCGCCGCAAGAATATCGCATGACTTCACTCATTTTTGGCGCTACTTGTTCACCGTCAATAGCAATATATGTGAAGAACGTCAACGCCCAGAAACACGAAGAAACGCATCCAGAGGCCGTCAAAGCGATAATAAGACATCACTACGTCGATGACTACCTACACAGCTTCAAAACAGAAGAAGACGCGATTCGAGTGTCAAGTGATGTACGCGATATACATAGAGAGGCCCATTACGAACTACGCCAATGGACCTCTAACTCCACGCGGGTCCTCCGAGCCCTCACTTCGGAGGACGCCACGTCCGCGCCCGTCGAACTGAATAAAAGCGAAATGAAAAATGAACGAATCCTGGGACAAATATGGAAACCCGCGAGCGACGAACTCGCCTTCAACTTGGACCTCAGCCGCCTACCTCCCGGAGCCCTGGACGACATCGAGCCTACCAAAAGGCAAATATTGAAAATAACAATGTCGATCTTCGACCCTCTCGGGCTAGCGGCGCCGGTAACCATCATAGCAAAGAAAATCCTACAAGAGGTGTGGCGGCGCGGAACTGGCTGGGATGACAAGCTGGATGCAGACTTAGCGCGCCAATGGACGGAGTGGACGCTGCACCTAAGGGCATTGCGAGACCTCGCGATTCCGCGCGCCTACCCCTACTACGGTGACGCAATCAAGCGTGAGATGCACATCTTCGTCGATGCTAGCGAATCTGCATATACAAGCGCGCTATACTGGCGCATAACTACGGGCGACGGGCGAGTGCACGTGTCCTTGATAGCTGCAAAGGCTAAGGTCGCGCCCCTGAAGGTGATATCGGTCCCACGCCTAGAGGTGCAGGCCGCGGCGATGGGGAGTCGAATGGCGGCCGCAGTAATAGAAGAGCACGACTTCAAACCAGACACGAAGACATTCTGGACCGACAGCCGCACAGTACTCGCGTGGCTGAGGACCGGGGCGCGCACGTACCGGCCCTTTGTCGCGCACCGCATTGCCGCCATAGAGGAGTACACGGCTGTCAAAGAATGGCGCTGGGTACCTACCAAGCTCAACGTCGCTGACGAAGCCACGCGCACAGTCCCGCTCGAGTTCAACACTGATCACCGGTGGTTCCAGGGCCCGGCCTTCCTGCGTGATGACCCGGAGACGTGGCCCACAGAGCCATCACAACCGCACGAGTCCGAAATAAGTGAAGAAAAGGTGCACACAATATCAGTCGTAAAGGGAAAACCCGGCCCGCTCGCCTGGCTACCAGACCCGGCCCGATTCTCGAGGTGGGAACGCTTGCTGCGAACTATAGGCAGAGTATTACAGTTCATCGACCTATGCCGAACCCGCAAGGCGCGCGCACATTACAAGCGCACTACGCGGAACAAACAGGCCGATCCAGACTGGAATAAACGAAGCAAGCCCGCCCCGCCGCAGCCGCCGTCTAAAAGGCTACAAAATAATAGAAAGTATAAAATACTCGATGCCACATACCTACGTGAAGCGGAACGCTTAGTGATACGCGCCAGTCAGCTGGAGTCATTCTATGACGACTTCAGTGACCTCAGAAATAATAAGCCACCGGGCTCACATAGCCGCCTACGACACATGGCGGTCGAACTAGTGAACGACGTTATTGTTATCAAGACGCGTATCAACGCAGCAGTGGACATCACCGAACTACAAAAACGGCCACCCGTGCTCGATGGAAATCATCCGGCAGTGAAGCTATATATAGACTTTATACACAGGCAAATGCAACACAACGGCGCCGAGGCTACTATAAACGAGTGTAAACAATACTATAGTATTCTACGCCTGCGACCCGTGACGAAAATGATAGTGCATCGATGCCTGCCGTGCCGGATAAAGAAAGCAATGCCGTCAGTGCCGCCCACCGGCGACCACCCGCGGTGCCGGCTCGCCCACCACCAGCGAGCGTTTACCTACACGGGCCTCGATCTGTTTGGCCCGATAACAGTAACCGTCGGTAGAGGGACTCAGAAGAGGTACGTGGCACTCTTCACGTGCCTCACCGTGCGCGCAGTACATCTGGAAGTAATACCAAGTCTCGGCGGGGACTCCGCGGTCATGGCGCTCCGACGCATGATCGCGCGCCGCGGCTGCCCGACCGAGATCTGGACCGACAACGGAAGTAACTTCCACGCTGCCGACAAAGAGCTCCGCGTGGCCTACGGCGACGCCCTCGAATCCGACGCCGCGCAACGCGGTATCAGCTGGCGCTTCATACCGGCGGGAGCCCCATTTATGGGCGGGGCATGGGAGAGGATGGTACGAGCCGTCAAGAGAGCCCTACACGCCGTGCTCAACGAGCGCCGCCCCAGCGAGGAGACCTTGACTACTCTGCTCGCCGAGGCCGAATATACAGTGAACAGCCGCCCCCTCACTCACGTGGCGGTTGATCCTGACGAGCCAGAAGCCATCACGCCGAACCACTTCCTCCTCGGTGGCTCAGCCCGGGCCCCCAACCCCGGGACATTCGACGACACCGCACTCATCGGCCGCGCGACTTGGCGGACGAGCCAACGCCTGGCCGAGCACTTCTGGGCCCGCTGGCTCCGGGAGTACCTGCCCTCACTCCAGTACCGGCGGGAGCCCTACGGTCATGGGCGGCCTATCAACGTCGGCGACATCGTGCTAGTGGCCGACGGGAATCTGCCTCGCAACACATGGCCACGAGGCCGGGTTACAGCTATATACCCGGGCCCCGACGGCGTGACACGAGCAGTGGACGTGACCACCAAGGGCGGAGTCTTCAGAAGACCGACCAAGAAGCTGGTGATCCTGCCAACGGAGCCTGAGAACCTGCACGCAAAAGAAGATCCAACGTTCACCCGAACGATGGTCGGCGGGAGAGATGTGCAGGACGGCATAGAATAAACCCGTTATAAACATAAATTGTCAGTCGCGACCTAACTTGTAATAATCTAGCTTATAAACCTTCTTATAACATAGGCATTGCGCTACTATTGCCTTATGTAATTGGCACCTGAAATAAAGAGTAATAGGCCCCACATTTCATTCCTACATAGTAAAAAAAGGGTAATATACCGCTGGTTTCCTAAATAACGAGTGGATAACACTAAGTTTCCACTAAGAAATATAGACAGACTAAAGGAAACCTAGAGATCCTACTCGCGCGCCAGTCAGGCAACGACTGATGGGCGAGCGAGGGGGGAAACCCGGTATTTATACCTCAGGTGGGGAACGAGGTACGTATATACGGGCGGACACGGATTTCAGATGCATTTTTACGCCGAACGAGCGGGATCTCGTGCAATAATGTATTATAAATAGCATAGAAATAGGTATAAGCACTGTAAATAATGTATTAGAGTAAGATTGAACTATAATAAATGAACATGTCATTTCGCGCCAAAATTTCCCGCGCAAATCGCTTTCCCGCCAAATATACGGGGCGAAGGGGCGTCCGGCCGAGGTAACTTAATAGTATAAATTGGGCGGCCAGGCCCCATGAAATTCAGTACCTACAGTAGCAGCGAAGTGACATTACTTGAAAAAGTAAACAAGCCTTTCAATTCAGAACCCCGACCCGACCAAGTTCCTGCTAAGCCGTAACGACCAACGCCGAAGGTGCAGGATTTCCCTTCAAATTCTACTCAGCCCAGAGCCAGTCATAGGTGCGTCTCGCACACCGATCTAGTTATAGATCTGCAGTTATAACTTATAAACGTTGTATCGTAATCGCAATTGTTACTCGCCATAATAAATTAATAATTAATCGGTGCATCAGTTCTATTCTGTTCTTGTTGACTATCCTGTTTGTTAATGTAAACAAACCGTCGGCAGGTAACTCCAGTAGGATACAATAATGCATCATTTAAAAACAAGTCCACTTTGGTGTGTGGTACAAACATTTTAAAGGCATTATACGATTTTTCCGTTTTCGTATTGATCTTCTTTAAGGTGACGTCAATTTGAGTCATTTTCTTAATGTGGTTTACTATGTCTTGTGCTGCTGTTTCTTTATTCACTTTATTTATGAAAAGAGGAATATTATAATCCGCCGCTCTGAACTTCGCATTGGCATCCACCGATGCTTTCCCTCTTATGCACTGGAAACTGTTTTTCCTTTTCTTGTACGTAACAACTTTCCACCGTCGATCGCCGTTACTGTGAGCATTGTTTGCCGAGCCTCCGCCGTCAGCCTGCAACTTGGGCCATACGCCCTGCGATAAGACTGGCGGCCGGCTACTCACCTCGTCAGCTGGTTCTGATGTTGTTGTGTTGTGGCTTGTTATATTTTTAGGCGAACTGCACGGTACCTCACAATTGATTTTTGTAGCTGCATCAACGGTCGACTGAGCGACAGTGACGGCAATATGATTCGAGTGTCCGTTAGAGAGAGAGGTCGACCCAGCGTTCCTGGATATGTTTGCAGAGTCGCTGATTTCAAAATCATTAACGGACTTTGATGATTTCTCCATAAAATTTAGACCAATTGGCCCACTGTCCACACAATAACTGTTCATTAAACATGCACCTCTTTTACGATTTACGTTATTTAAATCGAAATTATTTATCACTGATGCGTGTTGTAAATTCAAAAGCTCTTCTTTTAGGCCGTTAAATTTCTCCTCATTTACATAAGAGTTTTTGACCTCTTGAATATCATTTTTGAGGACTAGGATGTCTTTTTAGTAGCCTCGTCACATCCACATGATCGAAACAGATGGGGGGTAGTTTATGCAACTCTTTCGCCACAAAAATTGGAATTTCTTCTTTTCTGCATTCTTTTATCACTTTTATCACGTCGTGTAGATCTCTCAGCGATCTTCCAGTTATTTTTCGCACTATTTTCTTTCTTTCCGTAGGCACGGACTCGAAAAGAAGAGATTTAGCTTTCTCAACTTCATCCGCCGAGAAAGAAGACGTGCAGATATGCACTAGGCTGTCTAGTCTCTATATATATCTAGTCTATCACACACTACTAGATTGCAATTATTGCACTTAACGGTTTTCGAGGTCATTTTTATTGACTCGAGCCGACAGCGTCCGAACGGCTGCGCGCACGCATCGGAATTGATTTTTAGCGAGATTATTGTTAGTGAAGCAAGTCATGGCAGATTTTTATTTGATTATGGTGACATGGCAGTTAAATACTTATTTTGGCAACAATGCGTTTGGTTGTCATTTTGCGTAGATAGAGTAATAGAGTAGTATATTTTGCGTGATGGACATAGGACACTCTGGACAGGCTATGGTAATAATAATACCACGAGCGAGCGCGACAGTGCTATACCAAACGCAATAAGTGTGACAGAAAGAGATATCATTCGTTGTCCTTGTCATAGTTCCACTTTTTTTTGTGTTGGGCACAACTAGATTTATAGGTCAGTGGGCACAACTGATTATAGTAAAAACCGTATACAGTGTAGCGCAACTAGGAACAAAAATATGAATGACGTCCAACTGCTCAAATTCAGATCAAATCTGACAAGTGACAAGTTTTCTATCTGTGCTATTGCTATTGCGGACTCATGCTATCTCCTACTTCCGTTCTTTCTCAGTCTGTCATTTTGTCATGGTGACTTTGGCCGGTTACCATCTTAGAGCATTAAACCAACCGGAGACGACACGCGCACACTTTTCTATCTAAAAAAGTCTGCCGTTTTCGGCGCGGGGGACGAGGCAACGCACACAAATCATGTTAACACCAATGCATTTTTCCGATAGCGTCACTACACACGCACACGACAAAATTATCAAACACCAGCATAAACTATACTCACACAAGTACAAACACATACACAGACAACCTGTCCGTGAAAGAGATGACGTCAGCTCGAAATAAACATCGAGAGTGCGAGAACATGTCGATAATAAACTTATCGATATTTCATGTAGGTCCGGAAACGAATGCTCAAGAAAAGGTATAGAGGGAAATGCATGAAACACAATTTTTGACTTCGTAACTTTGTTTGGACTAGTTAGGAGGTAAACATATCAAAAGTCCTTGCCCGTAACCCTTGATCCGGGGGGGGGGGGGGGGGGGTTTTCACCTATATCTCGGAAACTTTGCGTCCTAGCGACATAACAATTCTAACCAAAATGAAAGCTGATTAAATTTGCCACAAGTTTTATTATATCAAGTTTTTCGATATCTTGTACAGTTTTCGAGATTATACCATCGAATACTATCGAGCTGATCTGATGATGTAGATGGAAGGCGGCCATAGGATATCATATTGAAATGCCATGATCGATACTTATTAAAAGGGATTTTTTTTTATGCACGTAACCTACGATCTTTGGACAGACGGTAAAAGGATAACAGGATTTTTTCCCACATGCATAACTGGTCTGAATTTTGGTTCAGGCAGGACAGGTTTACACTGTACTGTATCTTTTGGAAATAACATAAAACAAGAAACAAAGAATAAAAAGCAACTTTTATAAAATAACATTCAAAATGCTGGGAGCAAATAGTGCTAGTCTCGTTTAGGAGTCCACGACACATGATTTCCACAAGCTCGGATACAGACATTCTGAATTATTACATCTTTTGGGAATCTGAAAAATAAATTATAAGAATAACATACTTATAACGTTTATCGACATTTGTTTTTGTGCTGTCCCTTCACTAACTTTCCTAGTACAGTGTTGCTAGAGTAACAAATTAAAAATGCATATTTACGGAACAAGTGACGATCGTAAATTCCGTATAATTAATAAAATACAGCCTAAACATATTATATTTAAAACATTAAATAAAAATATATGGTGAAAATAAAAGAATAAATGAATTTGCAAACAGTAATCCATCATTAATTAATTAAACATCTACAATTATAAATTTCACGTTATTTATGGTTAGTACCATTTTTATTGGATAAACTGTGTTAATAATAACGAATTTAAAGTAGAACTTATAATTAAACATTTATACAGTCAACTTTAAAAAATACCCAAAAGTAAAGCTAGTACCATTAAGTGGGAACACTGTTAGATTGACAATATTTTTTAGTTTTTTGCAAATTTAATGCACTATTTGATAATATTTAAACGTAATAATACTTACAGATGAAAAGTTTTTTTTTTTTTTTTTTGTATCCTGCAAAGCTTGGCAATCTGTTTTATACAAAACAATAATCCATTTTGCTGTCTGATGTCCTTCATCAGTTATAATTTCTTTATTGGGGAAGCCATCCAATGATGCTTTCCTCATTCCTTGTCTGCGAATCTCCTCGCCAGGTCCACTACACTATTCCTCTTTAGTCGGGAGAATTGCAAGCTTCCAATTCCTTGCAGCTGCGCAGCTAATTCATTTCTATGATTATTCAGTCTGGCTTGATAATTCTTACTATATGTTGCTATTTCTTCTTTTACTGTTTGTAGATTGAGGTCTAAGTTGATATATTTGTTACTTATGCGTTATGTAAGGTGGTATCTTGAGCATAGTCCTCATTGCCTTGCTTTGAAAACGCTCCAATATTTCGATATTACTATGGCTCGCTGTTCCCCACAGCTGGATGACGTACGTCCATATAGGCTTCAGTATAGTTTTATAGATGGCCATTTTACTGGTATCTGAGAGCTGTGATTTCCTGCCGGTCAGCCAATACATGTTGCGGAGCTTGCAATCTAGTTGTTTTCTTTTTGTCCATATGTGCTTTCTCCATGTTACAAAGTAACATTATCCTTTTGTACATTAGATATTTCTGATCTCTTATTACACGAGAACACGTTGCAATTCGGTATTTTTAGCTCAGGTCATTCCGCGCTCACTGTGATTCATTGAATGGCGCGGAGCGCGCGGCAACTAGTTTTATATAACCGCTATGACCGGCGGTCTCGTACCTTTGGCAGAGGGGAACGCCTGGCAATGGCTACTCCGGTTGGTTTAATGCTCTAAGGTTACCATGGATATTATAACTTTACGAGAAAACATGTGTGTGTCAAACAAACAATGCTTTTGACGAAATAAAATTAATAATTATCTTAAAATAAAGCACGTAAGTATTAATAACGAAATATCAAGCGCCAATATTGATTTACTTACGATAAACAACGGTTGGTACTTGGATAAAACCTACAAGCGCGAGGTTTCTTAGTTCGAGAAGAATTCATTGCGACCCGCAAAAATATGTGTACAAATTGGTGATTTTTTGTAAATATACTGTGGTTTGGAAATAAGAGCGATCCAAGGTCGGGAAATATAGCTGTCTCGGCGCCCAGTACGACTTTGTCGCATTTGGCGTTGAGACACTCGGCCCTTGGGGAAAAAGCGCGCGTGGGCTCCCCAAGAAGATCAGCAAAAAGTTGGTACTTAGATAAAACCTACAAGCGGGAAGATACGTTAGTATCTCTTAGACTCTTAGTAGTCTGTGGTGAGAGGTTTCTTCGTACGAGAAGAATTCATTGCGACCCGCAAAGATATGTGTACAGATTGGTAAATTTTTGTAAATATACTGTGATTTGGAAATAAGTGTGAAATAAACTGTATGAAATATTTGTTCTCCTTTTATTATTTCATACCTAAATCGGATTAGTTTTAGATTTTGTAAAGCAATTTGCAGTGGGCCCAACGACGTCCCTAATCATAATTTATCGATATCGATAACGTTGGGTTCTAATATTATCGATAACGTTAAGTACTACAACCCTACTATATTCCTCGTTCGTTAGGTTGGTAAGTCTACTTCCGTACTAGCGTTTATTTTTATTGGTATTGTGGTATTTCAAACTAGCTGAAGTTCGAATGAGTTGTCATGTCAAAATCAAATGACAATGTCACTGTCATCCAAAACCTTGTTCGAAGTCCCGTCTCTTAAGCCGCGTCCGCTGCGCCATGTTTTCGTGGTTTTTAAACGTTAAAAATGTTTTGCCAATCAAAACAATACCGAATTTGTTTGCCGAAACTGACGGAAAACATGTTAGATGTTTGCAAACACCGAAAACACTACTATCACTACTTTGACGCATTACAACTGTCGCAGTATTGTTACGTTAAGTGCGACAAAGTACTAAACTGATCATCTACTTTTGCTGTTGACTGTACTAACCTCATAGTTAAATTATTACTTGGGCGATTATTCGAGCGTTTCAAACGCTTGACTTCAGTGGCCACATTTTTGAAGAATTGGGCACAGATGTTGATGTCATTTTTAGATATTTGTCAGATGTCCGGTAGACTAAAGCCGGGTCCGCTGCACCAATGTTTTCCGTGTTTTTAAACATCTAACATGTTTTCCGTCAGGTTCAGCAAACAAATAGGGTTTTGTTTTGATTGGCAAAACATGTTTGACGTTTAAAAACCACGAAAACATGGCGCAGCGGACGCGGCTTTATATGCTTACCCGAAACGAAATCGAAATCTGCCGCCACTTCTTCAAAAATGTGGCCACCGAAGTCAACCGTTTGAAACGCTCGAATCGCCCACTTACTTACCTACATAAAATGAATGTATTTAAGAGTCATCTCTTCATAGGCACTGTGTGACCGGCAACCGGTGTCAGTTGCACTGTGTAGCTGAAAACATCCCCTCTTCTTTGGAGTAATAAAAGAGTGTACAGATAGGTTCACCATAAGGGAGGGAGACTGGCGAATATTGTTGTTACAGAATAAATTATTGTATGTACCTATATACTTTCACATGTCATAGATAGTTACAGTAGATAGGTCTTGCTAGTCTAAAGAAATCACAGATTAATGAGAAAGGCAGATAGGAGATAGCTAATAAATTGAATGTTTTCTATACATCCGATCTCTTTAAACTTACGTACTGAACAACGAAAAAGAAAGGGATAGAACTACGTTATCTGCCAGATCTTCATACGTCATTGTCTCCGCTTTCTCGCTCACACGATGTAATTCGTTCTCTCGCTCGCTCGAGATTTAGTGCAGCTAAAGATATTTCCTTACAAGTTATCGATATCGATACTTACTGTGAATATTCACTACAAATTCAGACAAGTTACTTTTTAACCCTCACCATTTTATGGATTTTTAGTGGAAGTAATCTACATATTTATTCTATTACTATATATTATACAAACTGCCTCTATACCGGATTTCATCTTAGTCAGTTCAGCTGTTTAAGCATGAAAAGGTAAGAAACAAACAGACGGACGGAGTTACTTTCGCATTTATAATACATATTAGTATGGATATATACAGAAAATCAATGTAGTTATCCACAAAGTGTTTAAATATACAAATCTTAAATCGAACTAATTCATCTGGAAGGACATCAGAAATGTCAGTCATAAAACTGACTTTTCCAACTTACCTCAAGCGGTCTCTGAAAAACTGTAGGTATCTGGCAACAAGCGTGTTAATTCTGTTTTTAATAATAATGAAACAGTCCGATTTGAAATGTTTCGAACATATTCTGTCGTATGTTTTCGGCGTCCAATTATTGCGCACTGATTTTTGACGAAGATTATTTTCCGGAAATCGGAAGTTAACAGTTAACTACGTGTAACATCAAAATATTTTGTCTAACTAAACGCCTAGACATCATTCATGTCGATAAAATGTCGACATACAGATTGAATTTAGTTACAACACTAGCCGTGTTTACGACAATTGTATTTTTACCAAAAATCCTAATTAGATCGACTTGGAACCATGTAAAAATAAACTTATTTCATAGTATGCAGTATCGGTAGTAATCGCAGACCATTATATTGCGTAATGTATTTGAAATATTTGAAAAATAAGCAATAGATTCATACCGATGAAAACTGGTATTTTCTCCGGTCTTCTTTGTTAATCTGGAGTAAGTCCGGCAATATGGAACTACACAAGATATTTTGCCAGTTTTGCCACTTCATATAAATTGTATCTTACAGTTTTGCCACACAAAATACAAAACGTTTTTCAAATAATCTCACAATAATCTTAGATTTGACGTTGATTGACTTTGACGGGTCGGTTGGTTTGTTCACTTTTTTTAACGCCTCGGTTGACAGTATTTGGAGACAGCTCATTAAAGCCTTAAAATAACTTAATATTCGTCTCATTTTAACTCATGTCAGCTGTCCATAAGAAGTGACAGAGACAACTGTATGAAACATGGTCTTGCTTAATACTGCGGGTCTGTATTAGTCTGTGAAAGAAATCGAAGTTTGACAGTTAGAAAATTCTAATGATGGCATCCCGTTCGCACGCACTTGCCACATAGCACGTGCTCTTTCGCTCCTAGTGCGATCGGGCGTATCGACAATTCGACACTTCAGAGGTGTGCGAGAGCTGAGGTTAGCCGAAGCGGCAAAATAAACAGAGGGCCTACCGCGAAACAAAAACGAATTTCGTTCGTATATATCTTTCTCTTTCGCACTTGCTAGTTCGAGCGATAGAGAGGGAGATACACGAACGAAGTTCGTTTTCGTTTCGCGGTAGCCCCTCAGGCCTGCTGTAACTGCAAAAATATTTGAATTACTAACAGACGTAGAGTCTATCTCGTCTTTTGTGTTAGCCGCAGGTGCAGCTACGCTTGTGGCGCTAGGCTAGACTAAAAACTTATACTGAGATTAAATCTATCGCAGATAATATCGTCTAATGACTCGTTTAAGGCATTTTTCGTGGCGATAGTGTTCAATAACCAAGCTGATGTTACGTTAGACCCAACGTCCAAACTTTTAGTAACTCAGCACATTTTTTGAAATTATTTTCCGACATAAGTAAGGTCTCACGGATCTTTATGAAATCGGGGGTAAGATATCAGGCACGATCCGAAAAACCACCAAGTGTAAAATAGATAACATTATCAACTCAGCTGTCGTCTTCTTTGCGGGAACAAGGCGGGAACCTACTATGAACAAGTTTAGGCACTAATTTAAATAGATATGTTTTTATGGGTACTAATAGTTAAGGACAGTTGATCCACCGTTAAGTATACAGTTCACACTAGTACGGGGATCAGTTGAAGCTTACTTGGCTCATACATAGTTACCTTCTTGTAATAATATTAAAATGTAAGCATAACCATGTACACGTATTTCTTTAAGAAACGTTGTTTGTTGTTGTTGTTTGTTGTTAGGCACTAAATAAAATAAATAAAATAAAATATAAATAAAATAAACTAAGGGGGCGTCCACAAATTACGTAACGCAAAATTCTTAAATTTTTAACCCCCCCCTCCACTCATGTAACAGCACCGTCACGCTTAGCTGGGACCCCCCCCCCCCTTCAATTCCGTTACGTAACAAGTCTTCAGGGTAATATTCAGAAAATAAAGATAAGTGGTATTTTAGATACTTTTTAATCATAAATCTGCATTTTTTTAACCCTTTTAGACCCCAAAAACATATGTCAATATACTTCATTTTACGTTAGCAGGGTCTTTTTTCTCCGGTCTGAAAGGGTTTGAAACATTAGTGTAACAAGTGTGTAACAAATTACATTGAAATTTTGCTGTGCAGTGGCTGTTGAAATACTGGAGTGACATTCTTTGTATGCCTTAAAGGCCTTTTGATAAATTTCACCTATTTTCGATGTCATCACCTTCAAATATATTAATTTACTTATAATTTAGCGTAACACACGGCACAAATCACAAACAACTGCGTCACTTGCAGTACGGCACTTTGTACTTTTTTTTTGTTTTCATTTGGAGGGTAGACTTTTGTATCTGTCTGTCATTGTCGCGTCGCGCGCTCGGTGTTGCCAATATTTTCTTAGACAAATACGGCAAACTAGGGATGTGAAAAACTAAACTTTTTTTAAGTATACTATTATAAAAAATCGTAACGCAAACCTTGACACCCCCCTCCCCCAACGTAACAGGACCGTAACGCTTGGCCGGACACCCCCCCCCCCCCCTCCCTCCAATTTGCGTTACATAATTTGTGGACGCCCCCTAAGCCGGGACGACATGATCGATCAAAAAGTTTAAAAATACTGTCTAGTTTTTACTTTCTTTGTAGGTAAGGTTACTTTGTAAAATTTTTTAGACGACACCAGTATTTTTATAGACGTCCACCCTGCTAAGCGTTCTCCAGGTCCGCTTTGTAACCTAATCCCAAGATTTGGCGTAGGCACTAGTTTTAGTACACAGCATTTGTATACATACATACCGTAAACCCGGGTTATTTTGGCCCTGGAGGGTAACTTTGGCTTTCGCGAATTACTTGGTCCTCCGCTTTTTAATGAGTTTAAGAATGGTCTGATCACCTTATTTTTAGATTCAGCTAATTGGTCACGTTGGTACTTTTATTATTTGACATTGCTATGTGTGGTTTTTATGCGGGCCAAAGTAACCCTCCATTGAGTTAATGTAACCCGAGGTTACGGTACATATAATCACGCCTGTTTCCCAGAGGGGTAGGCAGAGATCACGGATCTCTTTTTGCTACGATACTGACAAACCACTTTCGCTTCACTCACTTTCATAACATTTCTCATACATATATCAAATCACACTTAAAAACATTGTATAATGCAAAATGGAAAAATCTCAGAGATTGCTATAAACAGCACTTGAGAGCCCAGAACGAAGACTCGAAAGTAGTACCATCATACAAATATTGGCATTGGTCAAAAACGTTGGACTTTCTACTGCCACACGTATACGCTCAAATCCAGAAATTACTTATTGTGAAGAAACTGATGATGATAATGTGAAAAATAATTCCGAGAACAACAGTGATGTTAAACTAGAAGACCATACAAATTTCGCATCAGGTTCTGAATTAGCTGAACGTATAATAAATCAACATTCCGAAAACAATTTTGGGTCAGATTCAGACAATGCAAGTTGCGTGTTAGAACCGTTAGAACAACCTAAACATTGGAAGAAAAGACGGGCAATGTCTAATTCGAATGTAAATCATGCGCCAAGTCATAATCAAACCGGAATGAATGAATTTGATGGAATATAATTTATATTCTTAGGTTACGCAAAAACTGTTAAGAATATGCCTTTGAAGAGACAGATAAGCGTAACAATGAAGATTGCCAAGATAATGATGGAAGAAGAATTGAAATGTTTAGAATAACTAGAGGATTGTTATTAATCTAACACGTAAGAGAATAACGATAGTATAATATCTACTATCATAGAGAAACAAAATCCTTGTAATATTTTTCCTATGATAATTTGAAGCGAATTCAAATTAACTAGTAATGGGTATTTTCTATTAATACAAAATAAATGTTATTTCTTACAAGTTAATCGTGCATTTGGATTTTATCTGTGCAGTAACTAAATAACTTCTTATAATTAAAAACATATATAATCTCAATATGTAACGCTAAAACTACAAGACTACAAAAGCCTTCATTATAAGGACAGGTGCCACAAAAGAAACACATTCTTTTCAACACAAATCATATTCTGTTTAATTTAAAAAACTTATACATTACATATCACATCGTTTTTATGCAGCTTTTTACACGGTAAATAATGTAACGCTGAAACAGTGCTTTTAGTGCTAACTTAGTACATTATATAAAATAGTGCTCTAGCCGTGCTCTCACAAAAATAATGTTCTTATCGTACATATAGCAGGAACTTATTTGTTAAGCAATTGACTAGAACGTATAGAAGAAGCGGAACAAGCTATTAGACTTAATTAGACAATGGAATAACAAATAAATTTTAAACTACCCATTGATAATATTGTTCAATACAAAAAGATAAAAAGCGAAAAAGCTAATATAGAGTTAAGTAATAAAAGCAGAAATTATGCAATTGTTTTGAAATATATTTTAAGCTTAACATCTGAAGATTGATTATGATTAATGAGATTCACATATAAAGACTAATTGAAGAAAGAGAGAGGAACCAGCAGGTACCAAATTGTACTATAAAGACATTCAGCTAGTATAGATATAGAAAATTACAAATCTGTTACTAAGTAGAATTCAAAGTTATAATATTAACATCTGTGCTAATATAGAAGTTAAAATTGCTCGTAGCATTCACTTAGAAATAAAGGATTTAAGTTGAATGAAATTTTAAATACTGAAGGTAATCAAAAAATTGTTGTAGGTATATTACATTATTATAAGTACCCCGGTCTTCTTACATTCCGGGACGGGACATAGGGAACTTGCATCTTTTTATTTTATTACGAAAATCAAAATAATATTCCAGCAAAAACAACTGTAGCATTAAAACTTTCTTATGATTTATTTTTGTGATGTTATAATATAATGCATTTGAAATCTGCATCTAAACGGGCTTATGCTACGACGTCATAACATATATTCTCGGCGCGTTTACTATGGAGTAAGTCATTAATTTGCCATTATCTTCACAAAATTTGCGTTTAAGTCTATACTTGTCATACACAATATCATTTCTAATTCAATATTCTGTGTAACTGTTGTGTTATTTTATTGAAAAATAAACATATTTTTTTCGTCATTTTAACGTGAGATAAAATTAATACAATAGTTTTTTTTGCTTTCTTTTTATTTTGTATGATATCTCTACGTATATCCGCATCGATAGAGTGCAATTTATTCGAAATTGAAATCCCATGCAAGTTCCCGATTTCGTATGACATTGAATGGTCATTGTTGGTGGAATACCGAGGTTAAGATGGAATACTTAGAGCTTAGGCTCATTTAATTATCAATTACTTACTGGTATAATTAAATAAAAAATTAAGAACTGTGGAAGCAACGGTAACAATGACTGACGTAACAACATATAAAGTAATCTATTAAATTATAATTATCACTTAATTATTGTAAATATTTTTACATTTAGGTATACACGCAAACGGAGTTTGAAGCTTATACATGTTATAGTATATTTAATCGGATTACTAAGGATTACTGTTATTCATATTGCCTCCAAATAGCCTTTCCTGAATATGCGCCGTAAGCAAGTTCACAATGTTTTCTTCTTCTGTAGAAGATTTATAAAGATATAAGTAGGTATATCTTTTATAAGGCATTCTTTTAGTTTATTATTTAACCAATGTTAGGGTTTGATTTTTTTTGTTAAGGCGTTATTGTTTAGGTACTGGTTGGATTTGATCTCTGATTAAGGTTAATTAGACTGCATTGGTAATACATATACCTACTATTATTTTTATACATAGGTATTATGTTTGTTGTAAAAACGTTGAGATTGTAAAAAGGGACCAAAAATCAAAAACCGGCCAAGTGCGAGTCGGACTCGCGCACGAAGGGTTCCGTACCATTGTCTGTAAAAAACTATTTTATTCTGTGTTTTTATTATTTGTTGTTATAGCGGCAACAGAAATACATCATCTGTGAAAATTTCAGCTGGAACTATCACGGTATCAGTGAGATACAGCCTGGTGACAGACAGACGGAACGGACGGACAGCGGAGTCTTAGTAATAGGGTCCCGTTTTACTCTTTGAGTACGGAACCCTAAAAAGGTACGAAGTACATTTTATTCATAGTGTATGAGGTACATATAGCGTTCTGTTAACAATCTTTTAACCAGATTAAGTAGTATCACGGTATTTTATGTGTAAATATACGATTCGAGAAAAGATAATAACAATGGATGGGACCTAATTTCTGATGAAATATTTTATCTTTACTTTTGGCATTTTTTCGCTTAGTTGTTAAACAAGCATGTTCGACGGCGGCAATTATTTAGAAGCCTGTTTAACTTTTATAATATTTCATCTAAATTTTAAACAAATCTAGGCTCTTATATACATTTTTACATGCTTAGGTTTCCAACTATTTCTTTAAATTTTTCAACAGTAACTTAACAAAAATTCTAATAAGTAAGTATAACATTTGATACAAAATTTGCGTATTTATTAAAATTCCTATCTATACATTTAATCTTATCTCAATCGCTTTCATAGTTAATTTTAAATGCAGTCACTTACCTAATTACAAAATTAGCGTATTATAAAATATTATAATTCATATTATTAACCATTTATCAAATACAAAAATAAAATACTTAAAAATAAATTCATACCTAAATGGAAAACTTTGGAAGAAAATGGGGTTTTGCCACTGGCAATGTGCGATAGTCAAGACGATTATTTCTATTTGAACGGACTACTTACTTATTAATATAACAATGGGGAATGGATGAAAATTTTAGAAATGCCTGATTGTTTTTTTGGTGATAGGAATAACCTTCCTTAGCACCAGAAAAACGTTGCAGACTTGTCAGCTGCGTCAATTATTTTTGAAAAATATAAACAGTTTCCTCACTTAAGTTTTGTGGTTAGGACGGCGAATGAGACTATTTCCTTGATCCGTCTCATATTACATAAAAATATCATAAAAATCCGTGGTAAACTGACACTGACAATGATATTGACGGCGAATGAGACTATTTCCTTGATCCGTCTCATATTACAAAAAAATATTTTAAATATCTGACCCTGGCAATGACCAATATAGCTGCTGCAGCTGTCAATATCATTGTCAGTGTCAGTTTACCACGGATTTTTATGATATTTTTATGTAATACTAGCTGTTGCCCGCGACTTCGTCCGCGTAGAACTTTTTATCGTCTTAGAAAATGATTTCTCTCAATACAAAATTTGAACCCTCTTTTAGGGGATAATTAAAAAAAAAGTTGATGTTCATTTTCTAGTTTGTGAACAAACAGTCTAAAACCAAAGTTAAACATCTCATACTTTAAAAATGCCTTGAAATACTCAAACTTTGAACCAATTTTAACACTCTTAGGGGATGAATTTGGAAAAACTCTGAAATCAGTTTTGTAGTCTTTTAACGTACAGAATAAGACCGAAGTTAAAAATCTCTTACTCACACTTTAAAATTTTATTGCTCGCCATTTAAAATTTGAACCCCCTTTCAAACCCCCTTAGAGGTTGAATTTTTCTAATCGCTGAAAGAACTTTTTTCGTAAACTTTTAAGTCTCTAGCTCAAAAAAAGTGTTGCCCATTCAAAGCTTTCTTAACCCCCTTAGGGGTGGAATTTTCTAAAACTCTGAAAGTACTTTATTATTAATTTTAATAAGTAACATTTCGAATAGTTTTAAGTCTAGTAAAAAAAAAAGTTTTTCCCACACAACACTGGCTACCCTTCTTAAGGATCTTAAGGATCCCCTTAGGGATGGAGTTTTCTAAAACGCTGAAAGTTCTTTTTTAGTATTCTAATAAGTAATCTTTTTGCAAAGTTTTAAGTCTAACTCAAAAAAAGTGTTGCCCATGCAAAGCTTGCTCTCCTTTTTAACCCTATTAGGGGTGGAATTTTCTAAAACGATTTGTGTTCTTTTTTTTGTATTTTAATAAGTATTCTTTCTATAAAGTTTCAAGTCTCTAACTCAAAAACATAAACTTTCCCTGATAAAAACTTTGCACCCCTTTTTATCCCCCTTAGGGATAGATTTTTTCAAAACGCTGAAAGTCTTTTTTTTTGTATTTTATAAGTAATCTTTCTACAAAGTTTTAAGTGTCTAGCTCAGAAAAAGTGTTCCCCATACAAACCTTGCACCCTTTTTTAACCCCCTTAGGGAATGATTTTTGTAAAACGCCGAATGTAGTATTTTTCATGTTCTAATAAGTAATTTTTCTACAAAATTTTAAGTCTCTATTAAAAAAAAATATGTTTTTCCCATACAAACTTTGCACCCTATTTTACCCCCTTAGGGGTGAAATTTTCCAAAACGCTGAAAGTACTTTCTTTGTATTTAAATAATCTTTCTACAAAGTTTTAGGACTCTAGCTAAAAAAAATAGTTTCCCACATACAAACTTTGCACCCCTATTTTAGCCCCCTATTTTTAGGGGTAGAATTTTCTAAAACGCTGAAAGTACTTAATTTGTATTCTGATGACTAATCTTTCTACAAAGTTTTAAGTCTCTATTTAAAAAAAATATTGTTTCCCCCATACAAAATTTGCACCCCTATTTTACCCCCTTAGGGGTAGATTTTTTTAAAACACTGAATCAGGTACTTTATTTGTATTCTAATGAATAATTTCTCTACAAAGTTTTAAGTCTCTATTTAAAAAAAAGTAGTTTTTCCCATACAAACTTTGCACTCTTTTTTACCGCTTTAGTAGAATTTTCTAAAACCCTGAAAGTTCTTTATTTGTATTCTAATGACTGATCTTTCTACAAACTTTTAAGTCTCTATTTTTAAAAAAAATGTTTCCCCCATACAAACCTTGCACCCCTATTTTACCCCCGTAGGGGTGGAATTTTCCAAAACGCTGAAAGTGTTTAATTTGTATTCTAATAACTAATTTTTCTACAAAGTTTAAGTCTATAGCTCAAAAAAAAAAGGTTCTCTCATACAAACTTTGCACCCCTATTTTACCCCCTTAGGGGTAGAATTTTCAAAAATCCCTTTTTATCCCTAGCCCACGTTATAAAAGCAACATACTGTGCAAAAATCAACTCTCTAAGATTCGTAGTTTCGGCTGTGCGTTGATGAGTGAGTGAGTGAGTGAGTGAGTGAATAAGTCAGTCAGGACATAGGCATTTATTATGTATAAATAGATAGAAGATAATGAAACTCCCATTCAAATATCTCAAAAAATTATGAAGCTACATCCATCCGTTTTAATGTCGCTTGTTAGAGTGAGAAAACGATGAGGGACTGTGACGTCAATATACTCGAGCGTCATTGTAAAAAACAATCGTTTCATATGAAGGTGCGTTTTGCGGAAAAGGGATAGAACATACCCCCTCTTAAAACTTTGGACTCTTATAACTTAATCATTACCTATATAACCTCTTGCTTTGTTTTTTTTCTCCATTTGACTATATTTATTTTAAATTCTTTTTCGAGAAAATACATTATGATTATTTACCATATTTTCGATTCCTGAGCTATAACCACGAACTTCGGAATTCGAAAATATTCGGGTATCTCTATCTCTATCGCACTAACCATACTCGAGTGACAGGGATGCAAATTATATATGAACATTGAGTATCGGTTTTCTTGGTAGCGCCGCAGGTACTTTGGCTGAATGCGCCGAGCGCGTGCCATTGTCATTCAAAAAAAACAAATTCGTGTTAATTATATTGTTCAAATTTGTTGATTTCATTTATTGAAATTACGACATAAAACGACGTTTGCGCATATAAGTTCTCATATCAGAATCGAATATTTTTTTATGGTTTATATTTTAGCATTTGTCTCGTAAAGGTCTATCGTAGACGGGATTTAAATTATTAATAAGTGAAAGGCAAAGCAATTCCGCCATTTTGACGAAAATTTGACGTTTCTTATAGCTGACAGTTGGAGCAGCGTTTGATTTCAATAAAAATAAATGTAAAATTAAATGAAGTCGTATATTTCGGAAAATTAATTAACTGTCGCAGTCGGATAAAAACTATCCTAAGTTGCAGCTAGAATAATAATGTACCTATATAAAATGTTTCATATTTTTCCGTTCATGGGATGCTGAGAACATTCGTACCGCGCAAAGCTTAGTTTCAAACTGGCTGATTCTTTTTTTAATTTAGAGATTTATTATAAGTGGAGATGAGACGGATCAAGGAAATAGTCTCATTCGCCGTCCTAACCACAAAACGTAAGTGAGGAAACTGTTTATATTTTTCAAAAATAATTGACGCAGCTGACAAGTCTGCAACTTTTTTCTGGTGCTAAGGAAGGTTATTCCTATCACCAAAAAAAAATCAGGCGTTTCTAAAATTTTCATCCATTCCTCATTAATTTTTGCAATTCCAATTTTTTACCAAATCTACTAGTACTTACTAAGTTTTACCTTTTCCAACTAAGTAGTAGTAGGAGGTAAAAATTACCAATTTTTACTTCGGAAGGTACGTTTGGCTGTCAACTAATTTTTCTTGCTATACTTAAGCATCCGTAACTTATCGGACTTGGTCTGGGTAAGTTATAATTTTGTGTAAGTAACTAAAGCTAAATAAAGCGAGATCGTCATTATTTAATTACTAATGTAGAAATACCTATTGGCAATCCAACAATAAAAACATAGGTTTAAAAACTACAACTAAGAAAAGTTGAAAAACCCCCGACACGTAGTTTTAAAATGAGAACGAAACTCCGTTTGTATGGGAAGGTGAAATTCGGCCGAACTTGCCCCCTGGCAAGAGAGAGTCCCCTGCACTCTTAAGCCAAAATAAATACTTTCACCTTCAGGTTTTATTGGCTTAAGAGAGTGATTCGAGCTCTCTTAAGCGGAAAAAAATTTCCAAGCCGATTTGGATGAATCCAAATACCGTTTTAAGAGCTCGAATCACCGGTCCTAAAAATTTTAAGGTAGATACTTCGAAATGTGCTGCTAAATTAATTCTTATTTGATCGATTACTTTGTTGGATGACGACATAGAATAAGTGGAAGTTAAAGAAAGGCTTAAAATTATTGGGGACTTGTATGAACACATTAACGTACTATTGGCTACGTTTACTTGCCAGTAATATATGCTGGTATGTAACCAGATAAAAAATACTCTCGATAGTTTACCTATTCCTGGTCATCGCGTCGTTCAAGACATTAAACATATTCATACAAACGCAAATTCGTAACGGACTCCTACGAGTACTTCTGAGAACAAAAATCGCCTCTGACTGGTAGTCGTATTTGGAGAAAGTCTTTTAAAATTTGGGGGTAATTTCGGATAGTTTTTGAAAGAGAGACAACGATGCACTAGGAGGAGTGATACGTAATCTAAAGTTGTTCGACATAACTATAGGTAGTACACAAATATTATGGCAGGTAACCGCTTTACAACTTATCCCTCAGTTTGGCGACATAGTCGGCGACTCGACGACAGATCCTGCCGTGTTACGAGGCTTTGTGCTTTTTGCGCAAGTCGCGTCTATGCTCCGTCGAAGAGTGAGATTTCAGCTCGCGGCAGTCCAACTGGGGAAAATATTGGAAAGTGTAGTTCGTTAATTACAGCGGAGGTAAGATCAACCAACATTTTTTAATGAAAATACTAAGCGCACACGCTTAGGATCATCGAGCAGCATTACCTTGCAAAGCTTGCAATAGTTGCAATATGTCACCATGATATTGATTTTGACGGATTTCGTGACGTATAAAATTACGAGAACTGAATGCTTGCAGCAATTAACGTGCAACTTCGGCTGCCTACGAAGCCGGAGGCCCTGGGTTCGAACCCCGGTAAGGGCATTTATTTGTGTGATGAGTACGAATATTTGTTCTCGAATCATGGATGTTTTCTATGTATAGGTAAGTATTTATTTATTTATATAAGTATATATAACGTCGCCTAGTACCCATAGTTCAAGCTTTGCTTAGTTTGGGACTAGGTCGATTTGTGTAAGATTGTTTCCATACATTTATTTATTTATAACTAAACTAAAACAACCCTCATCGCGTTGCTTTTGAGTGTAATATCGGCTAACTTACCAAAAGTTCATCATCAGGCACCCTCGACAGTAGATCCAGTACTTCGTTGTTGGGTATCGTGTGTGGCCGGAGTATTTTACGCGTGAATTTGTTTATACCTGTTGAGACAAAAATATTTATAACTTGTCCTATTTACATACATATGTCGCCTATCGAAGCACTTTGAAGGCACTGGCCGTATGTTTGAATCTTACATAACCCGTCATTTAAAAACTTGAAATAACTGCCTTACATTTTATAAGTATATAAATATTATACAGGAGTAGATTCCAATGCAAAAAAACTACACACACACGATATCCATCGGATTTTTACAGACGCGCATTGTCTCATTTATCCTAGAATAGTTTGTCGATGGACTTACCCCACGCCATAAGTAAGTACCGCAGCGGTATGATGTACAGCACGACCATAGCTCCGAACAGCATTATAATGGCTATGTAACTAAGATATGGCACCGTGAAGTTCGCTAAACTGAAAAAAAAACACTTTATATTATAATATAGGGTAACACCAGATAAGATGTCTTGTTGCCTTTCTAATGCAAAATAAAACAGATTTGGATGCATAGGACGCCTGGGGCCCTACCGCAAAACGAAAACGAGATTCGTTCGCGTATATGTCTCTCTGTCGCACTCGCTTATTCAAGCGACAGAGAGGGAAGTCCACGAACGAACTTCGTTTTCGTTTTGTGGTAGCGCCCCTGTGCACAGCAAAGGCCCTAGCACACTAGGTTTTATGTCACGTTTTACGTGACGTTTCAGTACATTTTCGCCGTAAAAATTGGCGATAAAATCTAGTGTGCTAGGGCCTCAAAGGGGCGTATATGGAGACATGATGATACTTGACAATCTTAAGGCGCTTCAAGACGGTCCTGAATGACCGGCGGCCATGCAGTCCCCTGCACAATATAAGCTATAAGATAGAGTGAGACAGGAAGTTGAAAAGGGATGTAGACTCAAAATGTATTATTACTTCAAAAGAAAGAAGGCAAAAAAATATGCCTAGTGACGAAAATCCCATTCAGATATCTCAAAAAAATATGAAGCTACCTACAACCGTTTTAATATTGCTTGTTAGAGAGAAAACGCTAGGGGATCGTGACATCACGAACCCCGAGCGTCATAGTAAATGACAATCGTTTCATAAGAAGGTTCTTTTTGCGGGAAAGGGACAGAATATACCCCCTCTTAACTTTGTGATTATTTTAATCCCCTGCTTTACTTTTTTATCCATTTGACAATATTTTTAATCCTTTTTCGAGAAAAAACGTCATAATTCGTTAGTTTATTTGGTGTCTACACCCCTATTGGTTTGCCGATCTGTTCCATGGATTGCATGTCATGGTCATGTGGATGCAGTATTACAGTAGGTATACAAGCACAGCTTACTTTTTAACAGCTTCTCCTAAAGACGCGACGTAGCCGATCGCGTTTTGCACAGTCTGCGTCACCTCTTGGATAGCTTGCAGTCTCTCCTTCAGAGATTTCTTCTCTTCCTGGTGACATACGCATCATTGGCAATTTTATTAAGTTTTGGTTTCGATGACAGCTTTCTAGCTACTTCAAATATTATGTAAAAGTGATCGAATCGATGACTAGCAGTTTGGTGAATGAAAGAAAATGAGACAAGTATGGCTACGGCCTGGAGCTTATTTCACGAAGCTATTATAAGTCACAATTTTACGAGTCTAAAAGTAACAACACTGAGGCTCTTGATCCTTCGACGGATCCACAAATTTTGCGCATACAAGTTCCCATAACATAATTGATTCCTTGCTTTTTTATGCTTTATCATTTGGTGTGCGTGTCGTGAAGGTCTACTCTAGGTAGACCTAACACACGCTGAGCGTCTGTAGCTTTACAGAGCATTCTGTCGTAATAGTACAGCCTTAGTACTAAAACTTACCTACTTACTTTAAATTAATGTAATACCTTAATTAACCCTTAATAGGACAGAGCATAATTTTTTTGGAAATTAAAATTTGAGTTCGATTTATGGGTAAGTTGGGTATCTTGATCCAGAAAAAATACTTTAAAAGTGTGGGGGGGGGGGTAAGTGGAAGGGGGTGATATCTGGTGGGAAATTATTTCCCCTTGTTCGATGATCGTATTAAAAAAATCGGTCCGACCGTTGAGGTAATCTTTATTATTTTCTTCATTTTATGACTTTTTTATGAGTTTTCTTTGTGTCTTGTTATATTCTAATACAATCTTAAAAATAAAACAGGATAACTCATAAAAAAACAAACTTTGAATCATATAAATATAAAAACAAAACGTAAAATTTCGTAACGTCATCTTATAATTGGAAAAGTAATTACAAAGCCTCATTTTTATTTGTAAATTATCACAAAATTACTAAAAAAAACTAATATTATACACCATTTTACAAGTCAAGCACCTGTTTCACACATATAATTTACTTTAAAAACAAAGTTTTAACCGACGAAAAATCAATCATCCCCTATTTGCCTACCCTTAAGGTTGTTTTTTTTTTCTAAATGTATATGAGACCAACTTCGGGGTATACCCTTTCCAATAAAAAAAGAATTATCAAAATCGAACTACTGTTATGCGTAGGCATACATAAAAAAATATTATACGCGTCGACTTGAGAACCTCGTCCGTTTTTTTCGTCGATTGAAAATACGTTAAAAAGTATCGGTTGTGTACTAAACTCAAACAAGAAACGGGCTTCAAAACTCGTCGTTGTATATCTTACTATATATATTTATACGAAGTTTACGGCGTGATTTTTTTAAGTTCGTGAGCGAACAAAGGGAATTATTTTCCCACTTGGACCCTCCAACTTCAAAGGACATTTAGCCGGCTAAAACAATGGTTTCAGACAGTAATTTCTATGCTAAATAACAAATAATACAGTTAAAGCCTACGTAACTGCCATCAAAACCCTCTTACCAAATTTTTTTTGATGGTTCCGGACACTCATCGGCGAAAAACACTGTTGTTTACGATTTTTTCACAACTTTTAATTTTACATTGACGTGTGTTAACAGATGAAGTCTGAGTGAAAAGTGTTGCCAGTATAATAAGTATAATACTTACTAAGAAGTGTAAAACTGTATGGTAAGTTTCATTAAGAGTTGCCGTATACAAAATACATAAAATTTTATACCAACAGACGAAGTGGGAAATAATATCCCCTTGTACTAATAAGGGTTAACTTAATATAATACCTATACTACGTACCTACCTACCTATACCTACCTATACTTAAATCATAAACCAACATATGGTTAGTTACCTAATATGTTTACCTACATATATTATGTAACAAGTTTAAGTGACCTGAATAAATGAAATTAAATTAAATTTGATTTTTTCCTACATACATGTCCAATATGATATCTTTTCTATATTAGTCTAGCTGCACCATAATAACACGTCACTGCTATCAGGCCGGCGTTAAGACTCTCAGAGTTCACAGACCGCAGGCCGCGCCAGTGTGATCGAGGCCTATCACATTCCACCACACACATAATGTTACCCAATCAAAAGTAAATCTGTTCCTCATGACACTAAAAAGAAATGACTAAACTATTCATGGGAAGATACCTTATCTGCTTCTTCTTCGTCGTCTTCTTCAGCCAGCAGGTCTTCGTCGTCCACAGGCTGTAGCAGTGGATTGCCCCCTAGTTTACAAACAATGTAATTAGGCAGGTACCTACTTATTGCTTTGTTTGCCACCATATTTTTTTAATAGGTACTATGACGATGGCAAACAACATATAAGTTTCTATAAAAAAATATTTTTTGGTACAAGCTTTTATTGCCAACTGTACTTTTCTGTATACCGTCATCAACTAAGGTAGGTGGACCATGGAAGGCCACGCTCCTTTGAAGGCCAACTATTAAAAAGTCGTAGTTATCGACATGTAAAGACACATCCCTTTTACTAAATACTAAGCTCCATCAAACTCAAGGCCACAAACGCGGCGGCTTGACGACCGCGCCATTATTGTGGCAGTGCGAGCTCACGTTTCGTAGACTTCGGTCGTCGACGTTGCAGTTGTTATTCGCGCGCTTAGCAAAACGTAAGTTTTTAGTCAATAACCTATTATTATGTCATATTTTTTACTGTATATTGTTGCATAAGGTTATGTTTATGGTTTCTAAAGAATAAAAACATGGTTTTAACTCGATTTAAGTTTAAATATTGGCAGTGTTCCTAGGATGGCCGATGGTTCCTTATAAGGCCAATCGAAAATTTGACCATTGGCCTTGCTATTTTGAAGGCCATTTTGGATAAAAATAAAAGTTTTTAATTTTATTATAAAACACGTTGGCAAGTTCTTTGTTGCTAGGTAATATGATACTTAATAATACTATTTTTAAATAACTTCCATTAATATATTCTTAGTTACACGATGGTGTTCAAGTAATGTTCATTAAGTTTTTTATAGATGATTAAAATACATTGAGCATTTAATGTTTCGCTTAAATGATGGAGCTTATTATGTAGTTTTTGTAAAAGCAGATATATATATTGTTACCACTCTATTTTTAAGTTTCACGACTGATGTATAATATTGGCTTTGTTTGGAGCCGTGTTCCTTGCAAGGCCATTTGGAAGAGCTTTATAAAACTTAAATTTAATAAATAGTGGTTAAAGTTAGGTAAAAAGAAAGTCAATTATATGGTGCGCAATAAAACAAAATATTACTTAATAATTTGTTTCCTTAATTTATCCAGTAAATAAACGAATAAAAACTGTTTACTCGTTAGAGTGGCCTTCCATGGTCCACCTACCTTACTAACTGAGGCGATTCTAACGAGCCGAAACTCAACGGGGTTAGGTACGTCGGTTAAGTACTGAATTCCCTTCACCTTTTGTGTCCATCATCAGATCAGCTTGATGGTACCATAATATTGAATTGTCATCCAAAGTATACATTTATTCAAAACTTCAGCTTAATCGGTTGAAGATATCTGCTTCAAAATTGAGTTCGAAGATTCCACCCAAACAAACACAGTTACATAGTTTACATACAATACATATATACCTCATACTTACATACTCGTATTGCAAGTTAATAGAAAGCTTGTAAAATCACAAGGGCATTGCTTATGCTTTACTCATTTATCATTTCACTCATTAAAAGGTGATCCACTTGTATTTTATTAGAGATGAGTGCACATATTTATTCATTTAGTGGAATTAGTATTTTATTACAAAGCATGTGTAGGTTTGCACTGTTGTTAATTTATTTTGTTAGAATTAGGTACATCATTAAGGGTGGGGGTAAAATCGACTTAAGAGAACATAAATATCAACCGACTTAAGGCCTCCACACACCGGTCGCGGGCGCGGGCCCTCGCAAGTTGTAAAACATTGAAACTACACTTCAAACACGCATCGAACGCGGACCCGCCGTGGGCCCGCGGGCCCGCGTTCGATGTGTGTTTGAAGTGTAGTTTCAATGTTTTACAACCTTCGCGGGCCCGCGCACGACGCGCGCCCGACCCGCGCCCGCAACCGGTGTGTGGAGGCCTTAACTCTTACAAGGACCTATTCGTCGATTTCATCCCAACCGGATGGCGTGGATTCCACGAAAAAAGAATTTAATTCGAGATTAGACAAAATAATTTAGTTGATTAATCTCAGAATGAATCTTTTTAAAGTATATAGTTTAAATGGCGCGTTCCAGCAAAACTCGCGACATCTTTATATTAACTTACTTATTTTTGGCAAATGCGGCTCAAGTACTTGGCATATTCGGGTGCTTTTGTATTCAACTAAAAATAACAAATTATAATGTTAGGGGTAAAACGAAGAACACAATTGCGATAACAAATGAGGAAAACCAAATAAACAACTAAATTTTAACGAAACACAACTCCCGTCTCTAATGATTAACAGAATTGTATGAAGGAAAAACCAATAATAATAATATTTTCTTTGATAACTATTAATGTGAATTATTTTACATTAGTGTTATAGACAGCTCAAAAACAGCTTTGTGTGGTTCGTTTCTTGGAGATACAAGTAACAATTTTACAACTGACAAAACATTATCTAAACTAGGAACACTGGTCGAAAGGCTATTCGTTATTGGTCAAGAGCCTAAGTGTTTCCAGTTTAAGTAGCTTCATAGTTGTGGTAATGTGAATGGGTTCTGGACATTTCTTTTCGAGAAATTCTTTGGATTTATAATAACAAAGCCAATTTAACCCAACCCAAATTATAGTTAGCTAAACCTTATTATTCGTTAAAGTAAACAAACATTACGTTCGCTGTTAAACATCACAATTACAAGATACCGACACCGGTATATGAATTCCCAACAATAAGAATAGTTAAACTCATAATGACAAATGAATTGAAGTTACGATACACAATAATGTACAAACATAGGTGGCCCTATAAAAACAACAAAGGAAAAGATAGCGGGGACAATTGAACCTACCAGTGAGCCTGTAGATTAACCAGTTCCTGGTAAGGACGACCAGAATGAGGAAGGGCAGCATCCACATCTCGTAGTAGTAGCAGAAGGCGAGCCACACGAGGAGCCCGAAGAAGGATCGGATGCGGGACTCCCATTCGAAGCAGTCTCTGAAATAAAAGATAATACTAATAACAAAAACAGCAAGATGATGACCATCACATAATTCATAATCATAATCATATCGTTTATTGCTTTATATGGTATACAAAAAGGTCTTACAATATTTTACGTCCCAATATAAAACCCTGTAAGGGCACTGCGTAAACTCCTGTCAGAATCACTATCTTACAATTGTTTGCCATCATATCATCTACAGAATGAAGAATTTGATGAAGAAAACCCACAATTCATTCAGTTCGTTCGCTACAAAGTTAATGAGACCGACATTTTTTCATTGAAGGTTTTTGGAAATCCTTTTAAGCCACCTGTGGCAACATTTAATCACCACTAAGTAGGTAGTTTGATGTTTATTGACCGCTCACCTATTGGTGATATTTCACGGCGTAATATCAGCAGTTGACAATGCATTCTGGAAAATTCTAATTGCAACTAGATGAATTAATGATTTATCTATCAATCTATCATCCCATCTCCGTGTAGGCCTACCTCGTCTGCTCTTGCGGCATCTACTTGGTGGCTATGCTATCATGTCAGCACATTTTATGTAGGTTTGCGGCAGACGTGACCTGCCCAGACCCACTTGAACCTAGCAGTTTTGGTTGACGATATGTACTCGCACTTACTGTAAAATCTTTCCAATTTCTATAAACCACATGATGATGGCTTTCAGTCTCATGACGTTGCGGATAAACAGCTGCCGCTTGAACTTCGCCTCCTGGTGCATATACTTCGGCTCTTTTGGATTCACCACCCTGATCGCGGCTTTCAACTGGAATGACATTAAACATAGTTTACTGCATTTTCTTTCCATGTTGTGCATTTTATGTCCTTCCATCATCTGTCTATTCCCTAAGCAACCCAAATATTATTTTACGCAATTCTTGGTGGATTTACCTACGTTATTCTGGCCTTAAGCCCAATGTCATAAGTTCATCTTGAATAGGCTTAAAATTTTCTATTCCTCTGAGGAGATCAAAAATTAGGTGTCTGAGTATAACTTCTCGTTCCTTCTCTACGTTTCTGTAGAATTAGTAATTTAAAAATTCTCTCTAAAATCGCTACTATCTTCTCTGCCAGTATCAAAAGCATTTTTTAAACCTCTTTCAGCTTTCATTCTTAACGAAACGAATTATTTTAATGAATATTTTTGTTTCGCGTCAATTGAACGTGGAAGTTATCACGATCACATTTAAACGATATGATACAGAGAACAAATATAATGGAATGGAATAATTTTCTGTCAATTTTTTTATTTTTGGTTCAAGCTTTTCCTGCCGACTGTACTTTTCTGCATACCACCATCAAGTACTCATTGAGGCGATTCTAACGAGCCCAAACTCGATGGGGTTGGTCGTTTAATTGCGGAGTTCCTATGACCACCTTCCAGTTCCAGCATCAGATCAGCTCCAAGTCATCATAATATTGCATTGTCATGCGATATACATATGCTTGCAAAATTTTAGCTCAATAGGGAACATTACTGCAATGTTCTGCCGCCAGAGGCAGCACTACCACTAATAGTAAACCAGTATAGGAATATAAATAAAAATAAATAAAATAAAATATCTTTATTTCAGATCATTGGTTCGATCCATATGATGTTAGTAACAGTGGTGACTTATGAACTATGTTAATGACAATAATGATAATAACTTAATGCTACTTAAATGACAAATTACATATTATACAACATTATACAAAGCATACATCATCATTGTTATGGTAAATAAATAATTTGTATTTGTATTTATTATACATGGTGACAGACAGACAGCGGGAAGGGACTTTGTTTTATACTATTTAGTGCAGAATAACTGGTTCAGGCTTATTTGGCCCTCCCGATAGCCACCTGAACCCAGTATCTTGAGAGTGGACAGTCGAGGCGCTCCGCCAACACCCTCAGAAGACTATTGCTGCTGCCTCTCAGCCGTCTCAGTAGCGACGCTACTCGTTTTCGCTTGATGGTATAGAAATCGTCGGTGCGCGCCTCGGCGAACATACCCGAGGCGCTGCAATGCCTTGGCAGCCTCAATAGCATTCTGAGTATGTTGTTATACTGCACCCGGATAGCGGCAAAGGCTCTCTGCGTAAAACTAACCCACAGACTGCACGTGTAAAACGTCTGACAGTAAGCTTTAAAAAGCGTCAACTTAACTTGCTTGTTACAACGTGCAAATCTGCGGGCAAGCATATTGCCCCTTACCGCCATTGCCCTCCTCTCCCTCTCAAGATCAATGTCATCCTTCATATCCTCGGTGAGCATATGCCCCAGGTATTTAAACTTACTTACCACTCTAAGGGGGACGCCGCCCAGCATGATTGTAGGTACTGATGTTGGGTTATATTTCCGTGCCTTATATATAGGGATTCACACACACATGCACAATTGATTGTCAAATGAGTGACAAGGATGCTTGCATAGACAATACCGCAAGTTGGAACGAGATACAATGTCAACGCTGCTATTGTCGCCACCTACGAAGAGTTTTGCGTAATGTTCCCTATTGGATAACGGAAACTGACTGAAAAATGGATTGCAAATTTTGACGGACAACTTACATGCTTACATACGAACAGTGCAAGTTAATATAAAGCGTGTAAAAATAAACCATCATCGTCTGAAGCCTAGGGCAAGACGCGAACTTGAGACCTCTGTATTGCCGGTGCAGTGCTCTCCCTCTGAGCTATCCAGCCATTAGCTGATACATATATTAGGTGTGTCTTCCAGCTTATTTAAGAGCTAGTTCTTATTGTAATGTAATCGGTAACCTTGAATTGGAAAATATCTGAACGGCCAACTTATTTACCTATTATTATTATGTTTTTTTATTAAGATCCTTACCTGGTTCCATATCACAGTCATCTCCAACAGTATCTGCGGATAGTTTCCCTTCGCCCTCGACCTCATCTTCTTATCCTTCAAGGCGTACCACCGTTTCTCCCCATTCCTTATGCCTAGTAAGGGCACGGCCAGTTTACCCAGGAACTCCACTTTGTGATCGTGGTCTTCATCGTACACTGTCAGTTCGAGGACCGAACTTATGTCCTTTACTGTACTAGAAAGAAGAATTGTATAACTTTGAAGCAGCGTTTTCTATAGTGTAAATGATCAATTTCCAAAGGGTTAGTTTTATTAATAACCTTCTGCAGGCCCAAGATGGTTGCCATTTTATGATTTATCGCTGTAGGTACAGTCGCCATCAGACATAACGGAGCGGCTGAAGTGCTCACAAATATCTGAGCACGTCTCTAATGCCTCGACAATAGAGACGTGTTCAGATATTTGTGAGCACTTTGGCCGCTCCGATATATCTGATGGCGACTGTACATAAATCTGTCACGTTCTGACGACTATGCGAGTGTGAGAGTGACGTATATCTTATCCACAGCGAAAGTGATAAAATGGCAGTGTATGTAATGGGCCTTAGGACGGCTGATTAGTGATTACTGGTCATATTTTTGTTGTTAACAAACTCTAACACGTTTGAAAAGTTTAAGTCACAGGACAAAGCCAACCAAAAACAATACCAAATGGTTATGGGAGTTGATCGGAATTGTTAACACCTTTTAGGGAGGTATAGCAACAGGGCTGACACAAGATCGCGAGCGAAACTACCCTTCGATTTCTTATAGCTCTAATTAGAACGGGATAGTCTGGTATTGTCATGTGGTTCTGGTTCCATCCCGACGAACTCTGACTTTCACTCGCTTCACTTGTCCCTAATATAATTTTAGATCTTATTTAAAAAGTTCAAAACTAATCCAAAATCCACTCACAAAGTAAAGATCTTCATCCAATTAGGCGCGAGCGTCTTGTACTCCGTATGCGTCTGCAGCCGCGAGTTCCCCAGTTCGAGGACGCAGAAGGGGTCGGACTTGCCCCCCAGGTCCGCCGCGGCCAGACCCTTGGCGCCGTACACCTTGACGCACAACCAGCCGACGCCGCTTGACTGCTCGTTCAGGTAGTACCACGTCTGGAAAATGGTTAAGTAAAATAAAGGGTATATAGTAAAGTAAGTACTTATTTTTCAAACCAATTTCTCAATGGTACGATATCGCCATTTTTTTGTTTTGTAAGCATTTGACTTTAAACATAGCCCGCATCCCGCATGTAGAAGGTACCGTCTAGCTGCCGAGGAGCTGTCATTAAACTAGTAATTATTTGTAAAACACGCAAGATACGTGGTAACTACCTTGGTATCTATAAGTGGCGGCGCGTGGAGATTTTCGATGGGCAACCCGGAACAAAAAAGTTATGAAAGAGTTTAGAGTATATAAACATAGGCTTGCCTAAAGGGTTTCTGCGGTGCGGCGCCGCAACGCACAATATTACGGCGCGCGCGCCGCAAACCCCGCATTTCTCGGTACTGAACGCGGAAATACTCACGCGCGCTGCAAAATTGTGCGTTACGGCGCCGCAAGGCAGACATGTTGCCAGGCCCTAAATATAAATTTTAGGCAAGCCAGTGGGAATCAGCAGTCTTGTATGGGCGCTCCACCACTGATATCTATACTTATTGTTGCAGTTATATTAAATGGCTCCAAATGGTTCGTGTAACATAGCCAGTTCCTTCAGGCTTTGAGCTTGGCTGGACCTAGACACGCTGCCGCGTGTCTGACCTAGATTTTATACTACCATACCGGTTACCATATTCGAATTTTTATCACCTACTACATAGGTATCTAGTTAGTAACCCTTCTCTTGGAAGAACCTAGCGTATTCATCTACTACAGGATTTATTTACTTGTATCTGTAAATACGTCCAAATAAACATTCTAGGTCTGCTCTATTTCAACAAAACATTGCTTCAAAATCGGTGAAGTTACAGTAAAAAAAAACGGCCAAGAGCGTGTCGGGCTACGCTCAGTGTAGGGTTCCGTAGTTTATCGTCCGTCACAGTAAGTGTGTGAAATTATTTTGTAATTTTTTTCAAAAACTACTTTACCTATCAAGTTCAAAATAATTTTCCTAGAAAGTTTTTATAAAGTTCTACTTTTGAGGTTTTTTTCATATTTTTAATACTTATGGTTCAAAAGTTAGAGGGGGGGGGGGGGGGAACACATTTTTTTTACTTCTGGAGCGATTATCTCCGAAAATATTAACATTATCAAAAAATTATATATTTTAGCAAACCCCTATTCATTTTTGAATACCTATCCAACAACATATTCGTTAGGGATGAAATGAAAAAAAAACACTCCCCACGTTACGTATAGGGGAGGTACCCTAATAAAATAAAAAAACACTTTTTATATTACCACTTTGTCGGCGTGATTGATATACATATTAATACCAAGAATGTTTGTGTTGATTGAAATATGTAAAATATGTCGTGCCGCATATTTATAGTCATATTACAATGTTTACGAGGCTCATATTTCTATTCAGAAACAGCCTACACCTTGACAGGGAGACAATATTGATAATACCGACACAGAAATAGACGATTTGGCAGTCGACGAATAAAAAGAAAACATTATGAATGCCTATTTATTCCGACACAACATCAATGAAAATTAAACAAGGTATTAAAAATAAATCACTATAAATTGGTTTTGTTAACCCATTTACGAGTTGATAGTGATCCTATTTCAAAGAGCAGACTGTAATAAATGATTTATTATGCCTTTCACAAAAGAACCTCGCTATCTACAAAAGAACCTCGCTATTATCTTTGTTGGTTTTAGGGTTCCGTACCAAAAAGGTAAAAAGGAAACCCTTACGGTACGACTCTGTCCATCTGTCAGTCTGTCTATCACACAACGTTAAATATCTCTGGAAATACTTATGTTATCAATTTAAAATGTTGAAAAAAATACCACTGGGGCCCTTATCTCCGAACTCACGTATTAAATGTCACTGCGGGCTAGTTCGATACATGTCGCCCGAGGGAGCTCAGTTAACAAACGGAGTGTTCGGAGGAGGAAACTCTGAAACCGTACCGTACGCGACCATTTAGGCTCTAGGGTGTGAGGATGCGTCATCGCGTACGCAGTCTTCATGGGCCCTAAATGCTTTAAAGTATGTACTTACTTAAGGCACCGTAGGTTCATGGTCTTCTCTCCCTCTCACTGAGCACAAGCGTGAGCGAGATGGAGGTGCGTTCTCGGAAGCGCGGATATCTATTTTTTAATATATTTTTTTGTACGTTTAAATAAATAAAAAAGTAATCACTGAGTTCCCTCAAACATGATATTGCCGATTTTTAGAACCAATTTTAATATGTTTAGCTTTTGTGCATTATTTGTTACGAATATTTTAAGTGTATTTAAGACTAATGTTCGTGATTTTTTTCTATCGAGCGTATCACTGATCCCCTTGCACAAAAGCCTCAAGATTACTATTCGTATTTTTTTGAAACCATATTATTATAAACAGACGCATTATATTGTTTCAAAAACTCTGTTCGCTTAACTTCGCTGAACCTACGGCTACGGTGCCTTAAGCGTTGTACTCACATATCTGCTCTCAATAATCTCAATGTCCCTCGGATTCTCCTTGTAGCTGGTGAGGTCCGTGATGGTTTCTGACTGCGTGGTGCCGCTGATGGTGAGCAGCAGGAATATCTGCCCGTTTCCGTCTTCCAGGTCTTGCCATATGCTGTGCGTCTTCTCGCGCTCTAATATGGACAGGTCTATTGTACACCTGGAAGAAAAAAACATTCCACACCTTTTTACCCTGTACAACTGTTATACTTTTCTTGCCTGATCCTGCTGTTCAGAAAAGAGTCATTGTTGCTACACTTGCTACTAGTTGCTACCCTCATATAATTTTGCTCCCGTGAGACACAATCGACTATTAATATAGGGTAAATTGCCTGATAATGGCTACCCCCCGATAACTATAGTCCCCCGCGGCTTTGAAGTCAATCCTGAGACATGCCTCTAGGGTTGAATATGTAATTTTTTCCTATGGTTGACATTGTCATTATTCAGAAACTTCATAGTTGCGCAATGTGTCAGAATTGACTTCATAGCCGCGGGGGACTGTAGCTACTTCGTAAAAATAAGTCGAAAGTAAAGAATCTGTTGGTATTTTTGGACAAAATTATAGAGACCAAATACCGAACTGTCATCTAGATTTTAGATCATTGTCAAAGTATTTTTAATAAGAGCACCGGTAAAATATTAACTGAACTAGTAACTGAATGACACATCTTTAAGTAGCCAGTTATTGACGGTTGTCCAGTATTGTGTATTTGCCAGTTTTCGTTTCTAATACCTTTAGGTTTTGGATATGTACTTGAATTTAATGGCTTAAGAAATCTCCTGACGCAATCATTGAGGAGTAATGCTCTTGGTAATCTGTAATCAAATGATCAGATATTAATATTACGTATGGCCTATATCAAGAACGTTAGTCGGAACGTTAATCAAACTTGAATTTAATAGGTTAAGAAATCTCCTGACGCAATTGTTGAGGACTAATGCTCTTAGTATAATCTGTAATCGAGTGATCAGATATTACGTATGGCCTAATTCAAGAACGTTAATCGGAACGTTAATCAAACTTGAATTTAATGGGTTAAGAAATTTCCTGACGCAATTGTTGAGGAGTAATGCTCTTGGTAATCTGTAATTAAATGATCAGATATTACGTATGACCTAATTCAGGAACGTTAATCAAACCTATCGTAGCTAAAATTAGGTAGTCTTTAACTATCACTTTGAAATTTGTGTTTGTGAGAAAGGAACAAACATATTCTTAACTTTTAAAGGGGGCTAGCTAGAGTTCATGCAACCCCTTGGATTGGTCTACTTAAAATAATTTACGTTACACCAAATTACTAGTCATTTTGTGGGCGGACTTTTAATGGGCGGTAAAGCAAGACGCACTTGTTTAATAGCTCTTTTATTTTAGCCTGTGCGGAAAGCATAAATTTGCGATCTGAAACACACCATTATATTGAATTCACAATTGTCTTACAAATAAACAATAATCATCAAGGGAATATTATAAAGCTTGAACCGCTGGTTAACACTTAACAATTTGCCGACAGAATTTTGAAGAGATTTTGATGATGGATTGTGTCCTTTAGCACAAGTGGGATTTGTATTCAAATTGCAAATTCTATAAAATGTATTCTGCAAGATGGAAAGGGATGATGACGGTGCGGTGTTTCAATGAACACATCGCACATCGTTTCATTGAATTAAATCAGATAATATTGTCTACGTCCATGCGAGTCGTACTTTTCATTGTTGTAGATCTAGCCCGTCTTGAATCGTTTCGGTGACTTCTCCAAACTAAAAACTCAAAGCTTATTAACAGAGACTGGATTTTTTCTTGTCATAGTGACTTCTCATTTATATAATAACTAACCTTCTGCCCGCGACTCCGTCCGCGTGGAACTCGCTTATATCGTAGCTCCATATAAACTTTCAACCCCCATTTCACGCCCTTAGGATTTCCAGGATAAAAACTATCCTATGTCCTTAAACAAGGTTCCCTCCAGACCGTTCCAGAGTTCAAAATCTGGAAGAATTTTCGGAACTAGGTACTGTAGCGCCGGTATCTCCTGACAACCAACCTTCCCAGAAAGTCATCCTTCGTCTGCTTGTCTTTGTCCCACACGGTGACTTCCAGTATCTGCTCCTGGTCGTCGTAGAGGTGGAGGTCGAACTGCTCCAGCCACGAGGGATGCAGCGACTTCCACACCACCTTGCTTTTGTATTTTTCATTACCTAACCTAGAAGCATAAGGAATGTAGGCTGCAGAATTGGCTGATACTTGGGAACTTCGTTAAGAGCACAGATCGTGGCTATCCAGGCCAACCCATCCAAGCGATGCTACGTGTGCTACGCCGTAGCGCCAAGGAGCATTTTTCCGCTTTGAAACGGAAGCCGCTCGTAGAGTTTATAAGTACACTATGAAAGAAGAACAAACCAACAAACAAAACAATGGGGAACGGATGAAAATTTTAGAAGTGCCTGATTATTTTTTAGGTGCAAGGTATAGGTAGAATAGGTACCTTCCTTAGCACCAGAAAAAAATTGCAGAATTTCCTTGATCCGCCTCATATTACAAAAAATATTTTGAATAATCTGACCCTGGCAATGACAAATATAGCTGCTGCAGCTGTCAATATCATTGCCAGTGTCAGTTTGTCACGGATTTTTAGGATATTTTTTTGGAATATGAGACGGATCAAGCACAGTGTCACGGATCAATTCGTGGTCCTAAACCCAAAACCTAAGTGAGGAAACGGTTTATCTGTTTCAAAAATATTTGACGCAGCTGTGTGTGTAGTGCTAAGGAAGGTTATTCCTATCATTATAAAAATTATCAGGCACTTCTATTGAATCTCGTTCTGGTGTGTTACGTAACTAGTATGCGCGTCTCTATTTTTCTTTGTGATTTGGCCTTTGTATCAATAGTAGGTACAACAAAATTATGGTGTTTTTATTTTCCACATTTAAATTGCTGTCGTTTTTCAAGCGAATTGTAACCTCTTATAGACCTGTGCGCAAGGACCAGTGTAGTTCGTGTTAAAACAGCAAGTTTTAGGCTACTAAAAAAATCTGTCTGTAAAATACATGCTCACCTAAATTTACAGTAAGGGTCGCTGGACCTAGTGTCCATGTCCATAGCCGGCAGATTCTTGGCTTCCACCAGCACGATGGTGACCACCGAGCTCCAGATCTGAGCCTTTAGCCTCTTGTTCACGTCACTCAGTCTTGTGTTCTTCAATAGATACTGGAAACAAAAAACGGCTTGTTGTAGTCTCGATATGCAGGCAGATCAGCGCTGGTTGTATTGCCAGCATAAAGCCTGAAACACACTGGCGATGCCTGCGGTGGCGGTTCATAGTCAATTTGACAACGGGGAATGCATGAAAATTTTAGGAGTGCCTGATTATTTTCTTGGTGGTAGGAATAACGTTTCTTAGCATCAGAAAAATTTTGCAGACCTTTCAGCTGAGTCAATTATTAAAAAAAATATAAACGGTAGCCTAGTGGTTTAGGCATGCGGCTGTCCAGCGGCGGTCGTGGGTTCGAATCCCGGCTCGTACCAATGAGTTTTTCGGATTTGGGATATTTACCGTTAGCTTTTCTGTGAAGGAAAACATCGTGAGGAAACCGGTCTAATCCCAATAAGGTCTCTAGTTCTGTTTTCCTTCTGGGTTGGAAGTTCAGATGGCAGTCGCTTTCGTAAAACTAGTGCCTATACCAAATCTTCACTTACGTTTTGGGTTTAGGACGGCGAATGAGACACATTCCTTGATTCGTATCATATAAAAATATATATATATCTGACCCTGGCAATGATAAATATCATTGCAAGTGTCAGTTTACCACGGATTTTAAGATTTTTTTTGTGTGAGACGGATTAAGGAAATTGTCTTATTTGCCGTCCTAAACCCAAAACGTACCTATCTAAGTGAGGAAACTGTTTATATTTTTCAAAAATAATTGACGCAGCTGAAAAGTCTGCAACTTTTTTCTGGTGTTAAGGAAGGTTATTCCTATAACCAAAAAAGAATCAGGCACTTCTAAAATGTTCATCCATTCCCTATTGTTGTCAAGTTTCCGCCACCGCAGACCGCTCTTTAGCCTCTCACAGACTGGCGCGGCCTGGCCGCAGTCAATAGTAAACTTGTCATTAGCTCTCAAATTTACTATTGACCGCCACCGCAGGCCGCGCCAGTGTGATGCAGGCCTTTCTAGTTTACTATAATTCAAATATGCATAATTTATTAATGTTGTAAATAATTAAGTAGGTAAACCTGTATCAGTGAAACCACAAAAACAGGAAAAATCTATTAAATCGTCATTACCTAGGCTTGCCAGTAGGCCAGTGTTAACGTTTAATTAACAAAAGTTGTGTTAAATACACACAATATTAAAATTACACAGCTACGAAGAACTTTCTTACCCAAATAAAACATATGGGACATACCTACCTTATCAAATTTAGGGTCTTCGTTTTGGCTCCGTTATTAGTAGATACATACATACATACAATCACGCCTTTATCCCTAAAAGGGGTAGGCAGAGCACATGATACTTGTGTTCCAGTGCCACTTTTAGCATAAATGTGGGTATATAAGATCGACAAAATGTGATGTCGCAGTGATAGGTTGGTAGCCCATCGCCCACAACACACTTCAACCCTTCATTAGTAGATTTCGACTACAATTTTGGAATATATTTAGTACCTACAACTATGACTAAAATACTATATGCTTATTTCAAAGCCAAATATTAAGCTGTAATGGCTTTGGGATGAAGAGGATTATAAGATTACTAGCTGTTGCCCGCGACTTTGTCCGCGTAGAACTTAGAAAATATAATGCAAACAAACTTCTACTTACCATCTTAAGGGATGATTTCCGAGGCAAAAACTATTCTATATCCTTCGAAGGGTCTCAAATTATCTCTATACCAAAATTCTTCTAGGTACATGGATTTTATCCAAACTTTCACCCCCTATTTCATACCCTTAGGGAATGATTTTCGGGATAAAAACTATCTAATGTCATTATTCGGGACTCAAACGCCCTTTATACCAAATTTCATCTAAACGGGATTCATCCAAATTTTCACCCCCCATTTCACCCCCTTAGGGAGTGATTTCCGGAATTAAAACTATCCTATGTCCTTTCCCAGGACTCAAGCTATCTCTATACCAAATTGTATTAAAATGGGTTCCATCCAAATTTTTACCCCTAATTTCACCCCCTTAGGGGATGATTTCTGGGGTAAAAACTATTCCATGTCCTTTCCCAGGACTTAACCTATATCTACACCAAATTTCATCAAAATAGATTACATCCAAATTTTCACCCCCCCCCCTTTCACCCCCTTAGGGGATGATTTCTGGGGTAAAAACTATTCCATGTCCTTTCCCAGGACTTAACCTATATCTACACCAAATTTCATCAAAATAGATTACATCCAAATTTTCACCCCCCCCCTTTCACCCCCTTAGGGGATGATTTCCGGGATAAAACCAATTATATGTCCTTCCCCGGGACTCAAACTATTTATATACCAAATTTCATCTAAATCGGTGCAGCGGTTTAAGTAGCTCCATACAAATTTCCACCCCCAATTTCAGCCCCTCAGATATAAAAACTACCCTTTATCCTTCCCCGGGGCTCAAACTATCTGTATACCAAATTTCATCTAAATCGGTTCAGCGGTTTAGGCGTGAAGAGGTAACAGACAGACAGACACACTTTCGCATTTATAATATTAATATGGAAGTATGGATTATTAGTATGGATAGTATGGGTTCTTTCCGCTTGTCTTCCAAATAGAGGTGTAGCGTGAAAAATAAAGTCCAACAGCTTGCCCATTTCGGACGTACAATATTAAACTTAAAGCTAGTCAAATATACTAAAACAATAACAAAAATAGTATTTCCAAATCATTTTAACCATATTCACACATAAAATATTAATTTAGATGTATACGACATCCGTATTTTCTTTTAAACCACGAACTTCGGAATTCGAAAATATTCGGGTATCTCTATCTCTATCGCACTAACAAATGACAGTTTCGGTTTTCTTGGTTTGGCTGAATACGCAAAGAGCGCGCGCGCGTGCCATTCAAAAAAACTAAGTTTATATTGTTCGAATTTGTTGTTACATTTGTAGAAAATACGCCTTAATTCGACATTTGCGCATATAAGTTCGCATATCAAAATCGATTAATTTTATATTTGCTTTTGGTACCTATGTGTCTCGTCTATGTATATCGTAGACGGGATTAAAATTATTAATAGTCGAAAGAAAGGCAAAGAAATTCCGCCATTTTATCCGTAGTATTTCTTATTAGTCTGTGATTTTGACGTTTCTTTTAGCTGTCAGATGTGGCGGCGATATACTTTAAGAATAATGAATGAAAAATTAAATGAAGTCGTATATTACGGAAAATAAATTAATTGTCGCAGTCGGATAAAAACTATCCTAAGTTGCAGCTGGAATAATAATGTACCTATATAAAATGTTTCATATTTTTCCGTCCATGGGATGCTGAGAACATTCGTACCCCAGAAAGCTTAGTTTCAAACTGGCTGATTCTTTTTTTTAATTTAGAGATTTATTATAAGTGGAGATAAATAGATAGAAGATAATGAAACTCCAATTCAAATATCTCAAAAAATTATGAAGCTACATCCGTTTTAATGTCGCTTGTTAGAGTGAGAAAACGATGAGGGACTGTGACGTCAATATACTCGAGCGTCATAGTAAAAAACAATCGTTTCATATGAAGGTGCGTTTTGCGGAAAAGGGACAGAACATACCCCCTCTTAAAACTTTGGACTCTTATAACTTAATCATTACCTATATAACCTCTTGCTTTGTTTTTTTCTCCATTTGACTATATTTATTTTAAATTCTTTTTCGAGAAAATACATTATGATTATTTACCATATTTTCGATTCCTGAGCTATAACCACGAACTTCGGAATTCGAAAATATTCGGGTATCTCTATCGCACTAACCATACTCGAGTGACAGGGATGCAAATATATGAACATTGAGTATCGGTTTTCGTGGTAGCGCCGCAGGTACTTTGGCTGAATGCGCCGAGCGCGTGCCATTGTCATTCAAAAAAAACAAATTCGTGTTAATTATATTGTTCAAATTTGTTGATTTCATTTATTGAAATTACGACATAAAACGACATTTGCGCATATAAGTTCTCATATCAGAATCGAATATTTTTTTATGGTTTATATTTTAGCATTTGTCTCGTAAAGGTCTATCGTAGACGGGATTTAAATTATTAATAAGTGAAAGGCAAAGCAATTCCGCCATTTTGACGAAAATTTGACGGTTCTTATAGCTGACAGTTGGAGCAGCGTTTGATTTCAATAAAAATAAATGAAAAATTAAATGAAGTCGTATATTTCGGAAAATTAATTAACTGTCGCAGTCGGATAAAAACTATCCTAAGTTGCAGCTAGAATAATAATGTACCTATATAAAATGTTTCATATTTTTCCGTTCATGGGATGCTGAGAACATTCGAACCGCGCAAAGCTTAGTTTCAAACTGGCTGATTCTTTTTTTAATTTAGAGATTTATTATAAGTGGAGATAACATTTATAACTACCTAATAGATGACCCACTTTGGAACCATTTGGGTAAGTTAGTTAGAACATTATTTATTATTTAATCGTATGGCGATCTGTAGAATAGGCGAATATACATGTGTTATTTTTATATGAGCGCCTAATTCGCCGGAAGTGTTTTCGCTCATTTAGCAGCACCTGGAGGACACATGCAGGGTTGTCGTAGGTAAATCCTGCGGACGCGAGCAACAGATTGAGTAAGAACATTAAAAGAAAGAAATGGAACCGGTAGGTATATCACTGAAATACAAATGTTGTTTAACGTAATGAACTACCTCATGTTAATGATACATTACATTTTGACATGCCGTGCATTGATAATAAAATTACAGTACATAGCAGTAGTAGTTAGTACCTACACACACGCGTAATTAATTATAGTAGGTACTACAGCCGTCGCTTATGACCGGACGTGACGCCAGAGTTGACAAGATAAGTCCATGGTCTCCGGTTAACGCCGCACCCCACTTACGCCTTGGCCACGACTTTGGTCTTAAGCCACCTGCGACCAGCGTTTTATCTGTTCATTGCGCGGTCGACACGCGCAACGCACTGTGGTTAGTTGGGATCACGCGCAATGAACAGATAAAACGCTGGTCGCAGGTCGCTTAAGACCAAAGTCGTGGCCAGGGGATAATAGCGTCACGTTATATAGTAATGTAGCTGCACTTCATACAACATGACGCTGTACGGTACGGCGACGACCGAAGACCAAAGCCTAAGTCAGGCAATCGACATTTGTTTACGACCTGGGGACCGATTTTTGACTTTCGAGCGCTCGAATCTTTCATTCGAAAACGGACAAAAATTACGAAACGCTCTTTTGAAATAGCGATAGAAAATTGAAAAGCGAGTGGTATTTACCACTCGTATTCAATTCTATCGGTAGAAAGTTAGTGCCTGCAATTTTGACACTAATCGTATTCACTTTTATTTAATTTTCGAGCGCTCGAAAGTCAAAAATCGGCCCCCAGGTTTCAAAAGGCTATGTGCCAAAAGGGTATGAGGCATCAATCATCAATACCAGTAGTCTGGGATAGAATGATTCATCAACAGTTTTGTTAATAAGCCTATAGGAAATCTACACAAACACTATGATATGAATAAGGCTGTAGGTAATCTGGCTTTCGTCAAAGTAAACCGATGCCAGCATCGTATCTTTGTCTTGGGCAGACGTTAATAGACATACATTTTTTCATATGTACATTTTCACAGGTACAGTCAGACGTCAAAAGTCTTTATTAAAAGGGAATAAGAACTTTTGACGTCTTCGATTGCGTAGTTACTTTTGATGCTGACTCCTACTAATATCATAAACAATACTTTACGTTCGTTTAAGTAAGTGCGTAGGTATCTAACATTCAGCGAACTCACCCGGACGAACTTTATGGGGTGTTTGCCACGCCCCGTAATTTCATTAGTCCGTAAGTAAAGTAATAACATGTGTCGTAAAATTGCAGGGGGAGATTTCTCGTAAAAACTACTCCGACTGCTGCCAAACATTGATTAAAAACTTTCAGTTATATGAAAACCATTTAATTTAATTACAAAACCTCATGCTCCTACACTTGCCTGTGTCATATATACAAAAAAAGAACATGTTCTTTGACAGGGTACCAATAACTTCTTCAATACCGCCTTGCTTTACCTAATGGGTTATCCACAACACATGCATTACACCACCACCTACAATTAGTTGCAATACCCTATGCAGCCGGTCGCCCTTTCCCTTGAGTCGAGGGAAGCGGTTGCCCAGTCTCTCGATGAGGTCGGTGCAGGTGTTCAAGGCGGTTGGGAGCTCTAACTGGTTCTGGAGCTCTCGAGGGGCGCCGGGGAGACTCCCAGAGCGGGGGCGGGGGTCTGGTCTGAGGAAATTGCAATAATGATCTAAATTTAAGTGAAATCATATACATAGGCTGTACTTACAGGTTTTATTTTAAAAACACGCTTCGTTTTTCAGTAAGTACATAATAAAGGATCGGTTCACACAAACACGTTGAAAAGAACAAAGAATAAAGTGTGAAATATTAATCTATCTCCATGACACGAGTCGCTCGCCGCCCCAGTCAGAGCTCGCATCTTATTAATTGTCTATTTGTTGCAAATCATTTCTAATACTGAGGTATACAAGTCCATATAATATACCTACTCGTAAGCACAGTGATAAACATAAAATTTATGGCAGCGGTGGAGGTGGCCCGGTCTCTTTCACCAGCTAAAACATTTCTAAAATCCCTATCCATTGATCATTGGATGGCTCCATACGGAAATTATCTTACCTGTCATCATCGAAAGCGTCGCTGTAAACGCACGAGTCACTCCCACTGTCGCAGTCGCTGTCATACGCCAAATTAGTCGCCGACACACTTCTTCTTGTAAACAACACATTATTCTTCTCCATCGTGATGAATTCCTCACACGCTTTTCTTGGTTCCACCTCCGTCGCCTCGTGAGCTTCAACGACTACAAAACTAGGTATAGATTTTTCCCTCTCATTTGAACTAATCGATATTTTGTCAAACGAATTAGCGTCATCTTCCTTAGAACTGCTGTCAACGGAGTTCTTGTCACTTGAGACGTGAGACACGAATCGAGATAGCTTCGATTGCTCCATTTTATATTGTACCCGATCTTGGATGACTTCCACTTTGTCCTGGATCTTCTCATGGATTTTAATGAGACGGTTTTTCAACCGCTCCATTTGGTTTTCTTTCTCCATTTTAATTGATTTTATAAATCTTAGGTATAGTTTTAGTTGATTTGGTGAAAATATAAGTGATCAAACTGCGTTCATTGTTCTATTTCTAATATTTGAATAATGTTTAATCACAAAAATCACAACCCTTCATTGTTTTTGTTTCTTGATATTGAAATACGATTAATTGCACACATATAATATAGAAGACCAATAAGTGTAAAAAACGAAATATAACTATAGGAAGTTATTTAGTTAAATATTGAACTAATGTCAAAGGTTTTTAAACGAAGACCTTGTCATTGAAAACATTATGTTCCAATAACGTGTTAGTGAGTGCAATCAGGTTTTTTTATGTACCTATGCGAGGAAGAATCACGGTACCTAAAGGAAATATAACTGTTAAAAACTTGTAATCACAGTAGGCGCTTTGTTATATATTTTAAAAGTTACCAACCTTCAATTCAATTCAATTGGGAATGTATGAAAATATCAGCATTGCCTGATCGCACTAGAAAAAAGTTTCAGATTTTTCAGCTACGTCAATTATTTTTGAAAAATATAAGCAGTGGACGTCTTTCAGCTGATAAATGATGATGATGATGACGGTAAATCGTTAGTAGCTTAACTGAGGGGGCCAGCTATTGAAGGGTGGGTAGCTACTGGTGATTTACCCTCATTATCATCATCATCATATCAGCCGAAAGACGTCAACTGCTGGACATATGCCTCCCCCAAAGAGTGCCAAAGTGACCGATCCTGCGCCATCCATCCCACGGACTCCCGCGACCTTTAGTAGGTCACGTCCACCTTGTGGGGGGCCTACCCAGGGCGCGCCACCCACCCTATTACCCTACCCGATTTACCCTATTTAGCCAATAATTATAATAAAAGTGACCGTCCACAATTTCGCAGACCCCTTGACGACATCCGATGGTTAGGTACAGATAGAACTCGGGTCCTAGAATGGTTAGTAGATTACATTTTGATCAAGTCGTTTAAAGTTGGTTTTGGTACTTCTACAAATTGGTAAAGTATACGTTCGTTGCAACTGGGTGGGAGTGGAGAGCGTGGCATCGCATGTGTTGAACCGCAGCCTAATTTTGAGACGGAGCTTCGATCGTCATAAAAATAAAGATATAAATCTGTGAGGTTGAGTTTGTATGTAAATAAGGGGTGATGTCTGGAACTACGCATCCAATTTCAGAAAATCTTTCAGCGGTATATAATGGACTACGCTCGAGTTCCTTGAAATGCGCGGGTGGTGCCGTACCTACCTGCGGCTCATTTCACTAAGTTCCAATTCCAAGTTACAATTTTGCAAGTCTAAACAGGTGACACAGGTCAAATGGTCAATTGTTATTGGCCAAGCGCCACGGTGATTTCAATTTAGGACCAAAACAGACGGTGAAACGCAACTGCAACGAAACTACAACTTCTAGTTACTTTTTAGCTTTATTTGAGTTTATGCTATAGACTCCTTTGAGAGACCACACATTTTGAAACCAGTTTTCTGCGTGGCTACTAGACCCTGAAGACTAGCCCTACAGTCTCGCTCTCTCTCTCACTCTCTCTCTTTCTCTCCCGCTCAGTCTCTCTCTCTCTCTCTCTCTCTCTCTCTCTCTCTCTCTCTCTCTCTCTCTCTCTCTCTCTCTCTCTCTCTCTCTCTCTCTCTCTCTCTCTTTCCATCTCTCTCCCTCCCTCACTCACTCACTCACTCTCTCTCTTATATATCCCACATGCTGGTGGAGTCAGCTTTACTCGTCTTACTTCTCTTCTTCGCTTTGAACTCGACATCGGTTTCTGATAACTTGCACTCTCTTATGTCTCTTAGCACTACATCTTTCCATCTTGTTCTGGGTCTGCCCCTGGATCTTCGACCAGAGACGGAAAGTCGTACTGCCAAGTTACCAGCATAGTGGTGTGGTGGCCTCCTATTCACCTGGCCATAGGTAGCTACCATCGCAACTGGCTTTATTGGATCTTATCAGCGATGTCTACTACTAGTCCTACAGACTAATTATTATTCATAAACGTTAAACAAACCTATCCTTACATAAAATGCCGTTAAATTCGTTTGTCTTTATCTGTCACTTTGACATGTGTATTTGTAAGAAAAAAACAAAGCACATTTTATTTATCAGATGCATTTCAAGTTTCATAAATAAGGGGGTTAGTATAATGCATTTCCTATGGAATTGTTCATTCTAGGCTGCTTCAAACTTGAGTACCTGAGTGGGTTAAGCTGCCTCGTGGGAAGCCAGTCCTGTTAAGCTGGTCTAATTTGACGGACATTCAAATGTACAGTAAGGGTAATGTACACGTACCACCGTAGAACCCTGTGTCAATTGACAGGCGGCCGCCGTCAGTCAAACTCGAGTGATATGACCTTATTGCGAAAGGGTTCTACGCTGAGTACGTGAATTACATTTCCCTTACTGTACTTACCTACTCTATGAGTAATGAAATATGATTCCGAGGACTTAATATTTTTAGGAACCTATATATTTTTACAGAGGAGCTGGTAATAATAATACAACGACCGAGCGAGATGGTAGTATACAAATCTCAATAAAATTGACAGAAAGGGATATATCATTCGTTGTCCTTTGTCATAGTTCCACTTTTTTTTATTTGCCTCATCTGAGTTACCATGAGGTTGCGGCAAATAAACCATTACCCACCCAAATTAAGTATGTGGTTTATGGTAAACCGTCAGCCATTTTAAGACCAGTTTTTATTAATTTAGCTGCAATTCCGTACCTTATGGTGGCAACCGTATAATAAAATATATCCTCTGTATATCGATACCTGCAGACTCAAAGGGCGTAACAGCCATTACAACAACAGGATGTTACGCCCTTTGAGTCTGCAGGTATCGATATATCTATACTATGATTGGTTCCTGATACATACCTACAGGCCTACTTGGGTAGGTAGGTATAATCATATGAGTGTTTACTACGGCCGGGTATTTCGGGATTGTTTAGGAAACGATAACAATTCATCAATCGGTACACCTCGCAGATTGCGGTAAGTATTCCGCGTATTCGTCGGAATAACTGGTCCGACAAATACGCTACTTACCTAAACTTGTCTGTTGTTTTTACGTTTTCGCGAAACTACTTTGTTTTATTAAAGCGAACTAGTGCTCTGAATTACTTTTTGAGAAGGTACTTATTATTTGGAACGAATATAGAATATAGAGGATAATATAAAGATAGGCGAAAGTAGACAAATGCTTCTTTTGTATCGTTTGCATATAAAACCAAAATATAACAGTAAATTTGATTAAAATAAACTACCTACTTACTTTGAAATACTGCTGCGAGTTTCTCTGCGCGATCGCATCAGAAATGAGGCTATCCGCAGCAGAACCAAGGCAACCGATATAACCCTCCGAATCGCTAAACTTAAGTGGCAGTGGGCGGGGCACATTGCACGTAGAACCGATGGCTGTTGGGGCGGAAAGGTTCTCGAGTGGCGACCACGTACTGGAAGGCGCGGCGTGGGTAGGCCCCCCACAAGGTGGACTGATGACCAGGTAAAGGTCGCGGGAGTCCGCTGGATGCGGGTGGCGCAGGACCGGCCATTGTGGCACTCTTTGGGGGAGGCCTATGTCCAGCAGTGGACGTCTTTCCTCTGATATGATGATGATGACTTACTTTGAAATCTCCAGAGGCCACCCTTTAAAAAAAAATTCTTTTATATTCGAAAAACTGAATCGACTAAAAAATCTTTATTATTATTGAACCTAAGTACTCACAAAATTTCACGAGAATCGGTTGACAAATGCGACCTGAGAACAGCCGACCAGACACCGGACATACGAAATAAATTTTCCCCAAACTCGATCAAATAAGTTTTTGGATTTCTTTTGACTAAATTTACTTCGAATAACAAAATGCCTAACTACCTAATTTCAATCACTGTTACAAAAGCGTCACGCCATATCACGAATTATCCTTAAAATGTCCCGAATACGGCCCCAGGTGGACAAACGAGGCAATTGGCATGTGTCCAATATTTTAAATGTCGTTAATTGGTTCTGTTTATGGAGATTGAATGGCGCCAAGTACAATTTTAGAGCGTTGTTAAATACGGGAATGTGCATCACAGTCAAATATTTTACAAGAATTATTAAGTACTAGCTGTTGCCCGCGACTTCGTCCGCGTAGAACTTTTTATCGTCTTAGAAAATGATTTCTCTCAATACAAAATTTGAACCCTCTTTTAGGGGATAATTAAAAAAAAAGTTGATGTTCATTTTCTAGTTTGTAAACAAACAGTCTAAAACCAAGTTAAAAATCTCATACTTTAAAAATGCCTTGAAATACTCAAACTTTGAACCAATTTTAACACTCTTAGGGGATGAATTTGGAAAAACTCTGAAATAAGTTTTGTAGTCTTTTAACGTACATAATAAGACCGAAGTTAAAAATCTCTTACTCACACTTTAAAATTTTATTGCTCGCCATTTAAAATATGAACCCCCTTTTAAACCCCCTTAGAGGTTGAATTTTTCTAATCGCTGAAAGAACTTTTTTCGTAAACTTTTAAGTCTCTAGCTCAAAAAAAGTGTTGCCCATACAAAGCTTTCTTAACCCCCTTAGGGGTGGAATTTTCTAAAACTCTGAAAGTACTTTATTATTAATTTTAATAAGTAACATTTTGAATAGTTTTAAGTCTAGTAAAAAAAAAGTTTTTCCCACACAACACTGGCTACCCTTCTTAAGGATCTTAAGGATCCCCTTAGGGATGGAGTTTTCTAAAACACTGAAAGTTCTTTTTTAGTATTCTAATAATTAATCTTTTTGCAAAGTTTTAAGTCTAACTCAAAAAAAAGTGTTGCCCATGCAAAGCTTGCTCTCCTTTTTAACCCTATTAGGGGTGGAATTTTCTAAAACGATTTGTGTTCTTTTTTTGTATTTTAATAAGTAATCTTTCTACAAAGTTTCAAGTCTCTAACTCAAAAACATAAACTTTCCCTGATAAAAACTTTGCACCCCTTTTTATCCCCCTTAGGGATAGATTTTTTCAAAACGCTGAGTCTTTTTTTTTGTATTTTGATAAGTAATCTTTCTACAAAGTTTTAAGTGTCTAGCTCAGAAAAAGTGTTCCCCATACAAACCTTGCACCCTTTTTTAACCCCCTTAGGGAATGATTTTTGTAAAACGCCGAATGTAGTATTTTTCATGTTCTAATAAGTAATTTTTCGTCAAAATTTTAAGTCTCTATTAAAAAAAAATATGTTTTTCCCATACAAACTTTGCACCCTATTTTACCCCCTTAGGGGTGAAATTTTCCAAAACGCTGAAAGTACTTTCTTTGTATTTAAATAATCTTTCTACAAAGTTTTAGGACTCTAGCTAAAAAAAAAAGTTTCCCACATACAAACTTTGCACCGCTATTTTAGCCCCCTATTTTTAGGGGTAGAATTTTCTAAAACGCTGAAAGTACTTAATTTGTATTCTGATGACTAATCTTTCTACAAAGTTTTAAGTCTCTATTTAAAAAAAATATTGTTCCCCCATACAAAATTTGCACCCCTATTTTACCCCCTTAGAGGTAGATTTTTTAAAACACTGAATCTAGGTACTTTATTTGTATTCTAATGAATAATTTCTCTACAAAGTTTTAAGTCTCTATTTAAAAAAAAGTAGTTTTTCCCATACAAACTTTGCACTCTATTTTACCCCTTTAGGGGTAGAATTTTCTAAAACCCTGAAAGTTCTATATTTGTATTCTAATGACTGATCTTTCTACAAAGTTTTAAGTCTCTATTTAAAAAAAAATGTTTCCCCCATACAAACCTTGCACCCCTATTTTACCCCCGTAGGAGTGGAATTTTCCAAAACGCTGAAAGTGTTTCATTTGTATTCTAATAACTAATTTTTCTACAAAGTTTAAGTCTATAGCTCAAAAAAAAAAGGTTCTCCCATACAAACTTTGCACCCCCATTTTACCCCCTTAGGGGTAGAATTTTCAAAAATCCCTTTTTATCCCTAGCCCACGTCATAAAAGCAACATACTGTGCAAAAATCAACTCTCTAAGATTAGTAGTTTCGGCTGTGCGTTGATGAGTGAGTGAGTGAGTGAGTGAGTGAGTGAATAAGTCAGTCAGGACATAGGCATTTATTATGTATAAATAGATAGAAGATAATGAAACTCCCATTCAAATATCTCAAAAAATTATGAAGCTACATCCGTTTTAATGTCGCTTGTTAGAGTGAGAAAACGATGAGGGACTGTGACGTCAATATACTCGAGCGTCATAGTAAAAAACAATCGTTTCATATGAAGGTGCGTTTTGCGGAAAAGGGACAGAACATACCCCCTCTTAAAACTTTGGACTCTTATAACTTAATCATTACCTATATAACCTCTTGCTTTGTTTTTTTCTCCATTTGACTATATTTATTTTAAATTCTTTTTCGAGAAAATACATTATGATTATTTACCATATTTTCGATTCCTGAGCTATAACCACGAACTTCGGAATTCGAAAATATTCGGGTATCTCTATCTCTATCGCACTAACCATACTCGAGTGACAGGGATGCAAATATATGAACATTGAGTATCGGTTTTCGTGGTAGCGCCGCAGGTACTTTGGCTGAATGCGCCGAGCGCGTGCCATTGTCATTCAAAAAAAACAAATTCGTGTTAATTATATTGTTCAAATTTGTTGATTTCATTTATTGAAATTACGACATAAAACGACATTTGCGCATATAAGTTCTCATATCAGAATCGAATATTTTTTTATGGTTTATATTTTAGCATTTGTCTCGTAAAGGTCTATCGTAGACGGGATTTAAATTATTAATAAGTGAAAGGCAAAACAATTCCGCCATTTTGACGAAAATTTGACGGTTCTTATATCTGACAGTTGGAGCAGCGTTTGATTTCAATAAAAATAAATGACAAATTAAATGAAGTCGTATATTTCGGAAAATTAATTAACTGTCGCAGTCGGATAAAAACTATCCTAAGTTGCAGCTAGAATAATAATGTACCTGTATAAAATGTTTCATATTTTTCCGTTCATGGGATGCTGAGAACATTCGAACCGCGCAAAGCTTAGTTTCAAACTGGCTGATTCTTTTTTTAATTTAGAGATTTATTATAAGTGGAGATTTATAATTTCGGCGAGACCAGCTAAATAGGAGTCATCCATGAATTCCACGATCCACGACACACGCCTTATTGAGCTTTTGTGGGTGGTTCGACTGATGCCAATTTGTCCAGTATCTATTCTGTGCTACTACCTAATTAATATACTATATAACCGATGGCAGTTGGGGCGGAAAGGTTCTCGAGTGGCGACCACGTACTTACTGGAAGGCGAGGCGTGGGTAGGCCCCCCACAAGGTGGACAGATGACCTGGTAAAGGTCGCGGGAGTCCGCTGGATGCGGGTGGCGCAGGACCGGTCATTTTGGCACTCTTTGGGGGAGGCCTATGTCCAGCAGTGGACGTCATTCGGCTGATATGATGATGATGACCTAATATATTTATCAATCCAGTACGCTGGGCTTGCATGGAGATGGAGTGACCGAGACTATATTAAGTAAATACCTGCTCTACGAATTCAATATGCAGGTACCTTGCTCTTGAGTGGGAGTGAGACACACTGATAAACAGATTGAATAGGTAAGTACCTAAGTACCTATGTAATGTTGGTCGCAGAATGCAAGCATGCAGCATTATAAATAACTACAGCACAAGCAAAATTGATATTTAGTGGTTTATGACGCTACAACATAATTACCTACTTACTAGATAACTGTGACTTAACTAAATCTAAATGACGACTACATAATAAGAATAAGAATAACTTTATTGCTTTCATGTTGGCATACAGGTGGTCTTACAAAAATTACAGTACAACATGGGACCCTGTAAGGGTATTGCAAGTCTTACAATCTAGAACTTACAATCTAGAACTTAAAACTAAAGTAATTAACCTAGTACTAGTAGGAGGTAGCACACGTTATATAAGATAAAAATCTCTTTTTCAATCTTATCTTCAACACTATTTATAATATTTATTTAAGTCAGAGAATTCTTATATATTCTTATTGTGGTCATATGGGGGCTCTTGTTACTCATTTGCAAGTTAATAGTAGGTAAGGCTATTCTATTTTGATGTCGCAGGTTCATGGTGCTTGTGTGATGATCTTTGGCTTTTGTATATAAATATGGTTGCTTACGTACAAATTTACAGACTTCTAAAATGTATAGGGATGGTAAAGTTAAGATGTTAAATTCCTTAAAGTAAGGTCTGCAACTATCATATTTTTTAATATTTGCGAGAATCCGTATGCATCTTTTTTGTAGTATGAACAAGTCCATCACATCAGTGCTGTTACCCCACAATATGATCCCATATTGCAGCCAGGACTGAGTAAACGCATAATAAGCATTAGTGGCCGTATTTAAGTCTGTACTTCTTTTTATATTTTTGAGGGCATAAGCAAAGCGGGACAGTTTTGTACAAAATTTGTCAATGTGTGCCTTCCAATTGATATTTTCGTCAATGCTGATGCCCAAAAGGCTGAAATTATTTACTAGTTCAAATTCGTGGTCTAAATATTTGTAATTAAACTGTAGAGGATTTCTTTGATGAGGTCGGAATTGAATTAAATTAGTCTTTTTTAAGTTTAGTTGTAGGTTATGTTCTTTAAGCCATTTTATTAAGTCATCCATTAGAGAGTTTAATTTAAGAGATGCATCATTGTTATTTTGGCTGGATAGTACTACGGAAATATCATCGGCAATATAAAACACTTATCATTTCTTGTATTTATTATTTTTGGCAGATCATCAATATAGATTAAGAATAGAATACATAATACGCTACCCTGCGGCATTGAGCTAGTGATTTGCGTTTCGTGGGAAAGTATTTTGCTAACAGTATTCGTTCTTCGGTCATAGTAATAATTTCAACAAACCGAACTCTCTTTTCCAAATAGGATTTGAACCAATCCAATATTTATTTATTTATTTATTATTATTTATTTATATAATTTAGTCAAGAGAATATTGTGTTGGACTCTGTCATATTCATATGCTTTGAACATATCGAGCAGTAGCCCAAAAGCATAATTGATTGCTATCAATACTGGCAATAATTTCCTGAATAAATGTATGGACTGTTAGAGTTGTACATCTCTTTTTTCTAAAACCGTATTGACTTTTATCGAAAATATTATATTTTTCGCAAAAGAGTGATAAGCGCTTGGCCATGATTGCTTCAAATATTTTCAAGAAAGTTGACAACATAGCAATGGGGCGATATTGACCAGGGTCTGTTAAGTCCCCTGTTTTTGGGATCGGCTTGGTGAGTAGCAAGTTTCTCCCACGAGTAGCAAGTTCCTCCCACGACTCATATGTGGCGTTTTAGGACATCCTTGTAACGTAGGTACTGCCCACCAGCTCTTCGTTTACCCAAGGCTAACTCAGAGTATGTACTTAGTTGACGTATAGGTAATAAGCTATTTTCTAGATAAGCATTTAATTATATGCAATTAAGCGTCTTGCCGCACGAGTGCTCTACTGCACCGATGCGCGATATGCGTTTGTGCCCGAAATAAACCAATCGTCCCTCTAACACGTACTAAGATATACTTCATACATCGGACATGCTAGTTAGCCCGGAAAATGCAATTATCGACAAGATATTGTGTATGAAGCAACGGAGAACATAATGATAAAACTACTACTCACTAGATTTTGAATATGAATAATGGTTTTTTTGTATGGTTAGGGACAAAATACCGGCCAAATGCAAGTCGGACTCGCGCACGAAGGGTTCCGTACCATTATCAGAATAAAAATCTTTATTTTATTCTGTTTTTAGTATTTGTTGTTAATAGCTACCCGGGCGGCTCCGCCGCGTATATAAAGAATCTAGGCGAAGCGATGATATAAAATATAGCACATACTTAATCCTGTAGGGCCATTCTACATATCCCTTATATTCCCCCCGAGATCCCTTATAGGGATAAGTTCGCCTTTGTACCTACTTCAATCTTACATAAGTATCATGTTTATGTTTTAACCTGTTTTGTGTACAATAAAGTGCTTACATACATACATATAACCTACCTACTGAACAAAGGGTTTTAGAATAGGATGGGTATAGTTTCTGAGATTACCCCCAACATACAAACTTACATTTTACAGATATTACACCTGTTTATTATTAGTATCGGCACATGCTATTTATTGTGAATTGGGGTTACTTTAATTCCTGGGTTTACATTGATCAAAACTTCTCTTCCTGTTTCTCTCTCTAATTTATACGTTTTCTGAACGCATCGTTCGGTTTTTTTTTACGATTGGAAGAATTGAACGTCACTTTCAGTGTGTCTTTATAGTCCATTTCAAATACGAAGGCTCTATGCACTTGAAACTTAACAATGGGGCTCATAATGTTTGCCTTTTAGTATCTTTTGTTTTACCTTAGAAGTTATACAAGCTATTAAAAGTCCGTAAAATGAGTACACACGTATTTTAATTTTTTTTTCATCCATCGGCGTGCCCGATCCCACGACTGGTACGTACTACGTAGTATACGTTTCAAATACCAAGGCCCGATTGCACTTGAGACGGTCAATGGGCGTTAACAATAGGATAAGTGATCCTATTGTTAACGACGTGACATTGAAGACGTGCATTGCTGGACATAGGCCTTCCCCAGAGAGTGCCACAATGAGCGGTCCTGCGCCACCCGCATCCAGCGGACTCCCACGACCTTTACCAGGTCATCAGTCCACCTTGTGGGGTGCCTACCCATGCTGCGCCTTCCGGTACGTGGTCGCCACCCGAGAACCTTTCCGCCCCAACGGCCATCGGTTCTACGTGCAATGTGCAATATTATCCTTATGTGAATGATAGCCTTATTTAATATAAAATAAATACCCTTTTTTTTCTTTGTCAAAGTAACCCCAAAGGCACATAAACCTTTATAAATCCTAAGCCTTTGAACGGATTTTTTTTTATGTTCTAGTGTTTTTAGGGTTCCGTACTCAAAGAGTAAAATGGGACCCTATTACTAAGACTCCGCTGTCCGTCCGTCCGTCCGTCCGTCCGTATGTCTGTCACCAGGCTGTATCTCACTAATACCGTGATAGTTCCAGCTGAAATTTTCACAGATGATGTATTTCTGTTGCCGCTATAACAACAAATACTAAAAACACAGAATAAAATAGTTTTTTTTATAGATAATGGTACGGAACCCTTCGTGCGCGAGTCTGACTCGCACTTTGACGGTTTTTTTCCTTATTGCTGTCACTATCATAATCCGTTAAAAATAAGGGGGGTTTAAAGTAACCCCGATGTGAGTATTAAAGTTGATCACAGACTTAATTTTTTTATTCTAATAGATACATTAATAATCTTTTTTTTTGTCGATGCAATCGATAGAGAACCAAAAACCTATATTTGCATTTTTTTCCTTATTTTTTTGGATTAACGTTTAGAGAGGTACCTACAGGCGTTTTAATTCTGAAATTGATCAAATTAACCCCATTTCACGGTACCGCTAAATAGTTTAATATCTACTAATTTATGTTTTCCAGTATTAAGTCATATCGTTTTGACAAATTACAATTTAGTCCCTGGGCGACCGAGCTCTGCTCGGGTGAAAATGGAGAAAATACGGAGAAAACGAATTTACCCGGACATGAGACCTATCTAGATCGATATCTCGCCCCCGTAAACCTTTTTATTTCAAATTTAATCGAAATCGTTAGAGCCGTTTCCGAGAACGTGATTGCAAATATATATATGTACAAGTATTGCTCGTTTAATTACACAAATTTATATAACCAACCTCCTACCTGTAATCAAAATATAATTATCTGAACCTGAAATAATTTAGATGGTATTCAAGTCAGGTCAACAAAGTCACCGAGTTTCGTTTTCTACATCTTTATACTGGAAATTAGGCGGAACCTATCGGCGCCTATACGGGATTGTACTAAGTAAGGTTAACAAAGCCGTCTATGAGGTCCACGACAATGAATATATTTAATTAAACCTCATTCTTCTCCCAACATCTCGAATATGGGAAAATAAGTTTGTATATAAACTTTTCTGAAGTAAAAAAGAACATGGCAAGTAATACTGACGTCTCTGTCAATAAAAAAAACCACATTTGACACAATACGTCAGTCAGTTTATGTAAATAAACAATATTTACAAAAGGCCGTTTACTTTCTATTTACTTACTTTTCTTAGTGTTGTATCCATATGTGGCCGACTCAACATTTATAATTTTTCATGCTGAAGAACTTAGTACAGGTTTGAGTTTAATTCTTGTTTATAATTTTACATTGTCATCTCGAGTCAAAACAGAAGTTACGTCACGCAGCAAAAGTCACGTGGTCAACGCACAGTAGTTTCTTTAAATTTATATTTTAGTAACTTACCGATAAAAAATTAAAAACGAAGACCTTATTGCAAATCTGCAGCATGAGACGAATCCAGTGACATATCATTTATCAAAATCGGACCATAACTGTAGATCTGATGGCATGTACAAAAATCAGGCTCGCGTAATAATAATATAGATAGATAGATAGCGGCAACAGAAATACATCAAAATTTCAACTGTAACTATCACGGTATCAGTGAGATACAGCCTGGTGACAGACAGACATACAGACAGACAGACAGACAGATAGACAGACAGACGGACAGCGGAGTCTTAGTAATAAGGTCCCGTTTTACTCTTTGAGCACGGAACCCTAAAAATTATTGTAGGTAAGAAGCGAAATTTAATTAAAACATAACCGTCCTTTTCTGAACAAGTCGGGTAAAAACCGCTTTTACTCGACTTGGTAGGCTAGGCACAGACAGCTACAACAAGCAATTTGGGGTGAGCAAAGTCAAGTGTAAATAAGTTTGTTAAAAAATAATTTTTGGTACAAGCTTTTATTGCCCACTTTTCTGTATACCGACTACTCATTGAGATGATTCTAACGAGCCCAAATTCAACGTAGTACAGTCGCCATCACATACATCGGAGCAAAAAAGCACGTCACAAACATCGGAACACGCCTCTATTTTCCAGGTATTTGGGTGAATGTGCCGATATTTTTGAACACCTAGTGTAGGGTCATTTCGCCGGTTACGCGACCACCTTCGGTTAGCGACCACCTGAAGAACATGGTTTTTTCAATTGGGGATAACATCAATTCTACAAAGCCTATTGAAAAAAGTTAGCCGTATGCATTATTGTTTGTAGTTATGGAATAGGAATTTACTAAAAAAACGAGAAAATATGCTTTCAGTTCACCAACTCAGCTAAGTGGTCGCTAACCGGCACATGAAATTTGGTGGTCGCTAACCGCCGAAATGACCCTACCTATGTATGTGATGGTGACTGTACAGTACGTAACGTACGTTTTTTTTTAAATATTGTTTACATCGATACAACCGACCAAATATCAAAAATGGTTACACGATATATCTTGGGACAACTTTTGGCAGCTACAAATCCTCGAAATTTTGGGACTTTTTTTAGTTTTCCACTCGTAGCTTCTATACGGTGCATCCCAGCGAAAAGTTATCCTCGAGGATATTAAAGAACAGGAAATTATGCGTCTAATAAGTACCAATAAATAACAATTCGGTTCAGCGACATAGTAGAAAACCATGGTCGAAAACGAGGCTTTTCTCCCCCGTGCTTTGAACCCCTACGGACAGACCTAAGTGTGGAAATACAACTTTCTGCAAAAAAAATATTGAGACGAATATAATTGGATGGATTTATCTTGTGTGTATACAGGAGTTTAATAAACGAAGAAAGTTTCAACTCCATTCAAATCCAGGAAGTTGATCGTTGACTTGCAAGATTAAACCTAAACATACAAAAGTGTGTAGTTAAACAGGGTCAAGTAGATTACTCGTATCTTAAGTCAGTTTGTGTATCTACATTATTTGTGTCGATGACTATATGTACAATGTTTTTCCATACACAAATACAATGGCGTATTGTGCCTAGCCGGTAGCGTGCATGTGTATACTCGTGGGACGACTACATGCAAATTATCGCCAACAGGAATAAAACTTCACACAATTCAGCGGCATAGAGCTCTCCTATACAACGAAAATTTAAAAGTTTTTTTCATACTACGAAGGTGATAAAAAAGCACACGGTCTCCCTGATGGTAAGCACTTGCGAAGAATCAGTAGCTCGCTGGCGACCCTTTATTGATTAATGCCTGTTTAATATTGTGCGATGCTTGAATATTGTAGAAGCGTTCATAGCCCGGCGGCGCCTGCGTATCGGAATCGATAACGCAGGTCAAGCAAAGACGGCATGGGTCAGTCTTTGGATGGGTGACCGCCTGTTTGAGTGGTTACTATAAATGAGCGCTTCCGTGCTTTGGAAGGCACGCTAAGCAGTTGATCCCGGTTGCTGTCTATGACAGTAGTCGTTAAGCCGAGTTAGAGGCCTTCGGGCGGCTTAAGAACCTCTAACAGTCGAGTTGCCCACTCACTTGACAAAGGGGGGACAACTGTCACTCGCGTCCGCAGGAGCTACCTACCACAACCCTGCACGTGTCCCCTGGGTGGTACTAAAGAGTGACAAACTCAAAAAGGCCAAAAATAATATATGCCATACGATTAAATAAATAAATTGTGCGATGCGACTTGGGAAGATCTTGCTGGCAACCGCGATGAGTGGAGGAACACTATCGCAAAAGGCCGCGAAATCCACGATGATACCTGGTAACAAGATCTAGCCCACAAACGCGCCTCTTAGGCTTATGCCTCAAGATCGTCAAGAGGTTGCCGATGATACGGTCCCTCAATTTGTGTGCCCCAAATGAGGACGCAAATGTCGATCCCGGATTGGCCTATGTAGTCACGAGAGGCGTTGCCCCTCGCGTACAGACGCTGCTTAAATCATCTGTCAAGATGAAGGGCTTATGAGCGATACTGATTTTACCAACTACACTATAGGTTTTCAGTATTAGGTAGGTATTCGTTTTAATTAATTCATCTTTTTTATTGTTTTACCAATGTTACTCATAACATAACTAAACGTGTTTGCCACTACATTGGTTGGTATTTGTAATTCAAGATGACCACATGACAATTCATTCACATGATAACCAATGGGTAGGTATTTATTGATTTTCTACCTACTAAGTGCTACTTACAAATAGACTTTAGTTTAATTTTTTACGTTAGTTTGTAGGTACTTAATTAGAAAACCTTTAAATAACATCGTACCTTAGATTACCAGATTAATAGAGTAGGTACAGTCAGCGTCATATAGTTATACTTCGATTTTTTTAGCATTAGAAAGACCTTTACAGAAGTAAGTGTAAGGTTTTTTATAGAACACGTTTTACGATACCTGCCGTAAATGCAGCGGAATAAGTGGAAAACTATGAAAACATTTTTTAAAGCATATTAGACGATAGCAAAATGTGTAATTTGCATTTACTTAAAAGGATTATTTAATAATACAGCATAAATATTTTATTTGTGTTATTTTTAATGTATCGCAAAAAAATTGCATGATAAAAAACCCAGAGAAGCAGAGGTTTCAAACAAACGGAACGTTTTAAACCTATAAATTGAAGAGATCGTGTCCCACATCAATAAGAGTTTAGCGTTTTGACATTTGCAATCGGTCGGATAAAATGTCCGCCATTACATTTTTCATGTTTGTTTTTAAACGTCACTCTCATCTCGTATGTCATGCGAATGCAAGTGCAATACTTTGTCATTATCCAGAATCTTGTTGTTTTGAGTTTTTAAGTTTCATTGTTTTCCGTTCAAGTTATTTGTTATTGTTGTTGTTAATGTTATTATCTTTCGTTGATAGTGCGGTTCAGTTCAGGTGCCTGAGTGCGGCCTTTATTCTGATACTACTAAATAATAACTCATAATAACTACAAGGTTACATCGCACTAGTGTGTGGTGGACGAGGTCGGCAAACCTTCAAATTAAGCTAAAATAGGTTCTACTTACTTATTTCAGAGAGACCACTTGATATGCATGCATTTTAAGGTTAACACCACCCAATTCAGTGTAGTGAAAGGTTAGGTTAGGTTAGAAATAGTTAATAATAATATATATATATAATATTTACAAACCTAAGTGATAGGAAATGTGAAATCATTGATAAGTACCTATGATGTAACAAAGAAAAATATACAATAATTTAATATTTTATTATTTACTTCTGAAGAAACAGGTTTACGACACCTGCTTTTTTGTTTATCGAATTTCTAATGCTAAAAAAATCGAAGTATAGTAGCAGTCAAAGTGGCCAAATAGTTCGGTACACCATACTAAATATAAATATGGTGTACCGAACTATTTGACTACTTTGGTTGCTACTAACTATTATGTCGCTGACTGTACATAATCTCACTGTAAATACTGGCGGTATTTTCTCTTATCTATACACACTATGTAAAAAATAAGTGTAGAAAACTCTTAACCATGTTCTTGCTCGATAGGTATTAATAAATAGGCACGTTCGGTTGTTCTGTAAATTGACCAGTAACGAGACGAGGTAGAATAATTTATTGGAAGCAAAGTAGCTGTAGAGTAAGGCAATGAATCTGCGAAAAGTTTGTAGGTACATATTTCTGGAAACCTACGTACATTCTAGGTAAGCTTAAATATTTTTACCAAAATATCTTGAGTAAATATTCGATTATGAAATCCTAATCTGTATAACTACTCTATACAAATATTATAAAGAGGAAAAAGGTTGAGTTTTGTATGTTTGTAAATAGGGGATAACCTCCGGAACTAGGTACTAATGCGATTTAAAAATAAATTTCACTAGTACTTATATATAGTATGTTTATTTTACCAGGATGCACAAAATCAATATTTTATTCTACAGCTTTGTTTACTTTCTTTCTTAGTCCTAAACTAATAAATGAGCAATATTTGTATACATAAGTATATGTATGTATGTATATATATATATATTTGCAATCACGTTCTCGGAAACGGCTCTAACGATTTCGATGAAATTTGGAATGTAGGTGGTTAAGGAGGCGAGAAATCGATTTAGATAGGTCTCATGTCCGGGAAAATTCGTTTTCTCCGTATTTTTCCATATTCATCCGAGCGGAGCTCGGTCGCCCAGGGACTTAGTACTTAAATAACTTCACATTTCACAAATCGCTTCATATCTCAAGCTAAGTTTTGCTGAATGACATCACTGTCTGTAAAACGGTCATCGTCTCACGTCATCTCTGTATTAGGCAATATGTTGAAGATAATTTGAATCAAACATTCAATACAAACAAACAAGCCAGCAACTGCTAAAACAAGTAGGTAGCGGAAAGTAATCGGTAGGCGCAGTGAGCCAAGAAAGTCGTCTACCACTCTTAGGCTGCTTGTCTTTACCCCAAGCATTTATTAAATACGATGGTATAAACATTAATCAAGGTGGACTGATGACCTGCTAAAGGTTGAGGGAGTCCGCTGGATGCGGGTGGCGCAGGACCGGTCATTTTGGCACTCTTTGGGGGAGGCCTATGTCCAGCTTGTAAAAAGGATCAGTAACGCGCTTATAACTCTTCAGGTATCTCAAGCGTCCATAGGCTACGGTATCTGCTTATCGTCAGGCAGCTGTTTTACCGCCGCGCCGTCATGGTATTAAAAAAACACTTCGCAGTTTCCCTTAGTTATGTTGCGCTTTTTTGCCCCTGCGTCTGGAACACTGACTAACTTAAATGTAAACCTAGGTATTTTACAAGAACACTTATTGCGACTATGCCGTACAACTTAGCAGTTCATTACCAGAATCCGTAACTTCTTAATTAGTTGAGTAAAGTCACAGCTTAAGTGCGCAAAATGCCTGGTTTTATGTAGTTTGGTAAGTCAACACTAAGCCTTAGAGGGATAGATACAAGTTCAGAAATTGGGCGAAAAGTCTCGCAGTTATGTGTAGAGGGCTGGTACTATCGAACCAACTGAATGAAAAACCCACCATGGAACCGTGTCACAATTAACTGACGTATTAACGTCATATGATCGTGCGGATGTTCGTTAACTGTAACAAGGTTCTATAGTGGGTCATGATTCAGTTGGCTCGATAGTACATGGATGACTCAACTGTTTTCTGACGCTCGTTGCCATGGTTATGGTTACGTCTCCCGGCTCACTTTTTAAGCTGCGAATCTATGTTTTAAATCCACCAAATCTCGTGTTTTTTTGTCACTTTCAACCCCCGTATTGGATCATCTTCTAAGCTCACGATTCACGAATCAATATTTGCCTGTCAACGCGTATAGGTAACGGAGGTATACACGGTGTTCCCGGAAATTTCCGTTAACTTCGGCATATTGCAGAGATTGTCTTATTGTACAAGGGTCTTGAAATACATGAAATAAAAAAATTGTAGGTAATATCGAACGAACTCACTTTGCAAACTTTCTTGTAGTGTATAGGAACCTTACGAAATATAAAAAGCTTTTATGACGTCACAGTTAAGAGCCATTTACACCAGTGTAAATCTTAAATCTGCAAAACTTATTAAATTAAACATTGAATATCTTGATAACAGTAAGAGTTAAGATACTACTGTCGTGGAGAAATTAACCTTATTTGATTAAACTATGCCCCCTTGCAATTAACGGAAATTGTCAAAAACACGTAGTATATATATACCTACACAATAACTTAACTATTTAAAACGCAGGTATTATGCTTAATCTGCCTACAACATAGCTGGATCGTTTTGCGAATCGCGCTGAACACCTTCGAGCTAGTGTCAGTAAATAAGAAACTCCGACAATGTATTATCTATTGTGGGCTGTATACTCACTCGAGCGTAGTTTAACTTTATGTTCGTACGATAGGTACCTACTAAAGTAGATAGGTGTTTTTAATTTATGAGATGTCAAATTTGTGCATCATCAATTCGTCATCCTTCTAGCGTTTTCGTGGTCGTATCCAAAAGGAGCCGAGTGTCGATGTCAGATATACCTATGTGCAGTCTATATTTTTTTGCTAATTTTATTCAACTACAAGATAACAACAACAACTTTGTACCCGTTTTGTGTGTGTTTTGTTGTGTTGTGTAGTTTTAATACATAAGCGAGACCCTGGGAACGTGGGGGTGCATTATTTTTTTTCGGAAATCGCGAAACGTTTGGTTTATGTAACTGGTGACCGCAGAGCTGGCGGCTTTCTCGCGCAACGCATCAGCATTGCAATTCAGCGAGCATCGTCGGTACTATGCCTTGACGGTCTATTTTAGATTTACCTTAATTTTAATTTAATTTAGTCAATGTAAATTATCGTCATGTATACAGGTGTGGCCTGTAATATGAGCAAATATTCAAAAGGACGCTTCCTTAGAGCTAGGGTTTGCAATCCGGATCCAACTTGTATGGAAAGATCCGGATCTAGATCCGCGGATCCGGATCTTTCCATACAAGTTGGATCCGGATTGCAAACCCTACTTAGAGCATTTGCAGTAGCTATTCATTTTATTATTTATTGGATTCGGAGAAATTTTGATCTAAAGTTATGACCTCCAGGTAATGTATCTTGGCACCACGACATAATAGCACAGCAGTCAATGCAGATTTAGAGGTAACATCATGTAATGAGTCAGAATAGTAATTGCATTATTGTTTTCAAAAGATAATTTCGTGATTTTTTAATTTTTGTTTAATTTTTTTTGGTTTTTTTTTAAATTAAAAGTTACTTATAGCACTCCAGAAGACTAAAACAATACAAGTTAACATACATATTATGAAGAAAAAAAAATCTTTTTTTGAAATAAAACCACGTGGAAATAATTTTTGACAAGCTTAATAATCTACGGTTTAATTTTTTGCTCCTATTACAGGCCACACTCTGTTTACTTTAGAAAACAATTCAACTTCAATATATGGTACCTTTCAAATTCAAGGTTTAGGTATTGTATGAATTGGTGTAGTACTATAGAAATCAAACAAAAGGTGATTTCAAAATAGACAATGAAAACCAATTAGATACGTGGATCAGTATGACACGTTAACTGACGTGAATATAAGATTATTAGGCACACATTAGATTCATACAAATAGTACTTACATATATTTGTATTTGTATCGTTTATTCAAATAGGCTTTATTATATCACTTTTCAGCTCAATAACTGATTCTATCTTTATATATAAACTAGCTGTTGCCCGCGACTTCGTCCGCGTAGAACATGTTATCGTCTAAATCTAAATGTTTGTTTAAGGAATTAATTTTTAAAATCATTGAAATTAGCTTTGTAGTCTCGTAGTAAACAGTCTAAAACTGAAGTTACAAATCCCTTACTTTAAAAATGTTTTGCTCTCCATACAAACTTTGAACACCCTTATAATACCTTTTAGGGGATGAATTTCAAAAAACGCTGAAATGAGTTTTGTAGTCTTTTAACAAACATACTAAGATCGAAGTTACAATTCTCATACTTAAAAATTTTCTTGCTCTGATAGTCTGCATACAAACTTTGAACCTTTGAATTAACGCTTTTCGGGGAAAAAGTTGAAAAGAAAACACTGAGTTTTTTTATTGTAATAAGTATTTTTTCTACAAAATATCAAGTCTCTAGCTCAAAAAATGGGTTTCCCATACGAACCTTGCCCCCCTTTTTATTCTCTTTAGGGGTCGAATTTTTCAAAACGCTTAAAGTACTTGATTTTTATTGTAATAAGTAATCTTTCAACAAAGTTTTAAGTCCCTCGCTAAAAAAATATTTTCTTCATTCAAACGTTCTTATAAACCCCTAAAGATCGAAGTTTCTAAAATGCTGAAAGTATTTAATTTTATTTTTAATTAGTAAGCATTCTACAAAATTGTAAATCGGCTAAAAAAATGTTTCCTCCACACAAATGTTGCACCCACTTTTAACCCCCTTAGGAGTGGAATTTACTAAAACGCTGAATATCCTTTTTTTTGTATTTCAATAACTAATCGTCCTACAAACTGTTAAGCTCCTATCCCAAAAAGAGTTTCCCCATATAAACTTTGCAGCCCTTTTTAACAAAGTTTTAAGAACCCCCTCAGGAGATGATTTTCGGGATAAAAACTATGCATCTTCCCTGGGACTCTTACTATCTCTATACCAAATTTCATCTAAATGGGTTTTATCCAAATTTTCACCCCCTATTTCATTACCTTGGGAACTATTTTCGGGATAAAAACTATCCGCTTTCATTCTCCGAGACTTAAACTATCTCTATACCAAATTTCATCTAAACGGGTTCCATCAAAAGTTTCATCCTCCATTTCACTCCCTTAGGGGGTGATTTCCGGAATTGAAACTATCCTATGCCCTTTCCCAGGACTTAAACTATCTCTAAACTAAATTTCATCTAAATGAGTTCATCCAAATTTTCACCCCCATTTCACCCGCTTAGGGGATGATTTCCGAAATAAAAAATATTCTATTTTCTTCCCTAGGACTCTAACTATCTCTATACCAAATTTCATCTAAATGGGTTCCATCAACATTTTCACGCCTAATGTCACCCCCTCAGGAGCTGATTTTCGGGATAAAAACTATGCATTGTGCTTCCCTGGGACTCCTACTATACCAAATTTCATCTCCATGGGATTTATCCAAATTTTCAAAACTATCTAATGTCAGTCTCCGGGAATCAAACTATCTCTATACCAAATTTTATCTAAACGGGTACCATCCAAAGTTCAACCCCCTATTTCACCCCCTTAGGGGTGATTTCCGGGATAAAAATTATCCTATGTCCTTTCCCAGGACCTAAACTATCTCTAAACCAAATTTTATCAAAATTGCTTAATTCTAAATTTTCACCCTCTCATTTAACCCCTTTAAGGGATGATTTCCGGATTCAAACTCAAACTATTTATGAACCAAATTACATCCAAATCAGTGCCGCGGTTTAAGAAACTCGATATAAATGTTCACCCTCAATTTCACCCCCTTAGGGGTAGATTTCCGGGATAAAAACTACCCTATGTCCTTCCCCGGGACTCAAACTATCTCTTTACCAAATTGTATTGAAATGGGTTTCATCCGAATTTTCACCCCTGATTTCAACCCCTTAGGGGATGATTTTCGGGATAAGAACTATCTTATGTCCTTTCCCAGGATTTAAACTATCTCTGATACAAATTTCGTCAAAATTGGTTACGTCCTAATTTTCACCTCCTCATTTCACCCTCTATTTTACCCCCTTAGGGGATGATTTCCGGGATCAAACCTATCCTTTGTCCTTCCCCGGGACTCAAACTATTTAAATACCAAATTTCATCCAAATCAGTGCAGCGGTTTAAGTAGCTCCATACAAATTTTCACCCCCAATTTCATCCCCTTAGGGGTGGATTTCCGGGATAAAAACTACTCTATGTCCTTTCCTAGGACTGAAACTATATTTAAACCCAATTGTATTCAAATGGGTTCCATCCGAATTTTCACCCCTTATTTCACCCCCTTAGGGGATGACTTCCGAAATAAATACTATCCTATGTCCTTTCCTAGGATTTAAACTATCTCCAAACCAAATTTCATCAAAATTGGTTACCTCCAAATTTTCACCCCCTCATTTCACCCCCTTAGGGGATGATTTACGGGATCAAACCTATCCATTGTCCTTTCCCGGGACTCAAACTATTTAAATGCCAAATTTCATCTAAATCGGTGCAGCGGTTTAAGTAGCTCCATACAAAATTTCACCCCCAATTTCATCCCCTTAGGGGTAGATTTCCGGGATAAAAACTACCCTATGTCCTTTCCCGGAACTCAAACTATCTCTATACCAAATTTCATCTAAATCGGTTCAGCGGTTTAGGCGTGAAGAGGTAACAGACAGACAGACAGACAGACAGACAGACAGACAGACACACTTTCGCATTTATAATATTAGTATGGATTAGTATGGATGGATTGTTTAAATTCTTACGCCCGTGTTACACTCGTACTCAATGTTTTTAATCACATTTGCGAGGAAATAAATAACTACAAAAGACAGAAAAATCTATGTTTCATACAAGCGCTCTTAATCAAAAATTTACGAAATTGACAACTTCACTTCCAGATCAGTGTGAGTGCAGCGTATTCTTGCAGCGCGTGGCCTACTAGTTTTTTTTTTCAACCAATTACAGAGCAGAATTCTTTTAGCGCGCAGCCATCTACGAGTAGATTTGCTTAAACCAATCAGATCACACACAAGCCCATTACTCCCTTGGGAACTGTAAAATATCATTACTACCGCGGGAACAATTTAGGCCACCTCAGAACTCCGTCATTTATGAACCGATTCGTACAATTCTTTTTTAAGCCTGTGCTAGACGGTTGCCAACACGCCTCCGACGGCGCGACCTTGGTTGGTGGCTCGTCGGAGGCTTGTCGTGAGTTGTCTGGCCAGACGGTCGGCCGACAACGCTGCAGCGACAGTGTGTTCAGAACTCGCGGACGGACAACACGCATTGCAAGCGCACAAAATGGCACCTACTCTTTCGAAATTACAAAAAGTTGGCATGGCTTTGGTGTTAATGAGTACACTTAATATACGAAAAAAAAAAGGATATGGATGAAACGCTGGCTTGAGAAACGACATTCGCTTAGTCATATCAATTTGATGAATTTTCTGGACCACGATGATCTTCACAACTTCCTCAGAATGGAAAAGATAGTATTTGAGGATTTATTATATTAGGTGCGACCATTGATAACTGAACCAGATGCAAACATTAGACCTGCTGTAAATACTGAAAAACGGCTTATCGCTACACTAAGATATTTAGCCACAGAAAGGGACTACAGAGACCCCGCCAACGCGCCTGTATCAAATTCCTTGTCTTGAATTGGTTTGAACGGGATCTAGCAAGTAGTTTTTTTTTAATTCGTCATAAATCGTAAACTGCAATTTATTTTACGGAACCCTTCATATGCGAGTCCGACTCGCACTTGGCCGCTTTTTTATTTGAAAGTATATGCTTCCAGGATGGTCCCATTGTATTTAAAAAGCCAATTGGATGATGGGATCCATGAGGAATTGAGGGAACGCACGCGTGTAGTGATTTCGTTATTTTCTATTATAACTCGTGTAGGTATTTACACTCGGAAACCACAAATTTAGTGAAGTTGAACTGATGATGAAGACCACTGATGACTTATGGAACTCCTCAATTATGTAAAGTAACTACGTCACATATTCTGTTATGATTCCGTTTCAATAGCAACTGAAGTGCCAAAGATGATTCTGAGACCCCTGAGAAATCGACGGAGCTCCTCAAATATTTATTATCAGCCAACATATAGTGACTTGGGTTTTGTCTGTCAACACATTTGCAAATAACAACTTGACAATCAACGCATTTGCTCTCGGAAAGCAGCTGATGTGGTAATGTGGAAAGGAAATGTTCCTGTCAGTATGTTCCTTAGCGAAGTACTGAATAGTCTTAGAATAATAACGCCTAGAAGGATAGTTTCATACGGCCGACGCGCCAAGCGTGAGGCATAAAATGGATTCATGTAGTTGTGATCAACTCGTATTCACATGCGCCAATACGCACACAAACGCACCAATTTTGTTCCACCGATCGGCGTACTGGGCCATTTATGTCCTACTTTTGGTGGCCTCACCGTTGCGCGTGAACTGCGTTTCTATGCGTTATTATTCTAAGTGAATAGTCGGCTTAAACTTTTTTTTTATTATTTATTGACCAATATATTTAGAGTAGTACATTTTGGTATACATTTCTTACACCAGCGGAAACCTCTGGGGTTTATATGCTGATGAATAGTTCGCTAAAGTACCTAAATTGTTATTGAGAATAGGAACACATTTGACCGCCTAATGGTATGGTTGGTATTATTTATTATGGCCGACTTTTCATAAAACAGTCATGGGAATTGGAACCTTCTACCATGGGCGTTAGAGTTGCTTTTTGAATATACTACTTTCATGCAATTCGGCCAACTCAATTAATCGGAAGTATCTATAAGCACTGGTGGGTTATTAGGTAAGAGCGAAACGGTATCATTTAGAATAGGTATTTAGACAGACAAACAAGCAGATGTTTAGTATTTATAGTATAATAATAAAATCCCTAATGAAATCACTGGGCTCACAGAAGGTAAATTCAAGAGTCATGTAAAATCTACTCTATTAAAGAAAGCCTATTACACAATTAGCCGACACATAAAAGACAAGGGTGCATGGAAGCTTCTGTATGACCACCACCTACCGCCACCAAATGTAGCTGAACCAATCCATACTAATATCCATACTAATATTATAAATGCGAAAGTGTGTCTGTCTGTCTGTCTGTCTGTCTGTCTGTCTGTCTGTCTGTTACCTCTTCACGCCTAAACCGCTGAACCGATTTAGATGAAATTTGGTATAGAGATAGTTTGAGTTCCGGGAAAGGACATAGGGTAGTTTTTATCCCGGAAATCTACCCCTAAGGGGATGAAATTGGGGGTGAAATTTTGTATGGAGCTACTTAAACCGCTGCACCGATTTAGATGAAATTTGGCATTTAAATAGTTTGAGTCCCGGGAAAGGACAATGGATAGGTTTGATCCCGTAAATCATCCCCTAAGGGGGTGAAATGAGGGGGTGAAAATTTGGAGGTAACCAATTTTGATGAAATTTGGTTTGGAGATAGTTTAAATCCTAGGAAAGGACATAGGATAGTATTTATTTCGGAAGTCATCCCCTAAGGGGGTGAAATAAGGGGTGAAAATTCGGATGGAACCCATTTGAATACAATTGGGTTTAAATATAGTTTGAGTCCTAGGAAAGGACATAGAGTAGTTTTTATCCCGGAAATCCACCCCTAAGGGGATGAAATTGGGGGTGAAAATTTGTATGGAGCTACTTAAACCGCTGCACTGATTTGGATGAAATTTGGTATTTAAATAGTTTGAGTCCCGGGGAAGGACAAAGGATAGGTTTGATCCCGGAAATCATCCCCTAAGGGGGTAAAATAGAGGGTGAAATGAGGAGGTGAAAATTAGGACGTAACCAATTTTGACGAAATTTGTATCAGAGATAGTTTAAATCCTGGGAAAGGACATAAGATAGTTCTTATCCCGAAAATCATCCCCTAAGGGGTTGAAATCAGGGGTGAAAATTCGGATGAAACCCATTTCAATACAATTTGGTAAAGAGATAGTTTGAGTCCCGGGGAAGGACATAGGGTAGTTTTTATCCCGGAAATCTACCCCTAAGGGGGTGAAATTGAGGGTGAACATTTATATCGAGTTTCTTAAACCGCGGCACTGATTTGGATGTAATTTGGTTCATAAATAGTTTGAGTTTGAATCCGGAAATCATCCCTTAAAGGGGTTAAATGAGAGGGTGAAAATTTAGAATTAAGCAATTTTGATAAAATTTGGTTTAGAGATAGTTTAGGTCCTGGGAAAGGACATAGGATAATTTTTATCCCGGAAATCACCCCTAAGGGGGTGAAATAGGGGGTTGAACTTTGGATGGTACCCGTTTAGATAAAATTTGGTATAGAGATAGTTTGATTCCCGGAGACTGACATTAGATAGTTTTGAAAATTTGGATAAATCCCATGGAGATGAAATTTGGTATAGTAGGAGTCCCAGGGAAGCACAATGCATAGTTTTTATCCCGAAAATCAGCTCCTGAGGGGGTGACATTAGGCGTGAAAATGTTGATGGAACCCATTTAGATGAAATTTGGTATAGAGATAGTTAGAGTCCTAGGGAAGAAAATAGAATATTTTTTATTTCGGAAATCATCCCCTAAGCGGGTGAAATGGGGGTGAAAATTTGGATGAACTCATTTAGATGAAATTTAGTTTAGAGATAGTTTAAGTCCTGGGAAAGGGCATAGGATAGTTTCAATTCCGGAAATCACCCCCTAAGGGAGTGAAATGGAGGATGAAACTTTTGATGGAACCCGTTTAGATGAAATTTGGTATAGAGATAGTTTAAGTCTCGGAGAATGAAAGCGGATAGTTTTTATCCCGAAAATAGTTCCCAAGGTAATGAAATAGGGGGTGAAAATTTGGATAAAACCCATTTAGATGAAATTTGGTATAGAGATAGTAAGAGTCCCAGGGAAGATGCATAGTTTTTATCCCGAAAATCATCTCCTGAGGGGGTTCTTAAAACTTTGTTAAAAAGGGCTGCAAAGTTTATATGGGGAAACTCTTTTTGGGATAGGAGCTTAACAGTTTGTAGGACGATTAGTTATTGAAATACAAAAAAAAGGATATTCAGCGTTTTAGTAAATTCCACTCCTAAGGGGGTTAAAAGTGGGTGCAACATTTGTGTGGAGGAAACATTTTTTTAGCCGATTTACAATTTTGTAGAATGCTTACTAATTAAAAATAAAATTAAATACTTTCAGCATTTTAGAAACTTCGATCTTTAGGGGTTTATAAGAACGTTTGAATGAAGAAAATATTTTTTTAGCGAGGGACTTAAAACTTTGTTGAAAGATTACTTATTACAATAAAAATCAAGTACTTTAAGCGTTTTGAAAAATTCGACCCCTAAAGAGAATAAAAAGGGGGGCAAGGTTCGTATGGGAAACCCATTTTTTGAGCTAGAGACTTGATATTTTGTAGAAAAAATACTTATTACAATAAAAAAACTCAGTGTTTTCTTTTCAACTTTTTCCCCGAAAAGCGTTAATTCAAAGGTTCAAAGTTTGTATGCAGACTATCAGAGCAAGAAAATTTTTAAGTATGAGAATTGTAACTTCGATCTTAGTATGTTTGTTAAAAGACTACAAAACTCATTTCAGCGTTTTTTGAAATTCATCCCCTAAAAGGTATTATAAGGGTGTTCAAAGTTTGTATGGAGAGCAAAACATTTTTAAAGTAAGGGATTTGTAACTTCAGTTTTAGACTGTTTACTACGAGACTACAAAGCTAATTTCAATGATTTTAAAAATTAATTCCTTAAACAAACATTTAGACGATAACATGTTCTACGCGGACGAAGTCGCGGGCAACAGCTAGTGTACTATAAAATCAATCATTACTTAGTATTTATTACGTTTTCTGAGCGCAATGCTACAAGGAAACCGATAAACGTTAGATCTGCCTAACATTTTTTGCGAAATAGAGCAAGGTCCAGAATGGTCCCTTACAGCCTCTTTGAGCCGGCTGGGTTACAAAAGAAAAAAAGCGGCCAAGTGCGAGTCGGACTCGCACATGAAGGGTTCCGTAAAATAAATTGCGGTTTACGATTTATGACGAATTAAAAAAAACTATTTGCTAGATCCCGTTCAAACCAATTTTCGGTGGAAGTTTGCATGGTAATTATACATCATATATTTTTTTTAGTTTTATCATTCTCTTATTTTAGAAGTTACAGGGGGGACACACACATATTTTACCACTTTGGAAGTGTCTCTCGCGCAAACTATTCAGTTTAGAAAAAATATATATTAAAGACCTATCCATAGATACCCCACACGTATGGGTTTGATGAAAAAAATTTTTTGAGTTTCAGTTCTTTGTATGGGGTACCCCTAAAACTTAATGTTTTTAGGGTTCCGTAGCCAAATGGCAAAAAACGGAACCCTTATAGATTCGTCATGTCCGTCCGTCTGTCTGTCTGTCTGTCCGTCCGTATGTCACAGCCATTTTTTTCCGAAACCATAAGAGCTATACTGTTGAAACTTGGTATGTAGATGTATTTTGTGAACCGCATTAAGATTTTTACACAAAAATCGAAAAAAAAACATTAAGATTTAGGGGGGTCCCCATACACAAAACTGAAACTCAAAAATTTCTTTTTCATCAACCCCATACGTGTGGGGTATTAATGAATAGGTCTTCAAAAATGATATTAAGCTTTCTAACATAATTTTTTTCTAAACTGAATAGTTTGCGCGAGAGACACTTCCAAAGTGGTAAAATGTGTGTAACTTCTAAAATAAGAGAATGATAAAATTCAAAAAATATATGATGTACATTACCATGCAAACTTCCACCGAAAATTGGTTTGAACGAGATCCAGTAAGTAGTTTTTTTTTAATACGTCATAAATCGTAAACTGCAATTTATTTAACGGAACCCTTCATGTGCGAGTCCGACTCGCACTTGGCCGCTTTTTTTTTAGATTTTTGTGTGAAAATCTTAATGCGGTTCACAGAATACATCTACTTGCCAAGTTTCAACAGTACCTATAGCTCTTATAGTTTTGGAAAAAAGTGGCTGTGACATACGGAAGGACATGACGAATCTATAAGGGTTCCGTTTTTTGCCATTTGGCTACGGAACCCTAAAAAGAAACTGACTATTAAGCACTGGCAGGGCCACTGCCATGCCGTGCGCTTAAATCCTTGATACGTCTGTTTTATAGACGGTTGCCGATATTGAAAAGAAGAAAGTAAAACCCGTTCTTCATTGTCAAACTGATTTGGTTAACAGATAGGTACCTACCTACTGGTTACCTACAGAAATTCTTCTCCACATTGAATGCTCGATTTTATCAGCCTATTGTAATACCTTCATACATAAATAACTGTATTTACTGCTACTGGGTAAGGTAATAATATTTTGTCAAAGAACAGTTAAGTATGACATTAAAACTTACGTATGTGAAATACAATTTTTCAATGAATGGTGCTGAATAGACGTGTAGTCTAATGCTTTGTTTACAATAACGGCGATAACTCGTATGCTTAAAAGTGCTTATTAAATGAGTAAACAATGCAATAACAGGTTGTACTGTACAGTCAAAGAATTTAATTTCCTACCCATTTAGGACTTTGTCAAAGTGACGTAATCAATCAAAACGTAAGAGACTTCTTATGATTTTATTTACAGTGTCTCTTTGAAATAGTCCTAAATGGGTAGGAAATTATATTCTTTGACTGTACCTATTCTACTAGTCGCTATGTGAGCTGTAGATCTCCAGGCCCTGTCTTATAAAACAATCTTTTTTTAAATTTCGAATTCTGAATCTACAAAAAAATAAAATTCACGAGAATCGGTTGAGAAATGGGACCTGTAGAGGAGAATAGCCGGGCAGACGCCGGACATACGAAATTATTTTTGCCTAAGCTGTACTGTAACGGAGAACTTAGGTACTTCGCTTCGCTCGCTAGTTCAATAAGTTATATCATAAAGTAAAGTATAGTATGATATTGGCTGTATGTGCTGTATATTCTGAATTAGGTAACTACCTAGGTGTAAGGTGATTACAAATCTCGAAAATAGTAGGTTCGCTCGAAGTGTGTCCCAACACAACCTACCACACATTAAGTAATTAAGATTTTATCAGAACCGTTGCACAAACATGAGATCCTTAGCTGCTGAGCACTGAGTTGTACACTTGTTGGTCTTCTAAATTATATATCAAGACAATACCATTCAACAAAATTACCAATAAAACCATAACAGCACAAAATATACACCATAAACATTGTGCAAAAACTGTAGCAGAAACCGTATCACATCCGGAGTCTTGAGGAAGGAAAATAAAAAAGTAAAAAACACTGGCACACAAGAAAACCGTTAACACAAATTCCAAATTCGAACACACGTTTTTTATCACTCGCGTTGTTTATTTACTTTCAGAACAAGGTTATCTTTAAGTAACTTCTAATTGCAGAGACGCGAGCGCCGGTCTCGGCGCGTCGAAAAGACTGAGCATGTGAGCGTCGTACAAACAGAAACAAACTAACTTGATCGTTAGTAGACCTTAATTCCTTGTAATAAGGGTGCGTATATGGTCAGGCGACTGTGTCGATGGTGAATTGCCAAGCCAATGGAAAGATGACTAACAGAACTGTGGTATAGCCTGTGGTCGCGTATAGCACGCAATTGGCACATAACAATGTTTATTACCACACAAGTGAAGGTCGTATTCTTATTTACACTGCTTAAGGTTTATGTGTTAGAATATAAATCTACATTCGAAGAACTGATGTAAATTTGTCTATAACATGTATTGATGTGGGCGTGAAGTTATTGGTTTCTCAAAGTTAGCCGCATGGCCTGCATGCGATCATTAATGCATCATCAGCATATCGTAACCACGTCACAGTTGGCCGATTTTAAATGTACAAAAGCAGGTCAGTAATGCAAACATTCAAAGAATGCGTACCTATTGACATAATTTACGCCTCCTGCTTGTAACCTTTTCACACCACACACCTGAATTATTTATATTATTGTTGATTATTATGTATTAATGCATGGACGTGTCCTTAATTGCAATAAATAATGAATACTGAATACTGAATTGAACCCGAAATGCATGTATCCTCAGCACCAACAATCTGCATTATATCATTTAATTAATTTTAATGTGTTTCCCAGTAACCTTTTGCTGGGCTGTTCCGCCTCACCAATTTAATTCCTCAGGAAGAAGAAAAAACGTATTCTCCTGGAAATACATTGAAAATTGTGAACTACTTGACAAATGGATGTCTTTGTCGGGTCTATATTCATTTGAGTGGAAGCAGATTGGCATGCCGAACAGCATGCAGAACTGCCTAAGAGCCTTGGTATTTATTCTCCTGGCCCTTGAGCCAGATAGCTAATAAATGGTCACCTCATCTTCTTCGTCCTCTGTCTTCCACCTCATCATGCTCCGGAAGAGGAAGCAGGAAAAACGGACCTGGTATTAGTCCTCCTGGCTCTTCGGCCTCAGTGTGACGTTGAGCACGATGTCGCCCATGTCCAGTTGGCAGAGCACGACGTCCTGGATGCGCTGTGAGATCCAGGTGGCAGGAGCCTCGTCATACTCTGTCGTATAACCTAATCGGACACTATGGTCATAATGGTCCTTCTGGCGTCACAGAGACAACAGACCGGCTACAACCGGATGTCTTTGACGGTCTATAGTTAATCTTTTGAGTGGTAGCAGAATTGCAAGCTCTATTATAGATATACTATAAGAACTGCCTAAGAACCTTGGTATTTTCCTGGCCCTTGAGCCAGATAGCTAGAAAATGGTCACCTTATCTTCTTCGTCCTCTGTTTTCCACATTATCATGCTTGGCAAGGGGAAGCAGGATGGAACTAACCTGGTCCTTGTCCTCCTGGCTCTTCGGCCACAGTGTGACGTTGAGCACGATCTCGCCCATGTCCAGCTGCGGCTTGTTGGGGTCTCGCAGACAGAGCACCAGGTCCTGGGTGCGGCCAAGCTCCAGCGCTGTGAGGTCCAGGTGGCAGGAGCCCATGAAGTCGTCCTGTAGGCCCCAGTCGTAGTCGAACACCTGAGAAAGTATGATTTAATTTATAATTAATCTACGAGTATATAGGACCTTACGCGGCTTACGCCTAAACCGATGAGAAAATGCCAAAATGCTTCGAAAATAATTAACAATTTAGAAAAGTTGAAAAATCCCCTATATTTTTTTCATTTCAAAGTTCAATATCTCATAAATACTCCAGGCAAAATACGGTTTTGAAAAACATTAATTTATAAGAGCGTTTTTTTTTCTTTATATCATTTTAAAACATTATTCTAAGACTAGCTGTTGCCCGCGACTTCGTCCGCGTAGAACTTTTTATCGTCTTAGAAAATGATTTCTCTCAATACAAAATTTGAACCCTCTTTTAGGGGATAATTAAAAAAAAAGTTGATGTTCATTTTCTAGTTTGTGAACAAACAGTCTAAAACCAAAGTTAAAAATCTCATACTTTAAAAATGCCTTGAAATACTCAAACTTTGAACCAATTTTAACACTCTTAGGGGATGAATTTGGAAGAACTCTGAAATCAGTTTTGTAGTCTTTTAACGTACAGAATAAGACCGAAGTTAAAAATCTCTTACTCACACTTAAAAATTTTATTGCTCGCCATTTAAAATTTGAACCCCCTTTTAAACCCCCTTAGAGGTTGAATTTTTCTAATCGCTGAAAGAACTTTTTTCGTAAACTTTTAAGTCTCTAGCTCAAAAAAAGTGTTGCCCATACAAAGCTTTCTTAACCCCCTTAGGGGTGGAATTTTCTAAAACTCTGAAAGTACTTTATTATTAATTTTAATAAGTAACATTTTGAATAGTTTTAAGTCTAGTAAAAAAAAAAGTTTTTCCCACACAACACTGGCTACCCTTCTTAAGGATCTTAAGGATCCCCTTAGGGATGGAGTTTTCTAAAACGCTGAAAGTTCTTTTTTTGTATTCTAATAAGTAATCTTTTTGCAAAGTTTTAAGTCTAACTCAAAAAAAAGTGTTGCCCATGCAAAGCTTGCTCTCCTTTTTAACCCTATTAGGGGTGGAATTTTCTAAAACGATTTGTGTTCTTTTTTTGTATTTTAATAAGTAATCTTTCTACAAAGTTTCAAGTCTCTAACTCAAAAACATAAACTTTCCCTGATAAAAACTTTGCACCCCTTTTTATCCCCCTTAGGGATAGATTTTTTCAAAACGCTGAAAGTCTTTTTTTTGTATTTTTATAAGTAATCTTTCTACAAAGTTTTAAGTGTCTAGCTCAGAAAAAGTGTTCCCCATACAAACCTTGCACCCTTTTTTAACCCCCTTAGGGAATGATTTTTGTAAAACGCCGAATGTAGTATTTTTCATGTTCTAATAAGTAATTTTTCGTCAAAATTTTAAGTCTCTATTAAAAAAAAATATGTTTTTCCCATACAAACTTTGCACCCTATTTTACCTCCTTAGGGGTGAAATTTTCCAAAACGCTGAAAGTACTTTCTTTGTATTTAAATAATCTTTCTACAAAGTTTTAGGACTCTAGCTAAAAAAAATAGTTTCCCACATACAAACTTTGCACCCCTATTTTAGCCCCCTATTTTTAGGGGTAGAATTTTCTAAAACGCTGAAAGTACTTAATTTGTATTCTGATGACTAATCTTTCTACAAAGTTTTAAGTCTCTATTTAAAAAAAAATATTGTTTCCCCCATACAAAATTTGCACCCCTATTTTACCCCCTTAGGGGTAGATTTTTTTAAAACACTGAATCTAGGTACTTTATTTGTATTCTAATGAATAATTTCTCTACAAAGTTTTAAGTCTCTATTTAAAAAAAAGTAGTTTTTCCCATACAAATTTTGCACTCTATTTTACCCCTTTAGGGGTAGAATTTTCTAAAACCCTGAAAGTTCTTTATTTGTATTCTAATAATGACTGATCTTTCTACAAAGTTTTAATTCTCTATTTAAAAAAAAAATGTTTCCCCCATACAAACCTTGCACCCCTATTTTACCCCCGTAGGGGTGGAATTTTCCAAAACGCTGAAAGTGTTTCATTTGTATTCTAATAACTAATTTTTCTACAAAGTTTAAGTCTATAGCTCAAAAAAAAAGGTTCTCCCATACAAACTTTGCACCCCCATTTTACCCCCATAGGGGTAGAATTTTCAAAAATCCCTTTTTATCCCTAGCCCACGTTATAAAAGCAACATACTGTGCAAAAATCAACTCTCTAAGATTAGTAGTTTCGGCTGTGCGTTGATGAGTGAGTGAGTGAGTGATTGAGTGAATAAGTCAGTCAGGACATAGGCATTTATTATGTATAAATAGATAGAAGATAATGAAACTCCCATTCAAATATCTCAAAAAATTATGAAGCTACATCCGTTTTAATGTCGCTTGTTAGAGTGAGAAAACGATGAGGGACTGTGACGTCAATATACTCGAGCGTCATAGTAAAAAACAATCGTTTCATATGAAGGTGCGTTTTGCGGAAAAGGGACAGAACATACCCCCTCTTAAAACTTTGGACTCTTATAACTTAATCATTACCTATATAACCTCTTGCTTTGTTTTTTTCTCCATTTGACTATATTTATTTTAAATTATTTTTCGAGAAAATACATAATGATTATTTACCATATTTTCGATTCCTGAGCTATAACCACGAACTTCGGAATTCGAAAATATTCGGGTATCTCTATCTCTATCGCACTAACCATACTCGAGTGACAGGGATGCAAATATATGAACATTGAGTATCGGTTTTCGTGGTAGCGCCGCAGGTACTTTGGCTGAATGCGCCGAGCGCGTGCCATTGTCATTCAAAAAAAACAAATTCGTGTTAATTATATTGTTCAAATTTGTTGATTTTATTTATTGAAATTACGACATAAAACGACATTTGCGCATATAAGTTCTCATATCAGAATCGAATATTTTTTTATGGTTTATATTTTAGCATTTGTCTCGTAAAGGTCTATCGTAGACGGGATTTAAATTATTAATAAGTGAAAGGCAAAGCAATTCCGCCATTTTGACGAAAATTTGACGGTTCTTATAGCTGACAGTTGGAGCAGCGTTTGATTTCAATAAAAATAAATGAAAAATTAAATGAAGTCGTATATTTCGGAAAATTTATTAACTGTCGCAGTCGGATAAAAACTATCCTAAGTTGCAGCTAGAATAATAATGTACCTATATAAAATGTTTCATATTTTTCCGTTCATGGGATGCTGAGAACATTCGAACCGCGCAAAGCTTAGTTTCAAACTGGCTGATTCTTTTTTTAATTTAGAGATTTATTATAAGTGGAGATGATTTATTAAGATGTATTCTTAAATCAAAAAACTTCTTGAATAATCTAAGTCACCATAGCTTGCTTAATTGAAAAACTAACTGCTGTTAACATATTTTCTTTCCGAGACGTTTCTTTACAGGTCCAAACGAAATCCATTAGCGGAGCGCTGGAAATCCTATTCAAGTCTCCTAAACCAACAATTCCATTTTCAAAAAATCCTCTTAAATCCAGCTAAGTCAATTCAACTGAAAAAGGATTGAGTTTATGGGTTGTTTTCAAAAAAAGTGTACCCTAGTTAAGGTAAAATTAAGAAACGTTAACTTTTACAGGTGAGTCGCGAAAATTTGCCATACATTTATACGGCTAATTTTCGTGACTCACCTGACAAAGTTAATGTTTCTTAATCCTATCCTATACTATTAAACGAGCAATATTTGTCAATCACGTTCTCGGAAACGGCTCTAACGATTTCGATGAAATTTGGAATATATGTGGTTACGGGGGCGAAAAATCGATCTAGATAGGTCTCGTTTCCGAGATAATTCGTTTTCTCGAGATTTTCTCGCATAAAGATTTGTTAGTGCAATATAGTACGTAATTTCACCGCAGCTGTCATCGCTTGATTAGACGAATGGTTATAACATTGGCTTACAACACCTTTGGTCGGGGGTTCAAATCCCAGCGAGGGAATGTTTCTTTTTGCTTTATTTTTTATAGAGAATGATTTTTCGTAGTATTAAAGCCGGGAAAAGCATGGTCATACGTTTTTTTTATTGTTTATATATCTTTTTGTTTTTAAATTATAATAGATATTAAAAAACATGTTTTTTATAGCACTGTGCCTTCTTTTTTCCATAAGGTTATTTAGGTTGAAAAAAGTTAGATTAGTCAAGTGAGTGGGCAACTCGACTGTTAGAGATTCTTAAGCCGCCCGAAGGCCTCTAACTCGGCTTAACGACTACTGTCATAGACAGCAGCCGGGATCAACTGCTTAGCGAGCCTTCCAAAGCACGGAAGCGCTCATTTTAGTAACCACTCAAACAGGCGGTCACCCATCCAAGGACTGACCGCTGCCATCTTTGCTTAACCTGCGTTATTGTTTCCGATTCGCAGTCGCCACTGGGCTAATAACGCTTCGCTAGATGGTGCTCATCATTATCGGAAACTTAATTCAGGCATTAATAATGCCTTTCTTTGAATTTGTGATTCTAAATGCTGAGTTAAGAATATTATTTATTTATAATTTTTGGTTGTAATTTTTCCCTTTGTAGGTAAAAAAATGGTTTATACCTAGAATCTCTATTTTATTATTTGAAAATCATATCCGTCGCAAGTTTTTTTTTATGTTGAATTATTTTCAAAGAGCATTGTGTAATGCAATATCTACTCACCTAACTCTATCTAGAGAGTTCTGCTCCATCATTTTTATTTTTTGTTGGACCCTGAGCAATTCATACCTATACCTTTTTTTTCTTGGAGAAAACCTGCGAACCAGCCTGGTACCCAATCATCGGGGGATGACTGGGATCAAGTCGTTTTGGAGATAATTTAGAATAGAAAACATCCAAGACTCAGAAACAAATATTCATGTCCATCACGCAAACATTTGCCCTTTTCCGGGATTCGAACGCGGCGACCCTCCAGCTTCGTAAGCAGTGTCACTACTCCTTAATAACTCTATTAATAACTTCCAAAAAAGGAGGATTCTTATGTTTAATGTTTGATTACCTCAGAACTCCGTCATATTTAATTTATGAACCGATTCGTATTTTTTATTTTAGTGAAAGTACGAGTATTTACTTCCAGATTAGTCCCATTGTTTTCAAAAAGCCAGTCAGATGATGGAATCCATGAGGAATTGAGGAAGGTCCTCAATTGTATTAAGCACGCGTCACAGAATAAGTAAACGCGTGTATAGATTTTGGTATTTTCTATTATAACTCGTGTAGGTATAAATTTAGCCTCGGATACAACACATTTGGTGAAATGGAACTGATTATGAAGACTCTCGTAGGGAACCATAATCTCAGCCCTTAAAGCCTACGCCAAAACCAAACACCAACACGAGTGGAGTAATGAGGCTGGCTAAAGACACTCTAAGCTCTTCATAGAAGGAGTGGACTCGGGCTGGACCAGAAAACTCTGGAAATCCAGTAGGAAGCAACTCAGAATTATATCTGGGGTGTTCACAGGTCACTTCAGGGTCATGGATCTCTTGGCCAAGATGGGACTATCGGATAGTTAAGACTGTAGAATGTGTGGCGAGGAGGATGAGACTATGGAACACTTATTGTGTTAATATCATGCCCTTGCCAGACAAAGAATGAACTATTTTGGTTACGGCTACCCGCAACCAAAGGAATTCAAGGTGCTCTTGGTGAACTGCATCATCCGTTTTGTGGAAATGATGGAGCAAGCCTGGGAGCAGGTATAAAGGAGAGGACAAATGCACAAAAGATCCCACTGGGATCCGAAAGGGCCCTCACCTAGATAAGATTATGAAGACTACAGACGTCACATATTCTGTGATTCCGTTAAAGTAGCAACTAATGAAGTGCCAAAGCTAATTCTGAGATCCTTGAGGAATCGATGGAACTCCTCAAATATTATCGGCCTACTTATAGCGAATGGGTGTTTTCTGTAATAATCAACGCATTTGCTCTCGGAAACCAGTTCATGCAGTAGGTATAGTGGGAAGGAAATGTTAATGTATGTTCCTTGGCGAAGTAATGAATTGAATTCGGTTTAAACTTTGTTTTCAAAGTAAATTGTGAATACCATTTGTTGGTATAACTTTTTGTATTAGTTGTTTCCTTTATAGTCGGGGGTTTAAATTTAATAATTTTCAATTCCAAGGCGAGTTTTTTAAGACCAATGAAAATAAGCATCTTTTAAAAATAAAATTAAAAAATATATAGGAAGTAAACTTACTCGTATTTTCACCCGAGCAGAGCTCGGTCGCCCAGATATTTTTACCTTAACTAGGGTACACTTTTTTTGAAAACAACCCTTATACCAACTATGTACGAGAACGCCACTATGTCAGTCCGACTTCAGGATCAGAGATCGAAGCCTATTCCGCTGCAGCGGGGTGTCAGACAAGGGGATGTTATTTCCCCAAAACTGTTCAGCGCTGCACTGGAAGACGTTTTCAAGACTCTGGACTGGAGAAGGTTAGGCATCAACATCAACGGCGAGTACATCACTCACCTTCGGTTTGCTGATGATATAGTAGTCTTGGCTTCTCAGATCAGCCGAAAGACGTCCACTGCTGGACATAGGCCTCCCCCAAAGAGTGCCACAATGGCCGGTCCTGCGCCAACCGCATCCAGCGGACTCCCGCGGTCTTTACCAGGTCATCAGTCCACCTTGTGGGGGTCCTACCCACGCCGCGCCTTCCGGTACGTGGTCGCCACTCGAGATCCTTTCCGCCCCAACGGCCATTGGTTCTACGTGCAATGTGCCCCGCCCACTGCCACTTAAGTTTAGCGATTCGGAGGGCTATATCGGTTACCTTGGTTCTGCTGCGGATAGCCTCATTCCTGATGCGATCGCGCAGAGAAACTCCCAGCATAGCCCTCTCCATTGCCCTTTGAGTGACTTTGAGCCTTCTTATGAGGTCCATAGTAAGCGACCACGTTACCGTGCCATATGGCATAATTTCTATGATATTAGTGATGACTAATATCATAGAAAAAAAACATTATATCCCTTTTCGTTGGGCAGTCGTGTAAATAAACTAATAGACGTACTCACACAAAGCATTCGTCCTTCTCACACTTACTTACTTGGTAGATCTGTGGCTATAGGCCAGCCAGTAAATGTCACAAAAGCATTAAAAAGGGATTTCAAACTTAAACATACATAACTGAAGACTTGTCTGATCGCAGAACTCGATTAATTCTTAGTCTAGTATACATGGTGGAAAGTTAAAACGGGGCAGTAAGGGCAGCTACTAGATCCCTTGCCGCTACGCAAAAATGGCAATAGGATTTCATTCCTAACTTTTTATGTGATGACAATCTACATTCACAGATTTTTGAAAAAAGTAGAGTCATAAATTTTGACGATTTTTTTAATGCCATTCGATCCCATTCCTATTAAGGATCAAAATACCCTTTGGGACCGACTAAGGTTTGACTACTACCTAGAACGACCAGAAATCAAATAAAACTTTTTCCATATCTACAGTTAGTATGGGAATCCCAAAGAGCAAGTAGTCCCTTAGTTAGACGATCATCAAATTGTATGGAGACGGACATATTTAAATTCATTTAGATTAGAAATGAGAGAATTGATTCCTTTGTTAAAAAAAACTGGTTTTATTCAATGTAAAAAAATCTGTAGACCTTCGTTGTGTTATATATTGTCATCATTATATTTGCATATAGATACGCAGAAATATACATTTATTTCGGCATACGCAGACGCCGGCGGCCTTGGTTTGGTTGTCTGGAAGACCGGCTATGCATGTTCTATGAATATTTTGGTGTTGGCCTTTTTGAGGTCCCGTTGAATTCGATTGTCTGAAGTCATAATCGTCAATTTAAACAATTCAATTACAATATTTCTTATTTACTGACATGGTAAAACAATGGAATTAACAGGAAAAGCATTAATATCCTTTTAACATAAAACATTTGGTATTTGAATTCGGTTAATTTGTGAATTATTTTAATAGGAAATATTCATTGCTACTTATATGGGAATGCACCTACATTCATACACTGTAGGTACCAACTGTACCTACTTACTTAGTTGGTAAATCTTTGAAATATTAAAAAGGGGAAAAGGGGTATTGATAACATTTTAATAGGCATTCCGAATAGGAACAAATACAAAAATATTTGAAATGTCAACTCTGTTAGCCATATAAGCACCACACGTCAAGTCCTTTTTTTGATTTTTTTTTATTCCATTTAGAAGGAAAAAAATCAACACAAAAGTATTAAATCACAAACTTAAATATTAAATGATTTTTGAAGAACAAAAAAATTACGCTAGATAGAGGTTTTGTTATACTTTTCTGGTAATATTTACGTTTATATTAAATATATTATTATTTTCAAATTTTTCGCTAGGTAAACTTCGGAGATAAGGGGGGGGACTGGTATTTTTTTCAACCTTTTCCTTTGTAATTCAAAATTTAACCACTATAGAAAAAAAAACTGTTTTAGAATGTGCAATTCAAATATAATTAGAATATAGGCAATGCCTAGGAGGACTGAATAGGTATAGCATACCACAGAACCTCCGGACACTAACAAGTAATAAAACCTTCACGGTACCAAACAGCAAAAACTTTTATGGGCAAAGGGTCTGGTCCAGTTATGTGCCTGTTATCTTAAACAGCTTCTCTACAAATATATTGGAAAATGTAATGGATTGTATAAGGGATAAACCGCATAAAGCCAAATATGTAATTAAGAAAGCCATACTGAGTGTAAAAAATAATGATAATTCTTAACTTAACTAACAATAACTAACAAATACTAACAATAATTAAAATTAAAATGTCAATGATATATGATATATAACTAACTAAACTTAGCTAATATAATCTTTAAAATTTAAGATTGGGTTAAGTTGTACCTGAATAATTTTTTTTGTCTACTTTTGAAATAAACAGTTTAATTTTTTTGATTATTATTTTTTTAAGCCCTTTCATATGATACCCCACTTACTAACTAGACTTTATATTCTTGCAACCCCCCCCTCTTATCTGTCCTTTTTTGTAGAAATTAAAAATATATCTTTAAATTTATCATTGTTTACAACTATTCCAAATTTAAAATTGATAGCATTAGTTGTTCCTGAGATATTTAACTTTGTGACAGACATACAGACACACAGAGTCGAGGTTTCCGTTTTTACCTATTTGGTCCGGAACCCTAAAAAGCAGAACAAGCCGTTAGCTTGCGATTTTAGCGATTTTTCTGGTCAATTATGACTGGCATAAATATGTTGTACGATATTATTTAAATATCGAGACCAAACGTATACTTACTTAAGTTTTGTAATTCCAATGTCTCCGAGATACGAGTGAGATGGCTATAAACTGTCTGGCTCGTCATCATTAGTGGCAATAGACGGTCACTCGAGCGGGGAGGAGAATTCATTCGAAAAGTAATTGCGCGAGGACTGTTATTGGACTTCTATCGATTCTTTTTAACCGACGAAAAAAACGGAGGAGATTCTCAAGTCGACGTGTATATATATATATATATTTTATGTATGACCACGCATAACTTTTTACAGAGTACCTAGTTCGATTTTGATAATTCTTTTTTTATTGGAAGTTGGTCCCATATCAATTTGGAAAAAAAAACCAACCCTAAGGGTAGGAAACTAGGGGATGATTGATTTTTCGTCGGTTAAAACTTTGTTTTCAAAGTAAATTATTATCAGTTATATTTCCTTATATGGTTTGAAATACACTCTAGCATAAAAACCGGGTAAGCCGGAGATGTCTCTGTCCTTCGATTTAAACACAATCAATACTACAAACAAATAAATACTTACTATTACTTATTCTGTGACAACGCATTTTTAGGAAATTTTTCAGTCAGCCCATCTCTGACGATATAGTTACGTGACGAAATAAAATATATCCTCAATTGAGCTGTTCATAATTTGAGCAAGATTTCTGATGTGTGGTCCTCCTCAAATAATATATCAGTTTTAAATATCTCTTAATTTCAAGAAAGAGCAATCTCAGGAGCTCTGAGCTCCGGCTCCGGCTCTGAGCTTATGCTCACCACCACCTTATGCTCATCGCTACATTTTACGGCGAAAATGTACTGAAATGTCACGTAAAACGTGAGATAAAACCTGGTGTGCCCTGAGGAACACAACACTATGTACTTGACAAACAGTAGTGTAATTTGGCTGCGGGAAAGTACGTGGGTCTTATCTTAATCAGTATTACTCAGTATTCATTAGGATGGTGGAAGTATCGCCAGTTGAACTCCTTATAACTTGAACTACTTAGATAATACTCCAATATGTTTTACGTACCGGAAGGCACGGCCTGGTTGGGTAGGCCAGCCCCCACAAGGTGGACTACTGATGACCTGGTAAAGGTCGCGGGAGTCCGCTGGATGCGGGTGGCGCAGGACCAGTCACTTTGGCACTCTTTGGGGGAGGCCTATGTCCAGCAGTGGACGTGTTTCGGCTGATATGATGATGTTTTACATCCTCAAGTATATCTACACTTATTCATACTAACAAAACAAGGTTACAGCTACTCACTTTAATCTGCACTGGCTGGAAGGGATCCTCAATGGCCACGGTGAAGCACTCGTCCCACACCGGGTTCAGGTCGCGGTACACGATCTTGGACTTGTGCAGCATCCTGCCCCCGACCTTGAACTTCACGTATGGGTCGCTCGTGCCTGCCAACAAGCCTGGCGTTGGACCGGAGGCGCGAGTTAGAAGAAGCCAAATAAAACAAACGCCGCTACACTAGGTTCTAGCTAACGAGGGTCAAATGTTCAATACAATGGGCTTGTGACCTTAAATTAGTTTTTGTAGATGAACAAATGTTTGTATGGAAGCAACAACATTTAAAGGACATTAATACCCAAAAAATCGAGATAAAGACGGACCTCGCTGACAGCAGCCGAAACGCTTCATACTGATTGGCTTTAAAAGTTAAAGTATGTCGTCACTCCGTGCAATTTGTACTAACCGTTGCATGGAAAATGAAGTAAATTGCTGTTTCGGTCGCGAAATACTGCGTTTAGGTCCATAGTTGTCATACAAATTTGTTTCTATAAAAGCGTAAGGACTTCTAATTGGTACATTTAAATTTACTCTTGGACAATAAATAAAAAAACTTTTTTTTGTAAACTTTCAAGGTTTATATCTTTTTATGATTGGAATTATATTTTGTAATTTATACTTTATTACAATCATTTGATGGTTTACTATCCATTTAGCAACACGACGTTATCAATTTTAACACCACGCAACAAGCCTATTCTGTCTAAGCTAAAAGTTTTGAGGAGTCTCTAGTTTGAAAGTAACAGAAGGTGCTAATATTGTTCTGGAAGATTTAGATAAGTACCTAATCTAAGTACTTATTTAATACAGTAGGTATGAATAAAATGATATGACGAATGAATAAATTACAGTAGAATATATATAGTTATGTTTTCTAGCGTTACTACAGTAGAAAGTACCTACAGATTTTGACTAAGAATTATATTATTTACATATTATGTAGGTACGCAACTACCTACTTACATAATAATATTACTCAAAGTGGTTGTTTAAATCATGACGGACCCATATCGGCAAGCGATATATAAACAGAAGAATTGAACTTAAACGCTTATTTTTTGTAGATTTTTGTACTAATATATTGTCACTTTCGTCTAGGTGCATTATGAATAGCATCTTAAATACATTTAAATAAGTGACTGTGTGTATCAAATTTCCCCTTGATTTAAACTTCCACGCATTGATTATTATTATTTCGAAATGACTAAAATTACGGCGAAGCATTGCAATAAAAATAAAACCATGCAAATGATATAAAATTTGAAATTATATTTTAAACAATATACATGATTAAATTATACTTAATGTGGAGTGTTAAATCAAAATAATGTAAAGAAAACATCGTGTATTTAATTTGCGGCTAAATAAACTACATATCGTGATTAATTACTGATGTGCCGACGGAAAGCTTCCTATATTGCGAAATGTTTCTGCAATTTAACATAGGAAAATTTCGGTAATTTTCCTCATTTTTGTATGGGAATTGAAACTTTCCATTTCCAACATGGACATTTACGTACTGAGAGAGAAGCATAAAACTGTAACTCTTATACATAGTGTATAAGATTTACATTTTTATGCTTCTCAGTACGTAAATTTCCTTAATTCCTTGTGAAACTTTCTAGAAAATTCCGAGAACTTTTCCAACTTTTTGGAAACTTTCCGTAATTTGCACATCACTATGATTAATTCATAAAAATATGTTTATCCTTACATTATGTTTCTCTCTGGTTCGGTAGCAGTGCTCAAATTTTTTTATGGTTATAAGATGCGTGATGGTTATCTTTTTTCTACTTTTTGTATTAAAAATGAAAAATAAGTACGTAATTCTTAGATATGATTAAGTACAAGATAATTTATAAGTATAAATAAAAACATACCTACATATAAAACATAATACATTCTTTTCATCAAATTTATCTTTTTATGATGAATAAATAAATAACTGATTTATTAAATAATGATAAAGTTATAACTTTTAAACTCGTGTTTGAAGAGCGTGAAGGCGCAAAAGTTGCAAAAGTGAGTGATATTAGTTTGAGCTTGCACTTTATTGTCTAATAAACATAAGAGTGCTTATCGGTTATCGAGAAAAATTAACAGCAATATGTATTACTAGTAGGTGTGTTTCATATGGTATTTGGTATGGTTTCATATTGCCTATCAATATTCTGCAGTCAATGTGGATGTGGTGTGAGTGAAAAGGGGACGAACTGAAAACCAGCGCTGTACAGCAATGACTGTCACAGCACATGCTGAGTTCGTTCCTTTTGTCACACAAATAATCTTGTATTTTTTTTCTCATAATGTATTTTTCGTATGTAATCTGTTTGTGTGACAATAAACATTTTTCTTTCTTTCTTTCTTTCTTTCTTTCTATTGTTGTTTCATTTACCACGCACAACGATTTTGTAGTATTTAATTTAAGACAATTTAACTGAATAATTTCTTTAACACTTACGTAGACGCTATGTCATGGTATGCTTTATGGTTTAGATTAGGTTACCGTTTTTAGATTTTTACTGTGACCATTTTAGCACACATACCATGCATTGGGCACAATAAAGTTTTAAATAAATTGAGTGCCATATTAAAGGTTAGTGCTTTTACCAGTGATATAGTGTGATAGTGTGTAGTGTGCAGAGAGAAGACACCCACCATTCTTGTCCATAGCCACGAGGTTCTGACCACGTTTGAGGTGCACCCTGAGTTGGAAGAATGAGTACTGCCGCAACTGCTGCTCTCTGTGCCTTTGGGATTCGTCCGGTTCCTGAAATAAATACAAAATGGAATCTGATTTATTCTTTGTTTTTTTTTGACCGGTAATAATTTTTATGATGCATGATGGGCATGATGGGCATGAAGGATTCCAGTGCGCTGGACTGATGCAATCAAGAGAGCTGCATAATGCACTCTTCCCCATGCAGTTCACTTGAAGAGGAACCGAACTGCACGGAGGGGCGGGCCCAATCCTCAGTCATGAGGGATCGACTAAGAAGAAGAAGATGGAAGAGAATAATTCCTATCATCGTATTAGCCGAAAGACGTCCACTGCTGAACATAGGCCTACCCCAATGTTTATTTTTAGAAAAACTTTTTGGCAGATAGGTGGACTTTTGTGGGTTACTTCATAATCAGTTCCTTTTAAAAATGTGTATTTTCCACGAAATCATATCAACATCTGTTAAGTCTCTACATGTCTCAAAGTTCTATAGGGGTCCGTGGTCATCATTACCAGTTCCACTTTATCAAATTTGTTGTTTCCGAAATAAAATAAACATGAAGACGAATTCAGAATCACCTTCCTTTTCTTCATTTCGGATAAAAGGAAACAAAGAAATAGGTTAAATCAAAGGTATCCAGATATTCATCCGTAACTTTGGATATCAAGGATAGTCCAGTGTAATTTCTTTTACGAAAGCCAAGCGATTAAAAAAAAATAACAGTAGGTATAACTAAAGACGTAAAGACCAAGAAAAAATATAAGCGCCTAGTAAAAAGTGAATGCAATACCTCAAAAACGGATAAGTTGCTATCAATCAATCAGGAGCTACTATTTAAAGCCAATCCTAGTAAAATATAGTATAGTCAGTAGAATAAATTAGTAAAACCAAATAGAATGTACCAATTGTAAGAGATCCGAAGGTGGTTGTCTCGGATAGTGCGCGGGAGTTCCCGAGGTAGACGGTGTCGGGTCCGTCGAAACCTGCCGGTTCATGGATAGATCTGCGGACAGAATAATTAACAACTTAGAAAAATTGAAAAAACTCCCGAAATTTTCATTTCAAAATTCGATACCTCAAAACTGGCTGAACCGATTTTGTTGAAACGTAGCTAAGAACCATTTCGGTCACGTCAGGTTTCGGACAAAAAAAAGCTTTAAAATCGGCCATTTGTTGAGGAGTTATGATGCCACTGATACACAGACACGTCGAACTTATAACACCAGCCCCTCTCTTTGAATCGGGGGTTAAAATGCAATATGTCAACTTCAATACTGTTTGCAGACATGCTACTGTGGTATCACAGTACTACATATATAAACGATACCTACATCATTTAAACATTATACGAAAAAAAAGAAAAAAAGAACGAAAATATTTATTCGTGACAAGAAATCACAACAAACTGTAGGTAAACACATACCCACCGTACATATTATTATTTGTCACAAAATGGTCACAACTAAGCGTAATGCTGACAGGCTATCGCGAATTTGCTTTTCTTTCTAATATTGAATCAGAATTATTTCAATTTAATATTATTATTATAAAAAAAAATACAATTATTTGCTGTTGACTTTGCATAAATACTTGGCCTTTATTGACATGATTTCATCATGAAAGAAGACTCGGATATGAAATATTGGTTAAAGACCCAATCGGCAAACATGGAATTTAATCATAACATAATCTCAACACGATATTTTTACAGAGATATATAAAATCTTCCTTCATTGAACTGAGTAATTGAAAAACCTGCCCCGAAGCGGCAAAGGTATAAAGTAAATTAAAAAAACGCGGTGCGTAGGTACAATTCGAAAAAGGGCATATCAAAACATGCTCTTCGCACATTTCAGAGCAAATTTGAATTCTTTGTGGGCAATTGCCCACAAATTAGTCAAATGGATCCATAGTTTATAAGGATTGGAAAGTATATTTAGCGAAGAAAATTCCCGCATCACCTCATCTCGGGAAAATTACGCGATTAGGTACATACATTAGGTAACCCGTAACAGTTAAAACCTAAAATTACAAGTAAATAGGGAAATTATAAGAATAGTTTGATTCACCAATGTAGCGCTAGAAGGGGGAAAATGTTTGGTCGTTTGATACGGCACGACAACTTTTTTTAAACCATAATGGAACGAAAGAGAGGCAGGGGAAGACCACGGCGCAGTTATATGGACCAAATAAAGGAAAACGCTGGTGTCGTGTCGTTTATGTGCTCACGAACTTTGACCATAATTGACCATAGACTCACCCTCCTTTTTCCGGAAGAGGCGCATCCTCCGCCACTTCCTAACGGCGATCTTAAGTTTCTTCATGAGCACACAGTTGAGTAACGCATTGGCGATTCTCCGTCGCCATATTGTGCACATCTACTGCCTCTGGTTACAGTTTATGCGCGTTCTTCATGAGCACACAGTTGAATAACGCATTGACGATTTTCCGTCGCCATATTGTGCACAATTGCACATCTACGGATACTGGATACGGTGTATGCGTGCCATTATCGTAACTTTGACGTTATGCATAGCTGGTGATTGTGACTGCGTGTCCAGTATGTTATTTAAATGTACATTATATAGGTACTAGTATGTATGGATATGTTTCAATTAGACGCTAATAAAGTGCTTTAACAAGCTACTGATGTACAGGTCTAGCTGCAGATGTGTGTATATATTTATAGTCCTTTATGACTTGTGCAAATTGAACACTAATTTCTAAACGAAGTTAGGAGCTCACTAGCTCTCTGAATTCCAGAATAACTTTGTAAAGTCTGCGTTTGTACAAAGATTTCTAATATCGCAGAGTAAACAGAATAGCGTGCTGATATTCTCTGATTATTTTTAACTAAACCGTTAGTATTCTGTACTTTTTTAATCTATAAATTTGCCATAGTATATAATATGGCATACTCATTTGCTTTTTGGGTCATTGTCAGTCACAAAAACAAAAATCATCTTTCCGGTGGTCAATAGTTAAGGGCTTATGTTTATATATAATATGTTTTTATCACATATACTTATAAAAGAGGCAACGTCGTTTATGCGGATTCAGAGTTCAACCAAAAATTAGGCTTTATAGCCCTTAACTTTGGCAATGTCCACCGAAGAGACGCGAACCTAAATCTGACAATGACCCTTTTACATAAAAATGGCGTATGTAGTACCTACTTTATAGTTCACAAAAAGGGGTTTATCGGATTGGATTTTTACCTAAAAAGTAAGTGTGCCCTTACCGGGATTCGAACATGCGGGCGTAGCATTGTTCACATTTTATCACTTATCGCTGTCGATAAGAAATCCGTCACGTTCTGGCAAGTATGCGAGTGCGAGAGTGACGGATGTCTTATCCACAACACAACATTCAGTTATAAATTTGCACCCATCTAAGGCCCGCGGCCCGCAAGACTTCTAGTCTAGCGTCGTCGTTATAGGAGTCAATCAATATTTTCTCTTTGTTGTTCTGTACTGGTAAGTAAGTCAAGAGACAACAGATGTTCTTCAAAAATCACTGTCTTAAATGGAAATGGGCAGGCCATATAGCCAGATATAAGGAGAAAAGATGGGCACTGGAAGCAACAAAATGTTCAGGGCCGAAAGGCAAAATAATGAAAGGTAGACCACGAAGACGTTGGACCGATGACATAACTGAGGTCGCTGGACCTAGCTGGATGCTGTTGGCTAAAGACCGAGAAAAGTGGCATGAGATGGAGGAGGCTTTTACCCGAACGGGGTCCATATAAAAATATACAATTGTATAAAACATAAAATAACACAACTTTTAGATTTAGTAAATATATACTAAAACTAACAATATGGAATAAATAAAGCTTAAATAAATAAATAAATAAGTCAAGCGACAAAAGGGACAGAGTTTCTTAGTAAAAATACTAATTGAACTCCAATGATGCTAAGGTGATGCCCCACCATGGAATGGATTTAATTACCAATATAACAAAACACGTGTTTAGTGGAACCCATCAAAAAATAAAGAGTGACCCAGGAGAATGGGCTTGTGACCTTAAATTTGTTTACGATGACATTCGAACCAGTTTTTGTAGGGGAACAAATGTTTGTATGGAAGCAACTACATTTAAAGAACATTAATACCTAAAAAATCGAGTTCAAGAAGTAGCTCGCTAACAGCAGCCGAAACCGATTTAAAGTATGATGTCACACGTTGCAATTGGTACCAACCGTTGCATGGAAAATGAAGTAAATTGCTCTTTAGGTCACGAAATACTGCGTTTAGGTCCATAGTTGTCATACAATTTTGTTTCTATAAACGCGTGAGGATTCTATTGGTACCTTTAAATTTACTCTTGAACAATAAATAAAAAACTTTTTTTTCTGAACCTTCAAGGTCTTCTTATGATTTTAATAATATTTTGTAATTTATAATTTATTAAAATCATTTGATGGGCGATTATTCGCGCGTTTCAAACGCTTGACTTCGGTGGCCACATTTTTGAAGAATTGGGCATAGATGTTGATGCCATTTTTAGATATTTATTAGATGTCCGGTAGACTTACATGCTTCGCTCCATGGAGCGAAGTATGATGGGCGTAAAAAGGAAAGACAAAAAACGACTTGAGGATATTAGAAGACAAACAAAGATTGAAGACATAACTGTAAAGATCAGGAAATTAAAATGGAAGTGGACTGGACACATGATGAGAGGGAAAGACAAATGGAGTCGCACTGCCACAATCTGGTACCCTAGAGACAAAAAGAGGAAGAAAGGACGACAGTATAAGAGATGGGTGGACGAAATCGTCCAAGTAGCTGGGAAAACCTGGACAAGACTTGCAATGGACAGAGATACATGGAAAATGTTGGAGGAGGCCTTTGCCAAAAGGCAAATAGACACATAACGTGTAATAAAAAGTAACTTTAATACTCTATAAAAAAAGGCTAAGAATAATAATAACAAGTTGTATTTAATAACACAGTGGAAAAAACAAATAAATGTATATCAAACAAATCTTAAATACTAAACGTACAAATCAATCATTAATTTTACTTACTATAACTACTAAACAATCAAAGCATAATAATTACTAAAAATGTTATTGTAAAAGTAAATTATAAATGAAATTACTATGTTACTATTGTATAAAACTGCCATTAAATTGTTCAAGGATAGGATTATGCATGTTTATAATTTGCATACCTGACTTGTAAAACATTGACTTTTATGAATAAATATCTTGTATCTTGTCTGAATAAAGGGCTATTTTATTTTTATTTTATAGACTTATATGCTTACCAGAAACGAAATCGAAATCTGCCGCCACTTCTTTAAAAATGTGGGCAACGAAGTCGAGCGTTTGAAATACTCGAATAATCGCTCTGATGGTTTAGTATCATTTAGCAACACGACGTTATCAATTTTAACTCCACGCAACAAGCCTATTAGCTAACCATGGCAACGAGCAACAAAAAATAGTTGATTGACATAGAACGTTAATCTTGACTTTATTGGTTTACCGTACTGTTTTGACCGAGTCTACTGTGTGCGCGTGGTGCTTTAACCCGGGCTAAGTGAATTGGCTGCAAAGTGAATTAGAGTCGAACCAGCCAGCAACAATGGTATAAAATATATATAAAAAAAAAAGTTAGCAAAATGTGAGTCCATGATTCTGAGCAACTTTTACCATAAGACCAACTTTGTGGTTATGCCACAAAAAACCACTGTTTCATAGACTTAAAATATACGTATGAAGTTATTATTAAATAATAACTAGTGGCTCTCTGTGAGCTTTAGAATTGTTTTTTTTATAATTAAATGGCCAACAAAAATCCTAATTATTAAAACTGCTCACAAAGTTTCACAATAATCAGTTGAGAAATGCGACTTGTAGAGGAAAGCATACGAAATAATTTTGACCCAAACTGAAACAGAGAACTACGTTCGCTTCGCTCGCTCGTTTAATTAAAACGTGAACGTATTTCTTAAATACGACTCAAAGTAATCGTCCTTTTTAACAAGTTTTATTCAATTTTTTCATTAAAGTTAGCTACAACAATTATCTGAACTTGGAACTTAGGTACTTAATCTTATAATCCTTGTATGCTATAAATTGGGAATGAATGAAAATTTTAGAAGTGCCTGATTATTTTTTTGGTGATTGAAATATCCTTCCTTAGCACCGGATGATGCTGATGAAAAGTTGCAGACTTTACAGCTGCGTCAATTATTTTTGGAAAATATAAACAGTTTCCTCACTTACGTTTTGTGTTTAGGACGGCGAATAAGACACTATTGATCCATCTCATATTACAGAAAAATATCTTAAAAATCCGTGAGAAACTAACACAGGCAATGATACTGACAGATGCAGCAGCTATATTTGTCATTGCCAGGGTCAGATATTTAAAATATTTAATTGTAATATGAGACGGATCAAGGAAATTATCTCATTTATAATTTTCAAAAATAATTGACGCAGCTGAAAAGTCTGCAACTTTTCTCTGGTGCTAAGGAAGGTTATTCCTATCACCAAAAAAACAAACAGGCCCTTCTAAAATTTTCATCCATTCCCCATTCTTATCATCTCCACTTATAATAAATCTCTAAATTAAAAAAAGAATCAGCCAGTTTGAAACTAAGCTTTGCGCGGTACGAATGTTCTCAGCATCCCATGAACGGAAAAATATGAAAAAATTTATATAGGTACATTATTATTCTAGCTGCAACTTAGGATAGTTTTTATCCGACTGCGACAGTTAATTAATTTTCCGAAATATACGACTTCATTTAATTTTTCATTTATTTTTATTGAAATCAAACGCTGCTCCAACTGTCAGCTATAAGAAACGTCAAATTTTCGTCAAAATGGCGGAATTGCTTTGCCTATCACTTATTAATAATTTAAATCCCGTCTACGATAGACCTTTACGAGACAAATGCTAAAATATAAACCATAAAAAAATATTCGATTCTGATATGAGAACTTATATGCGCAAATGTCGTTTTATGTCGTAATTTCAATAAATGAAATCAACAAATTTGAACAATATAATTAACACGAATTTGTTTTTTTTTAATGACAATGGCACGCGCTCGGTGCATTCAGCCAAAGTACATGGGGACCGATTTTTGACTTTCGAGCGCTCGACTCTTTCACTCGAAAACTGTCAGAAACGATGAAATACTATTTTTGAAATCCGAGCGATAGAAAATTCAAAAACGAGTGGTATTGACCACTCGTATTCAATTCTATCGGTAGAAAATAAGTGCCGACAATTTGGACACTTCACTTGTATTTAATTTTGGACTGACAATGAACTTAGAAAGAGATAAATAAAGATTAATATATTTTATATTATTTTTCTACCGAATTTTGTGAACTTAGTCTTTTGGCGGGTTTGTTTTAAAATTAAATAATTTAACTTGTCTGTCTCTCTCTCTCTCTCAGAGATATAGTAATATGTAAAGGCCTGGCAATGATTCACAACAACTCGCTATACTTAGAATGAAAAGTATGAATTGCTGTCTCATTCTAACTAAAGAAAGTTGTTGTGACAAATTGTCTATCATTTGTAATTTGTATTAAGCCGGGTCCGCTGCACCAATGTTTTCCATGTTTTTAAACAACTAACATGTTTCCGTCAGTTTCGGCAAACAAATAGGGTATTATTTTGATTGGCAAAACATGTTTGACGTTTAAAAACCACGAAAACATGGCGCAGCGGACGCGGCTTTACTTTTATAACAGGCGGGAAACGAAACGTTTCGTTTACTAGGTATTATTTACTACGTTCTTAGTTTTTTCTGTTATGTAACGCATAAAACACACAAAAAACACTTAAACATTAATATTATAGCCTAAAATAGACCTTCTAATGATGTTTTATTTTTATTCCATGTGTAGAATACAATTTTAAATAACCAGTACTTATCGAATTTCTGCGTACAACGAAGCGCAAAAGTATAAATAGCCAAACCACTAGCTTTCGAGTGATGAATTTCAAAAATACCTATTATTGGGTTCATGCGAAAATAATCGTGACAAATTTTCGCATGCGATTATTTTCTACCGCTCGCTTTTGATTTCGAGCGCTCGAAAGTCACAAATCGGTCCCCTGCGGCGCTACCACGAAAACCGATACTCAATGTTCATATATTTGCATCCCTGTCACTCGACTATGGTTAGTGCGATAGAGATAGAGATACCCGAATATTTTCGAATTCCGAAGTTCGTGGTTATAGCTCAGGAATCGAAAATATGGTAAATAATCATAATGTATTTTCTCGAAAAAGAATTTAAAATAAATATAGTCAAATGAAGAAAAAAACAAAGCAAGAGGTTATATAGGTAATGATTAAGTTATAAGAGTCCAAAGTTTTAAGAGGGGGTATGTTCTGTCCCTTTTCCGCAAAACGCACCTTCATATGAAACGATTGTTTTTTACTATGACGCTCAAGTATATTGACGTCACAGTCCCTCATCGTTTTCTCACTCTAACAAGCGACATTAAAACGGATGTAGCTTCATAATTCTTTGAGATATTTGAATGGGAGTTTCATTATCTTCTATCTATTTATACATAATAAATGCCTATGTCCTGACTGACTTATTCACTCACTCACTCACTCATCAACGCACAGCCGAAACTACTAATCTTAGAGAGTTGATTTTTGCACAGTATGTTGCTTTTATAACGTGGGCTAGGGATAAAAAGGGATTTTTGAAAATTCTACCCCTAAGGGGGTAAAATAGGGGTGCAAAGTTTGTATGGGAGAACCTTTTTTTTTTGAGCTATAGACTTAAACTTTGTAGAAAAATTAGTTATTAGAATACAAATGAAACACTTTCAGCGTTTTGGAAAATTCCACCCCTACGGGGGTAAAATAGGGGTGCAAGGTTTGTATGGGGGAAACATTTTTTTTTTTAAATAGAGACTTAAAACTTTGTAGAAAGATCAGTCATTAGAATACAAATAAAGAATTTTCAGGGTTTTAGAAAATTCTACCCCTAAAGCGGTAAAATAGAGTGCAAAGTTTGTATGGGAAAAACTACTTTTTTTTAAATAGAGACTTAAAACTTTGTAGAGAAATTATTCATTAGAATACAAATAAAGTACCTAGATTCAGTGTTTTAAAAAAATCTACCCCTAAGGGGGTAAAATAGGGGTGCAAATTTTGTATGGGGGAAACAATATTTTTTTTAAATAGAGACTTAAAATTTTGTAGAAAGATTAGTCATCAGAATACAAATTAAGTACTTTCAGCGTTTTAGAAAATTCTACCCCTAAAAATAGGGGGCTAAAATAGGGGTGCAAAGTTTGTATGTGGGAAACTATTTTTTTTAGCTAGAGTCCTAAAACTTTGTAGAAAGATTATTTAAATACAAAGAAAGTACTTTCAGCGTTTTGGAAAATTTCACCCCAAAGGGGGTAAAATAGGGTGCAAAGTTTGTATGGGAAAAACATATTTTTTTTTAATAGAGACTTAAAATTTTGTCGAAAAATTACTTATTAGAACATGAAAAATACTACATTCGGCGTTTTACAAAAATCATTCCCTAAGGGGGTTAAAAAAGGGTGCAAGGTTTGTATGGGGAACACTTTTTCTGAGCTAGACACTTAAAACTTTGTAGAAAGATTACTTATAAAAATACAAAAAAAAAGACTTTCAGCGTTTTGAAAAAATCTATCCCTAAGGGGGATAAAAAGGGGTGCAAAGTTTTTATCAGGGAAAGTTTATGTTTTTGAGTTAGAGACTTGAAACTTTGTAGAAAGATTACTTATTAAAATACAAAAAAAGAACACAAATCGTTTTAGAAAATTCCACCCCTAATAGGGTTAAAAAGGAGAGCAAGCTTTGCATGGGCAACACTTTTTTTGAGTTAGACTTAAAACTTTGCAAATAGATTACTTATTAGAATACTAAAAAAGAACTTTCAGCGTTTTAGAAAACTCCATCCCTAAGGGGATCCTTAAGATCCTTAAGAAGGGTAGCCAGTGTTGTGTGGGAAAAACTTTTATTTTTACTAGACTAAAACTATTCGAAATGTTACTTATTAAAATTAATAATAAAGTACTTTCAGAGTTTTAGAAAATTCCATTCCTAAGGGGGTTAAGAAAGCTTTGTATGGGCAACACTTTTTTTGAGCTAGAGACTTAAAAGTTTACGAAAAAAGTTCTTTCAGCGATTAGAAAAATTCAACCTCTAAGGGGGTTTAAAAGGGGGTTCAAATTTTAAATGGCGAGCAATAAAATGTTAAAGTGTGAGTAAGAGATTTTTAACTTCGGTCTTATTCTGTACGTTAAAATACTACAAAACTGATTTCAGAGTTTTTCCAAATTCATCCCCTAAGAGTGTTAAAATTGGTTCAAAGTTTGAGTATTTCAAGGCATTTTTAAAGTATGAGATTTTTAACTTTGGTTTTAGACTGTTTGTTCACAAACTAGAAAATGAACATCAACTTTTTTTTTAATTATCCCCTAAAAGAGGGTTCAAATTTTGTATAGAGAGAAATCATTTTCTAAGACGATAAAAAGTTCTACGCGGACGAAGTCGCGGGCAACGGCTAGTATTAAAAATAAGTTTCAACAGAGTATCACAGTGATTGCTGAAATCGTTTTTATAACGACACAGCAACACGAGATAAAACTACTATTTCGTCGGTCCGCGTTCCGGGATACAAGATAAGTATCGAAGGTAATTTTATTGTCACAGGCCGAACTTACGTAAAAGTAAAACTGATCGCATTTGGACCGCAACCAGGCGCGGCTCACTCGCGATTTGTGTTTATCGCTACAAGTACAATATGCCGGTCGCCCCTTCAAAGGGCTCTATTCAGTGGCTGCCACGTGTTGGTACAAGACGCTCGCACGGGTCGCAGCGCGTTGCATGCGATAGAACGGGATGGCCACATTTAGGCACGTTTGGCGTACCTAAACAGGGAATTTGTTAACAGAGAACCTTCTGTACGTAGTACTTTTACTTATTCTGTGCCGCAACTAAACGAAAATTCAAAATAGTGGTACCTACATCATTATGAAACATATTTTATTAACCGACTTCAAAGAAAAGGAGGAGGTTCTCAATCCGGATCTTTTTTTTATTTTTTTAATGTTTTGATACCTCAGAACGCCGTCATTTATGAACCGATTCGTACAATTCTTTTTTTAATTGAAAGTATACGCTTCCAGATTGGTCCCATTGTTTTCAAAACCCCAGTTGGATGATGGGAACCATGAGGAATTGAGGGAACTCCTCAAATATATTAGGCACGCGTGTAGTAATTTCGGTATTTTCTATTATAACTCGTGTATAAAAGTACGTCACAGATTCTGATATGATTTCGTTGAAATAGCAAACAATGAAGTGCCAAGGGTAATTCTGAGATCCTTGAGGAATCGACGGAAGTCCTCAAATATTATCGGCCCACATACAGCGATTTGATTTCTTTCTCTAATAATCAACGCATTTGCTCTCGGAAGTCAGTTCATGTGGTAAATTGCAAAATAAATGTGGAAACGTTCATGTGTCTTGGCGGAGTACTGAATTGAAGTCAGTTAAAACTTTGTTTTTAAAGTAAATTATTATGGTTCTATTAGTCCGTAAGCCCAATCCTAATACGCCTACGTCTCATGACAACACGATACAATGCATGACAGCAGGTCGAGAAAGTTGTGCTGAGCAAGAATCAGAATATTATCGCACCTAAAATTGGCAGAAAGTTTCAAAGATCCTTTACTTCCGGTCAAAGTGACATGGCTTTAATTCGAATTAAGAAAAATCCGTTTAGTTCGAATTTAACCCATATTGCTTTGTCATACTAAGTAAAGCCTGGGAGCAGGTATAAAGGAGAGGGCAAATGCACATAAGATCCCACTGGGTCGAAGTGCATCCGAAAGGGCTCTCACCTAGATAAGATAAGATAAGTACAGCGTCGAGCACTCGGACGTTTACCTTATATTTACGTCACGTGACAACAGTACGAGACAAGTGCAATCGTAGAGGGTGTAAACCTGAGTCTCTCAGTCCGGGCTCCTATTTCTGGGCGGTTTGCCCTTCGGGCATCTGAAGCTGCCTAACGTACCTTACCTACCTAGTGTTTCGAGTGTGTTATGTACGGAGAACAAGCTGATATTTTGTGTAGAAATACATAAGATACCTTTTTATCCCAGAACTCATATCTACTGAACAAAACGGGTTAACAGTTATTACTTATTACAGTTAATAATACCATAACGAGCACAGCAGCACTGAAACGGCGCAAACACTCGTTGCACAAACAACACGACAGGAACAGAAGCTATTTGTGTAACAGAAAGCCTTTGCGAAGCAGACGGGGTAAACAAAGCCCTCGAACACTATTAACTTTGCGGATGAATATAAAATGACACTCACAGTGTAGTGGTAGACAGTATTGATATTAACAGTACAAATAATACCCCCGTGTAGTTAGAATAGCACCCCCCTTACTTCCCGTGGATACATAGGTAGCCGGGTGCTATACCAGCTAGTGCGTGCCAGTCGAATATGCCTGGTATAGCAAAAATGGTTTGTTTTTCTTTCTGCTGCGCTTGTGGTGGAAGGCTGGCGCAATCCTGATCTCTTTATCAGTTACTTTCGCATTTATAATATTTTATAATATTATGGTATTAAAAAAAAAAGTAAGTATATAGCCGAGCGGTAACGCACGCGACTTTTCAATTCTGGGTTTACGAAAACCTAATATGTACGATATCATTTGATATTTAACAGTGGCTTTGTCGCTGAATAAAAACATGGTGAGGAAACCGATCTCATCCCAATAATGTCTAGTTTTCTGTTGGAAGATCAGATGGCAGTCGTTTTCGTAAAACTAGTGCCTACGCCAAATCTTGGTATTAGTTGCCGAAGCGGACACCGGACTTGTTTGAACACTACCGGGAAAAACGCTAGGAGAATGAGTATAAAAAAAAATAGATAACACTGTGGGGTATGTGTTTGCCTACTTACTGTTCACAATAGTAGTACTATGGAAGTCATCTGTGTCCACAACAAAAGAGCATCGCGTGTGGCCTGACATAATATAAAATTCAGCATCGCGAAGGCTATACTTACATCGCTTCATTAAGTAAATGCGCGTAGGTAGACAATTATGTAAGGGCTTTTAGGTACAAGGACAGCATGTATAGCCACTATCATTACCAGCAGATCTTAAAACTGGATTTACTCTTTATTATCTGAAAATAAATGAATTAATAATAATAATAATAAGTAAGCATTTCATTAAATTGTCAAAAGGGACTCTACGTGTTGGCTCAGTTGGTACTTTGTAGGTACCTAGCCCCACGCACGCCTCCCAAAGGTCCGGGACATCATTGTCCCGTGAGCGGGAAAGACATACATAATAATAATATTTATTTATAACATACCTTTTTGTGCTATACCAGGCATATTCGACTGGCACGCACTTGCTGGTAATAGCACCCGGCTTTAGTCTATCTATGTACGAGTGAGGTACGTTTTCTTATTGATGATACCCGGTATCATGAAATTGGTCGAACATCTATGTAGGTACATGTGCTGAATCTGTACTCGTAAGTAGTAAGTACAATGTGTCAGTGAACAATTTCAGCGCATTAATTTTATATGAACCCATAATACAGCAGATTCCTGCAACTATTATATCCTGTCTGCCTTCAATATCTTCCGATTGTATCAACGTATAGCTCGAATTGGGTCATGAGACGAGGCAGATTGAAAGGTCACAGACCACTCTTCTATATTTACTAATATTAAGTATGAATAGTCTATTATACCTAATAGTATATTTGATTAATAGTAAATCGTATAGCAGGAGTCAATTAAGGCCAATTAAATTTTAATGGTATTAAGAGAAGTCTTTCTTCTAGTAAGGGTTTTGGATTTAATCTTAGGCTCAATCATTCAGTCTCCATTCAAATAGTTGCAATGACCTCCTGACAATGTGACTTTCACGAACTGTGTTGACTCACTGGCGACCTGCCATGTTTTTCCACGTGCATTAACATTAACCCATTCAAGACCCGTGAGCCACATATGTATGCCCATGATTTCCCGTACGAGGCGGAAAAATGCTGCTACACAACGTAGCACACGTTGCTTGGCATTGAATGAGTTAAGTAAAGTAGTAAGTACCTATACACAGATAAAGGGCTAAATCCCACTGAGTTATAATTATATATTATATCCAATGATGTTATATAAAAAAAACCGCTTCCGTACAAACTTTCATTCATTCTTGAGCAAACAGTTCATAGTGGAAGTTACCGTTGCACAGCGCCATCTGCATTTTGGTACTAACAACTTACAACCTAGTATGTTTGTTTATCAGCGATATTTTTTTATCACGCGGACCCATTTCGATTATTTATTTTTTATTAGAAAGAAGGGGCTTTAAAGAAAATCTCATAGGAATTTGAAGATATAAAATTACATACAAAAGTAAGTAAATCACAAACTTGATTAAGAAATGATTCTTATGATAAATAAACGAAACTTCGCTAGGTAGAGGTATTGTTTTATTTTTCCTGTATTATTTATGTTAAAGAAAGAAAGAAATAAAGAAAGAAAATATATTTATTTAACGTCACAAAATTACACAATTAAAATAACAAGCAAAATAAAAGACTTAAATAGTATTTAAGTCATTTATTCTTGCTTCATGCTGAGTGGGGATCCTATTTAACGTCCTAGTATTTAATAAATACTAGGACGTTAAATAGGATCCCCACTCAGCATGAAGCCACAGCAAGGTACAGCAAGCTGAGGCGCTGATTTACAGTAGGGCCCTAACTTAAAAACTACCATCAGTGCCGACACAAACGCCGAGTTACTCTTAATCATATGTAATTATTTCAGAATTTTCGCTTTGTAAACTTCGGAGATAAGGGGCGGGGGATGATATTTTTTTCTACATTTTCCTTAATAAACAAAAATTCAACCACTGTAGAAAAAAATTTAAAACGGTTTTAGAAAGTGCAACTCAAGCCCTTTCACATGATACCCCATTTGATCTATTTACTAGACTTTGAATTTTTAACCCCCCTCACATTCGTCATTTACACAGAAAATAAAAATGTGTATTTTTTTTATTTCATTTTCGATACACGTGTCTTAACCTTTTTAACAGTTGGTCCAAATTTCAAATTGATAACTTAAGTAGTTCCTGAGATATGTAACGTTGTGACTGACGGACAGAGTATATAAGGGTTAAATTTTTACCTTTTTGGTACGGAACCCTAAAAATAGGTAGATAGGTTATAAGCGCTCCCCATATAGCTCACTAAAATGGAGTCAATTGCACCAACTTGCCTCAGTTTCGACTTTCGCGTCGTCAATGGCCCCGTAGCATCACGCAATAAGTGACAGGATAAGCGCGTCGTCTCGTTCTATCGAACGGTGTCAGCCAGGGACGGATGCTCTATCTTGTCACTTATCGCGTGATAAAGGCCATCCATGCTACGGGGCTGGAAACGTAAACGTGTCTGAGCTGTCAGATGTGCCTGGCCATTTTTAGGGTTCCGTACCAAAAAGGTAAAAAAGGAACTTTATTAAACGGGGAATTTCGTATAGATAACATATTTACCTCCTTTTTAACCCCCGACGCAAAAAGATGGTAAGTTTGACATGCCTGTGTGTCTGTCTGTGGCATCGTAGCGTCTAAAGGAGTGGACCGATTTTAATGCGGTTTTTTGTCGGAAACTTGACGTGATCGAGATGGTTCTTAGCTACGTTTCAACAAAATCGGTTCAGCCGTTTTTGAGATATTGAACTTTGTAATGAAAATGTCGGGGGTCTTTCAACGTTTCTAAGTTGTAGTTTTTTTTTTTTTTTTAATAAATATATATAAATATTAATATTACGGAACAATCTTACACAAATCAACCTAGGCCCACGGTAAGCTCAATAAGGCTTGTGTTGTGGGTACTAGGCGATGATATAAATAATAGATAAATACATACAGGGTGGAAAGTTAAAACGGGGCAGTAAGGGCAGCTACTAGATCCCTTGCCGCCACGCAAAAATGGCATTAGGATTTAATTCCTAACTTTTTAAGTGATAACTTTTTCTATACAGTTAGTATAGGAATCCCGAAGTGCAATTTTTTTTTAATGTCATTCGATCCCATTCCTATTAAGGATCAAAATACTCTTTGGGACCGACTAAGGTTTGACTACTAGAACGCCCAGAAATCAAAGAAAACTTTTTCCATACAGTCAGAATGGGAATCCCAAAGTGCAAGTAGTACTTTAGTTAGACGATCATCAAATTGTATAATCTCCGTCTCGATACAATCTAGACGATCACTACTAATAACGCTACTTGCACTTTGGGATTCCCATACTGACTGTATGGAAAAAGTTTTCTTTGATTTCTGGGCGTTCTAGTAGTCAAACCTTAGTCGGTCCCAAAAAGTATTTTGATCCTTAATAGGAATGGGATCGAATGGCATTAAAAAAAAATTGCACTTTGGGATTCCCATACTAACTGTATGGAAAAAGTTTTCTTTGATTTCTGGGCGTTCTAGTAGTCAAACCTTAGTCGGTCCCGAAGAGTATTTTGATCCTTATTAGGAATGGGATCGAATGGCATTACAAAAAAAATTCGTCAAAAGTGATGATTTTCTCGCTGACTGTACCTTTTTTCAAAAATCTGTGAATGTAGATTCTCATCACTTAAAAAGTTAGGAATGAAATCCTAATGCCATTTTTGCGTGGCGGCAAGGGATCTAGTAGCTGCCCTTACTGCCCCGTTTTAACTTTCCACCCTGTATAAATAGATACTTATATACATATATAACATCCATAACTCATAGTTATTAATGATTATACAAGACATGTTACAAAACACCGTAAAAAATGTTCTAATTCTTTTTATTTATTGATACTACGTCTAAGTCATACTGCGATCATACTGCGGTTTTAAAATTTTGTAAATTGATTCTTTATAAGGGACCATTTAAGGTATTTTTGTAACATCCTGTATCGATATATATTATGACCACTCAATTGAAAAGTTGTTCTAGTGTCTTTCAGTGCCAAGTATCTGGCTAGGGGGGCGCTCCTCTGCCCATAGGCGCTTTCCTGTACATACGGAGTTCCCCATTATAACGGCTACGAGATCGGGATCTTTGGTACTGAATGTGTTAAGGCGAGGCCGGTTCACGATCTTCTCTCCCTCTCACTGAGCATAAGCGTGAGCGAGATGGAAGTGCGTGTTCGGAAGTGTGTAACATCACTTTTTAGTACATAATAATTGATTTTTGGAATACTGGATAATTTATTAAAAATCTATCCGGTTATTGTTTTAGAACAATAAAAAAGCTATCTTTTTATTAAAAAAAAAACATAGATTGTCGTTGAAAATTACGAGATCTCGAACATTAAAGTTTATTTTTATGGTAATATTTAAGATTTTTTCACAGACTTACCAAGACGTTTTTTAATATTATGTTCGGTTATTGTCTTTCTTTGTTTCTTTGTCAGTCTACAGTAATTTTTCTGTAGTAGAATTCTTCATTATTTCTTCACACTGGAAGTTCAAAGATCAATCTTTTCGTCAGATCGTGAACCGGCCTCGCCTTAAATTGTAGTGCATTTATTTTTTCTTAGAAATGTAGGCACAAATGTAGGACGGCCTAGGGGTTGCGGTACTTAATGAAAATAGTTGATCAATTCCGCTACAATATTTACGAGAATAGGTTAAAATGAACAGCGTCCGCGATTTCAATAATGAATCCAAGTCATGCATTAATTCCCGTCTGTGACAGAGACGGCAACGATACTAAATTTAAATACTCTTAACGTGCCAGTTTAAGGATGACTCACGCTAGAACGGGCCGTGTCCGGCCCGGGCCGTTTTCTCAGAAAAACGACGGCTTTTTTTGCGCGGCCGAACCATACCCAAGCCCGACAGAGCTGCGACCGGGTCGTGCCGACAACGAGCCACTTCCGAGCCTCGCCCGTGGCTCAGCCAGGCTTAGGTATAGCTCACAAAATCACCGTCGTTTTTCTGAGAAAACGGCCCGGGCTGGACACGGCCCGTTCTAGCGTGAGTCATCATTAAACTGGCACGTTAAGAGTATTTAAATTTAGTATTGTTGCCGTCTCTGTCACAGACGGGAATTAATGCATGACTTGGATTCATTATTGAAATCGCGGACGCTGTTCATTTTAACCTGTTCTCGTAAATATTGTAGCGGAAATGATCAACCATTTTCATTAAGTACCGCAACCCCTAGGCCGTCCTACATTTGTGCCTACATTTCTAAGAAAAAATAAATGCACTACAATTTAGTCATCCTTTAAGCTGGCACTAGACTGTTGAAGGTCAACTTTATTGTTACACAAAATTGGCGATGTCACGATATTGTCACAAACTGAAGCCGCTGCTTCATTAAAGCCACAGAGGACAATCTTCCTAGTGATCATTTTACCAAAGCACTCGGCTAGGTATCGACGAGGCATGTCCGGGCACGTCTCACGTCTCGATACTTCATTCGAGGGCTCAGGCAGATAGTTGGCGGCGAGACACGAAATAACAAAGAAATTACCGATATTTTCGATGAGAATACAACGTCTACATCAACTTCACTAAACCTGCGCATTTGCAACTTTTTAGGGCTCTGTACCAAAAACGTATGAAGGAACAAACATACTCGTACATACCTAAGTAGACCGGTATAACTCACAACCCTCCTTTGCGTTGCGCAGTAGGATAAAAAGGAACCCTTATGCCTTGATTACACGCACCGAGCAAACAGGCGAGTTGTATAAGCGATACAAGCAAGATGAGATATCTGCTCTTGAAAGTTTGTAATTTTGGAAAACAAAAACTATACAATATATAGAAAAACTTGATCGAATAAAACTTGTAGCAAATTTAAACAGCTTTCATTTTGTGGCAGTAGTCATGTCGCTAGGGTGCATAGTTTCCGAGATATAAGCGTAAAACCGAAAAATGGGGCCTTCAAACCCTTAATTGTTTATGTAAGCTAGCTAGTATTTTATATAATTTATTTTGTACATTGTGAAGATCTTATTGTGCAATTATTATTAATTATTTTGGCACCTACACTGTACATATAAATTTAAAATATTTGACGCATAACAATTAATAGCTCAAAAAAAATAGTTTAAGATTATGTTTCAAAAAATGCTTGTACTAGGCCTACCTGAATAATAGTAAATTTTTTAACAAGGGGCGTATGAGGAATATTGCAAACGAGAGTCTATCAGGCAGGAGCCCGACGCCGTGAGGCGGAGGGCTTTTGATGACTCGAGTTTGCAATATTCTTACGCCCGTGTTATACACAATGTTTTTCATCACATTCGCGAGGAAATAAATAACCACAAAAGACAGAGAAACCTATGTTTTATACAAGCGCATCAATCAAACTTCACTTCTAGATTCAATATTTTAACCAATCACAGAGCATGGAGCATGTGGTTCTTGCAGGGCTCGGCCTGCTCGATTTTTTTCCAACCAATCACAGAGCAGAATTCTTGCCGTCCAGATTTGCTTAACCAATCAGATCACACACAAGCTCATTACTTCCCTTGGGACCATTATTTCCCGCGGGAACAATTTAGGCCATTGTCCTTCTGTATACAGGCAAGGAATAACACCATTTATGAGCAAGTGTGATGAAATGGTATTTTTCACAATCGTGTTATAATAGAGAGCTTTTTAGTCGAGTACCGTGTTTAGGCCACGAAGCTTGCTGAGTGGCCTAAGTAAGGTACGAGATTAAAAAGCTTGATTATAACACTATTGTGAACAATACTTTTTGTACGAGTTCATTAAAATTAATTTTCTACGAGTCAACTGAACCAATTAAACAAACTCGATACTGTTGAAACGAAGTGCAGCTCATCGCTCGTACGCTTGTTGATATCTTAAAAGACATCAACGAGCGTACGACATCAAAGCGATTCTATTGGTCCAATTCATTACGGTTCAGTAAAGCAGCCACGTGATTGGTCGAATTTATTTTAGTTGTCTGGAGCGTATCGAAAAGTAGTTATTTCGATTGTTTCGACAGTAACATGGACTACAACTATGAAAAGAGTGACGTTGCAGTATTCTCTATGAAATCTTAATACACATATTTTAATCGTCGAGTACAAAAATAATATTTTGAGTTTGAGTTTATGGACTTAGTCTGAAATAAACGATTTGTATTGAATTGAATTACAGAAAGGTTAAGGGAAGATATTATTTTAAACGCTCGATATTCAAGGTATCGAAATAAAATAAGCTGTTGAGAAAGCTGTGCATTCGTTGCATTTCTTTTAAACTTTCCGCTTGTTTACAATTTATACCAGGCGAGCATAAAATGCAGGATCTTTGTTACTCGGTTCCCTGATGTCCTTAATAGCCCAGTGAAAACTTGAATCCCTGCCAAACTCGCCAAGGCGAGGCCACGCGCGCTTTTTATTGTAATTGATTGTATGTGGTCCAATATTTTTGTTTTAAATACTCGATTTATTTCGCGGACAATCGGACATTCTTTTGCGGGAATATTGGTTGGCCTGATGTCACCAGACCGCTTTATCGCAAGGTACTAACCAATATAACCACCGCTGTCACATTGCACCAATATTACTTCGGGACGGGGAATGTCGGATATCTTATTTGTACTGTCTATTCAAATTCAATCATTTATTTCGTGTAACTACATGACACATATTTAAAACAAAACTAAACTAAATACAAACTACAGTGACATTTACCACTGTATGACACTTAGTAAGAGAATGCAGCCCCGTGCAGTATGTGCTTACACTGCATAATCGCACAGTCCGGTTTGTCCGCAATCATTCTCAGAATGGTATTGGGACTGCTCCGCACCCGGCGCACCAGGGATGCGGCGCGGCTGCGCATACTAGCATAAAAACAATCAACCCGTGCCTCCGCAAACATCCCCGATGCGCTACAGAAATTAGGAATGCGAATCCAGAATTTCTTTTTTCACCTGCTACTTACTTAAATTTTCCGGCTCAGGTTGCACCTTAAAGTAATTTTATAATATTTGTAGACATATTTTCTTCTTCTGGATACACTAGAAAACGAACCATAAAAAAAATATTAAAATGTCAAAGTTGATGTTCAAAAGCGGCGGATTTTTGTCTAATTTGTAATTCGTTTCTATGTGAATTTTGGCAAAGTAACTGTCAACATAAACTTATATCGAGGTTTGAATTTCTGTTTTGTCCCTTCTCCCCCCGTTTACGGTAGGTACTTACAAATATAAAACCAGCTCGAGATGGATGATGTTCTAGTCTTAGTAAAAATATCTGGACTACCAAAACTTACAAATGGCAAAACCAGACTGTTACCTACCTACTTATTAACTACATTTCCGAATGTCTCTTTTAATACTGTCGTCCATTAAGTTCCATTTGTTGTTTCCTTTTTGCGGAACAAAATGGAATAGGGGTTTTCACTTTAGCATCTGAAGGAATGCTTGAGGGGAATCCAAGATGAAGGGCAGATAACATGCGTTTGTTTCGAGGAGGTCTGTTTTCGTTCGACGCTTCGTACCTCATCATCATCCTAGCGTTATTCCCGGTTGTGCCCTAAATGAGTTCGGGGTCCGCTTAGACACCTAATCCCAAGTTTTGGCATAGGCACTAGGTTTTACGAAAGCGACTGCCATCTGACCTTCTAACCCAGAGGGAAAACTAGCGCGAAGTAAAATTGTGTACTCACCACGGGCGGTAATAAAGAAAGCCTCCGATCGCATATTTAGCGCCCTTGCCTTCGGCTCGGGCGTCAAGTACCTGCGATCTGAGACATTCTTTGTTTTACTGCCTACTGTGCATATACATATGGTGGGTTATGAAACTTTGATCGCTTTGAGTGTTTACTAACTGAGCGCTCCCGTGCTTTGAACGGCACGTTAAGCTGTCGATCCCAGTTGTTATCTATGACAAAAGTGGCTTAAACACATCTAATAGTCAAGTTGTCCATTCGATTGCCGAAAGCTTGTAACAATTATTTAGAGGAGTAGAGTAAGTAGACTATACTAAGAGTCATCGCTGACACTATTTAACACAGATTAAAAACTTACTTATCTAATACTTTGTGCTACTACAAAAACGGTTTGAAGTAAATGTCGATTAACCCTATTTTTAACAAATAAAAATCGCAGTGCAAAAAAAAACCTACAAAAGAAAATACAAAAAGAGCATCAAAATGATTCAGTTGAACAAACTTGTAGTTTTTTTAAGAAATTAGTTAGTTATACTGGGCGTTTTCCGCAAGTCGACATCCATTGTGCCTATTTTGCGTGAAACGGCGATGTGGCGCTACTCTAACCAACCAAGCTCGTCTTTTCTAAGAAGTATTCTATCATTTTCTCATACTACTTATACCTAACGCAAAAGTTACAGATTCACCGATAAGTTGTGTATATTGAACGTTAAATTATTCCCAACCCGCTCGAGAATCTCAATGCCTATTCGAGATTGCTCAGATTATACTCGTAGGATTAATATTTCATAATAGAATCTCCTGTGCAACTCGATCGAAACAAGAATTATTTAGGTCACCCCTACCTGTAAGATCATAAATAAATGTTAGTGTCTATGTTGGTGTACACGTTATAATATTTAATGGAACTATTTAATACATATAATGAATATGAAAATGCTTGTTTCGCTGTATGTCACTTAATCTCTTAAATAAGGAGACAGTTTGCACTTGTCAAGAGTTCTTGACCCTTCTTTGCATGATTTTTTATTTATTTTTGAAATAAATCACGATAATGTCAGTTGACCTCCACATTTCGGTAAAAATATAAAAAAATATATATGAGGTAAGTTTTACATGATATCTTTATTTTTTGATATGATGGAAATGTCCATCATTATGCAAACTATGACCTTAAGCATATCACAAATACGTTCCATTTCAAGCTATACTGTTCTTGAAACATAAAAGTCTTAAATAATCTAGAATCTCCCGCAAAACTACCTTTAATTAACAGGACAATGTTATGATGGAAATTTCCATCACCATGCAACGAAGGGTTAAGTCTGAAAACAGGACAAAAAATAAAATAACTTTTATTCCGCAAATCAACCGCGTAGTCATATCATCGCGGCACAATACAGTACCATAACAGTGACAGAAATCGCTCTTATACCCTTAGCATTATTGTTTAGTCCATATGTCAGTACCACAATGGGCTTGTGACAGTTGTGACCTTAAATTTGTTTACGATGCAATTCGAACCAGTTTATGTAGATGAACAAATGTTTGTATGGAAGCAACTACATTTAAAGGACATTAATATCCAAAAAATCGAGTTAAAGACGGACCTCGCTGACAGCAGCCGAAACGCTTCATACTGATTGGCTTTAAAAGTTAAAGTATGACGTCACACCGTGCAATTTGTACTAACCGTTGCATGGAAAATGAAGTAAATTGCTGTTTCGGTCGCGAAACACTGCGTTTAGGTCCATAGTTGTCACACAAATGTGTTTCTATAAAAGCGTAAGCATTCTATTGGTACCTTTAAATTTACTCTTGGACAATAAATAAAAAAAACTTTCAAGGTTCATATCTTTTTATGATTTGAATTATATTTTGTAATTTATACTTTATTACAATCATTTAATGGTTAACTATCCATTTAGCAACACGACGTTATCAGTTTTAACACCACGCAACAAACCTAAGTATTCATTTGTCATATTTTTGCTTTCAACTGCTTCGGAAATCGAAGATGGATTACAAGTTAAATTATAGATCGTTTGCAAAGCCTCTACTCATCACGCACACGACACATGTTGGTTTTCAGTTAGTTTATTACACATTTGGTCGTGTATGAGGCACAGTCGAGTTCTCCAATATACAGGGTGGAAAAAATCTAGCGGCCCTAAACTATTACCCTAAATCATTAAGATAGCTCATTTATAAAGTAAACATTATTTTAATTTCCCTAAGATAATTGCATCCACCGATTTTATTAAAAGCTTACCTGAGCCGGGAATCAAACCTACTAAAAATAAAAATAAATAAACGTCCTTTATTTTAATCATCAGCTAATCCAGCTAATCGATAGGATCAATATTAAGGATGAAATCGTTCCAATAAACACCCTTAGAAATATCGTCGAATAATGTAAGTAATTTAAAAACTTTGTGGCCTGGGTGAACCATAATATTATTATGACCCTGTGACTTTCATCATCATCGTCATCGTCATCATACTTAGTAGCCCTGTGCCGAACATATTGATGATTCTCCTCTGTGCCGGTTTTATGGGTATTTTCGAAGCCGACGTGAGTTTCGAATTGTTGTTTTAGGAATTCCATGCGTTTTAATTTTGATATTAAAAATTTTCGTACCCGGTTTTATCCGGGACTTTTATCCAGAATACTTGTGCTAAATAAAGGCCACGTCCTTTTCATAGGCCTTTATTTGCCAGCGAAGCCCGCAATACACCTAAAGCGACAAATTGCTCGGAAATTGTCGACAGAAATCGTTTGAAACGACTTAATAAAGTTGCGGAAATGGAGTAATTTCCAACGGAAGCGGATATGATGCTGTGAATTTAAGATGGCGTTTACAAAAAACACACTTAGGCATTTCTTATGCGTTTATTAGATTAGGTTGGCTTTTTCCCACATTGAATGTAAACTCAAGTATTAATTTTCACTAAGGGCGACATGTGAGAGTGTGTCGAACCCGTCTACTCCATCTACTAGTAATACCTAATCCTAAATATCTACGATTGATTTTGATTACTGTAAAACTTGATCGTTAAGATATTGAGTGAAATTCAAGCTGAATCTTGGACTACGAATAATAGCGAGCTAAATACAAAATTGGAATGACAATATGATAGAAACACATTTATATACACAGGATACCAAAAAACCTTTTGAAACTAGGGACTGAGTTATCGGAAAAGTGACATCAGCTTTGAGTTCCAGTTCGCCGATCACGGCATTTAATCAGCACTGTCTAGACCTCTCTGCTCAACTGAATTTTCACTTTATGCACTGGAGCATAAAGTATTTATTGCAGTTACTTTGGACTAATGGAGGATTTCCAGGGTTTCATATTGTCAGCGATATAATAGTCACTTGTTTTATCGCTGATTGCATGCAATTTCTATATAATACTCGCCTGCATTTGTTTAACGTGATGGTAGCTAACAAATGAAGGGTCCACAGAACATGTCTAGTCACATTTTTTTTCAAAATGAGTTTTGTTTGTCAAATATTGAGCTTGTTATGAACTATTACGTGATGCAGTGAATGGCAAAGGTGACGGCTACAGTTAATGAAGAATTTTCCTGGAAGTGCGAATAACCAATTCTCGGGGATCATTCGGCGGTTCGTGGTCACGGCCGCCATTATACTTTGTACTGCTCCAGCTATCACCCAGTGCATTGTGAAGGCCTTCTACCGTACATCATGCTAATAATACTGTTTAATTTATAAACGTACTGACTCTGGCAAAGGCCCTCGAGGCTGCCATTTCTTTTATAATAATAATAATAACTATTACGTGACATTAACATCTCATTTGTGAGTGACTAGACATGTGCTTTCCGTGGCCCTTCAAATATGACACGCCTGATTGCACAAATAGCACAATAAAATTGAGTCAATTGCACCAACTTGCCTCAGTTTCGCATCGACAATTGAAACGTTACCGTGTTTCAGCTGTCAGATGTGCCTGGCCATTTTTACAAGCTTCTATTTAGTTTCACCTGTCCTGTTCTCTGTCTGTCTGTCTGTATGTCTGTAATCAAATCTTGCAAGTTGAATTTGACCCACTTCCCGAATTCCGATTGAGCTGAAATTTTGCATGCATGTGTATATTGCATGACAATGCAATATTATGATGACACGGAGCTGATCTGATGCTGGAGCTGGAAGGTGGCCATAGGAACTCCGCAATAAAACGACACAATCCCATCGAGTTTGGGCTCGTTAGAATCGTCTCCATGAGTAGTTGATGATGGTATGCAGAAAAGTACAGTCGGCAATAAAAGCTTGTACCAAAAATGATTTTTTTGACAAATACTTGTTAAACAGGGAATTTCGTATAGACAACATATTTATCTTCCTCTTTTTAGGGTTACAGTTTAGTTACAGCATCCCAAATATCATATTTTTCATTCCCTTTGTTCTCTTCCCATTCTTGATATTTATAAGAAAGGCTCATAGCGATAAAAAAAAGTAAGGTATCCGTCTCGTTTTGACACCAAATCGTAAAGACATACCTACGGATCGCTTCTTTCACAGTATAATTTCTATCACGCGATAAACATAATTATTCTGAAACTAGCTGTTGCCCGCGACTTCGTCCGCGTAGAACTTTTTATCGTCTTAGAAAATGATTTCTCTCAATACAAAATTTGAACCCTCTTTTAGGGGATCATTAAAAAAAAAGTTGATGTTCATTTTCTAGTTTGTGAACAAACAGTCTAAAACCAAAGTTAAAAATCTCATACTTTAAAAATGCCTTGAAATACTCAAACTTTGAACCAATTTTAACACTCTTAGGGGATGAATTTGGAAAAACTCTGAAATCAGTTTTGTAGTCTTTTAACGTACAGAATAAGACCGAAGTTAAAAATCTCTTACTCACACTTTAAAATTTTATTGCTCGCCATTTAAAATTTGAACCCCCTTTTAAACCCCCTTAGAGGTTGAATTTTTCTAATCGCTGAAAGAACTTTTTTCGTAAACTTTTAAGTCTCTAGCTCAAAAAAAGTGTTGCCCATACAAAGCTTTCTTAACCCCCTTAGGGGTGGAATTTTCTAAAACTCTGAAAGTACTTTATTATTAATTTTAATAAGTAACATTTTGAATAGTTTTAAGTCTAGTAAAAAAAAAAGTTTTTCCCACACAACACTGGCTACCCTTCTTAAGGATCTTAAGGATCCCCTTAGGGATGGAGTTTTCTAAAACGCTGAAAGTTCTTTTTTAGTATTCTAATAAGTAATCTTTTTGCAAAGTTTTAAGTCTAACTCAAAAAAAAGTGTTGCCCATGCAAAGCTTGCTCTCCTTTTTAACCCTATTAGGGGTGGAATTTTCTAAAACAATTTGTGTTCTTTTTTTGTATTTTAATAAGTAATCTTTCTACAAAGTTTCAAGTCTCTAACTCAAAAACATAAACTTTCCCTGATAAAAACTTTGCACCCCTTTTTATCCCCCTTAGGGATAGATTTTTTCAAAACGCTGAAAGTCTTTTTTTTTGTATTTTTATAAGTAATCTTTCTACAAAGTTTTAAGTGTCTAGCTCAGAAAAAGTGTTCCCCATACAAACCTTGCACCCTTTTTTAACCCCCTTAGTGAATGATTTTTGTAAAACGCCGAATGCAGTATTTTTCATGTTCTAATAAGTAATTTTTCGTCAAAATTTTAAGTCTCTATTAAAAAATATATGTTTTTCCCATACAAACTTTGCACCCTATTTTACCCCCTAAGGGGTGAAATTTTCCAAAACGCTGAAAGTACTTAATTTGTATTCTGATGACTAATCTTTCTACAAAGTTTTAAGTCTCTATTTAAAAAAAAATGTTTCCCCCATACAAACCTTGCACCCCTATTTTACCCCCGTAGGGGTGGAATTTTCCAAAACGCTGAAAGTGTTTCATTTGTATTCTAATAACTAATTTTTCTACAAAGTTTAAGTCTATAGCTCAAAAAAAAAGGTTCTCCCATACAAACTTTGCACCCCCATTTTACCCCCTTAGGGGTAGAATTTTCAAAAATCCCTTTTTATCCCTAGCCCACGTTATAAAAGCAACATACTGTGCAAAAATCAACTCTCTAAGATTAGTAGTTTCGGCTGTGCGTTGATGAGTGAGTGAGTGCAGTTAGGACATAGGCATTTATTATGTATAAATAGATAGAAGATAATGAAACTCCCATTCAAATATCTCAAAAAATTATGAAGCTACATCCGTTTTAATGTCGCTTGTTAGAGTGAGAAAACGATGAGGGACTGTGACGTCAATATACTCGAGCGTCATAGTAAAAAACAATCGTTTCATATGAAGGTGCGTTTTGCGGAAAAGGGACAGAACATACCCCCTCTTAAAACTTTGGACTCTTATAACTTAATCATTACCTATATAACCTCTTGCTTTGTTTTTTTCTCCATTTGACTATATTTATTTTAAATTCTTTTTCGAGAAAATACATTATGATTATTTACCATATTTTCGATTCCTGAGCTATAACCACGAACTTCGGAATTCGAAAATATTCGGGTATCTCTATCTCTATCGCACTATCCATACTCGAGTGACAGGGATGCAAATATATGAACATTGAGGTTTTCGTGGTAGCGCCGCAGGTACTTTGGCTGAATGCGCCGAGCGCGTGCCATTGTCATTCAAAAAAAACAAATTCGTGTTAATTATAATGTTCAAATTTGTTGATTTCATTTATTGAAATTACGACATAAAACGACATTTGCGCATATAAGTTCTCATATCAGAATCGAATATTTTTTTATGGTTTATATTTTAGCATTTGTCTCGTAAAGGTCTATCGTAGACGGGATTTAAATTATTAATAAGTGAAAGGCAAAGCAATTCCGCCATTTTGACGAAAATTTGACGGTTCTTATAGCTGACAGTTGGAGCATCGTTTTATTTCAATAAAAATAAATGAAAAATTAAATGAAGTCGTATATTTCGGAAAATTAATTAAGTGTCGCAGTCGGATAAAAACTATCCTAAGTTGCAGCTAGAATAATAATGTACCTATATAAAATGTTTCATATTTTTCCGTTCATGGGATGCTGAGAACATTCGAACCGCGCAAAGCTTAGTTTCAAACTGGCTGATTCTTTTTTTAATTTAGAGATTTATTATAAGTGGAGATGAATGTCTACTGACAGACAACAATTAAAGCACGAAAACTAGCATGAATGAAATTAACGAGTATTGAGATAGACATAGACATAGAAAAACTTTAATTCAACATCACATTTTATACAAAAGGAACAGTGTACAAATTAGACTTAGGAATAGACAAACACACTCAAACAATATCGTACGAGGCATTTACATTTTGTGATGCCAAAAAGGGGCTAGACTCAGCATACTGTTGCAGTGAGTACCTACTGAGTACCTACACTGCAACGCTGATTTTCAGTCAGACCCTTACATATAATAAGTTTTAATTCTAATTAATATTATCGGAAGGGAATGAATATCTTATTGGAATGTGAGTAATGTTGTGTATATTTTAAATTATGTAATGACTGTGGTTTGGTTGTACTTGTATAAATATGTATGTTAAGTAAGCAAGTATATAAAAAATATGAAATAAAATAATAAACAATTTGAAATGACACGTATATAGTATATAGTAAGCATCAAAGATACGAGGCCAAGACTCGACCGCCCAAGGGTAGAGTTTTTTGTATCTGGAGGAGGTGTCGTTTTAATTTTAATTTAAAACTGCTCAGACAATTAATATTTTTGAGAGGTGGAGGTATATTATTCCAACACTTGGTTGCTGTGTATTTGAAACTACCCCGAAAAGCGGTGGTGTGGTGATGAGGAATTATGAAATTTTGGCTGATTGATCTAAGGCCATACACTGCGGAACTATTTTTACGCCAAGTGACCTTTTTAAACAAATACTCGGGTACTGAAGTTTTTAAGATGCCGAACAACAAGAATGACAAGTGAAGCTCTCTTCGAAATGCCAATTGAAGACACATCAAGATGTTGTGTGGAACTATATTATTACTTCACGCCAGTTTAGGTTATTTCACCTAAGTACAGAGCATAACCACGAACTTCGTATATCTCCGTCTCTACCGCACTTATGGTTTATGGTACTCGAGCGACAGAGACAGAGACATACGAAGTTCGTAGTAGCGCTGCTGATGTAGTGCATAAAATTGTTTTCCATCGTATTTTCACGGAAACGTACGAACGTGTCTTGCTATTTCAGTCTGAGCGACAAAAAAATACTGAGGTTGACTGAAGTAGCATGACAAATACGAAAGTTTTCGAGAAAATACGATTGAAAACAATTATGCACTATTTATCTGAATTCTTGTAATTCTACATACGTCAAAATTTTTGCTACGCTGAAAGTGAACAAGTTGAGCGCCACCTGCCAGCACTAGCGCGCGAAATTGTTGTCAAGCGATAACGCGCTGGTGGTCATAATTCAAGAGATAATACACAGATGGCGCGCTCATCAATTCTAAACCTTCAGAGCCTCAAGGTCACTTGCCCACTCCTTGGGCGGCCTAAGGAATTTTATCAAAATATATCAAGAAAATAAGTAGGAGTTAGAAGTCTATATTTGTAGATTCCAAAGAAATATATTATACTGACACCAGAACAGAACGTATTCTTGAATTCACATTTAAAATACAATTGTTTTATTTAAGAGGCAACAGAAGAAAACGAAAATAATACATATTTCGGAAGGATACATTGTTTCATATTCAAGACACACTCTGTGCAGAAAGGTTTTAATCCTTAGCACTCCGTCATGTCAGAGGTATATGACGGTAAGCCGATTGCTGCCTTTGAAAAGTATGTTTCCCTTATCCATGTACAGTCAGGGAAATGTATTCACGTACCTTTTTATGCCTTATTATCATAGTAACAAGAGCTAAAAAGGTACGTGAATACATTTCCCTGACTGAGTCGGAAAAACGGGATAGGATCACGGCGTCTAAAGCGCAACTCGTCTATGTCGCATCTCGTCTAAATATCTGTTGGTCTAAAAAGCAACTGGTCTACAACTTTTTTGGCGTATATAGCAACTGGACTATGTAGCAACTCGCCTATTTAGCAACTGGACTAAGTAGCAACTGGACTAGGAAGCAACTGGTCTAAGAACTGATAATTTAGTTCGTATAAAGTCGGTTCTGGCGCTTCACCGGCCGCTACCGCGGCACGCTCGCTTCGCTCGCTCGGTTCGCGCGCTGTAGGGTAGCAGTTTTTCCTAACAGTCCTCCTCGCTTCGCTCGTCGTCGTACCTATACCAAGCTGCCTGAGAGTAGAATAGGTAGGAGACTAGTCGCTAAATAGACGACTTGCTACTTAGGCGAGTTACTACTTAGACCAGATGCTTCTTAGGCCAGTTGCTACTCCAAAAATTGTAGACCAGTTGCTTTTTAGACCAGCAGATATTTAGAACAAATGCGACATAGACGACTTGCCCCATAGACGAGTTGCTAATTTGACCCCATTCCTGTCGCAACTTTTCTAAGCGTAATGGGGAATGGATGAAAATTTTAGAAATGCATGATTATTTTTTTGGTGATAGGAATAACCTTCCTTAGCACCAAAAAAAAGTTGCAGACTTGTCAGCTGCGTCAATTATTTTTGAAAAATATAAACAGTTTCCTAACTTACGTTTTGTGGTTAGGACGGCGAATGAGACACTTTCCTTGATCCGTCTCATATTACAAAAAATATTTTAAATATCTGACCCTGGCAATGATCAATATAGCTGCTGCAGCTGTCAATATCATTGCCAGTGTCAGTTTACCACGGATTTTTATGATATTTTTATGTAATATGAGACGGATCAAGGAAATTGTCTCAATCGCCGTCCTAACCACAAAACGTAAGTGAGGAAACTGTTTATATTTTTCAAAAATAATTGACGCATCTGAAAAGTCTGCAACCTTTTTTCTGGTGCTAAGGAAGGTTATTCCTATCAACAAAAAAAAATCAGGCGTTTCTAAAATTTTCATCCATTCCCCATTAGACAGAGACGGATAGTCTATCTCGCGGCGACACAGCTCGCGGACCGTCCTATAATTAGCGGTGCTGTACAAACGGCGGTGATGAACACGACTTGGTACCATCACAATGGTTTCAAATACCAATTTTATCTACGGTTCATAAATGCATAGAGTCTGGCTAATAAAAGTTGAGCCTGAGTTATAAATTAAACTTTTTATATGGCAACAGTAATATCGTTGTCAAATGTGTCAAACGCCTTAAATTAGAACGATGTCCTAACTTCTTGCAATGGTAACTAAGACAGTAACTGTTCGATAATAAATTGGACCGTTTTTGCCTTTTAAGAGAATTAAGGGGTGGCTTACTGCTAATAAATAGTATTCACATTGAAAAATATCATAAAATTTAACAATTATTATGTCTCGTCAGAATAAAAATTTTGGAGAGTGGTTTTGATTATTCTTCTTAAATATAAAGTAGAATGAAGTTAACAGTTTTACTTCATATAACATTACTTCCTTCTGATTGATCAATTGCATTGTGTGAATTGAAGAAAAATAATAATTGTTCAGTATCATTATTATTTTATCGCGTTATACACAGTGTTGCAATACGCTGTTTTTTAAATTTGCCGCTCTTATCTAGGCTCAACTTTCATAAGCCTGAGTCTAGTTTCACTGTAAAGGTTTTCCCAGGAATCCGCTAGGTGCGCTGTGCTCGTAGGCGCTTTCTTCTATAAACGGTTTTACCCACTTATCGACTACGAACGTAGCGCTACGACAAGCAAAATGTGTTGAAAGCAGAATCATTTCCAAGAAAATCAGCTTTGGCAGGACTTGGCTTGTCTAAGTCCTTAGCGTAAGTTTAGCCTATCCAGCACCAATCACGACTCAAGGTGCGCCAGAGCGCTATGGATGCTTTCCGCTACATGAGGTAAGTTGCTACGGACTATGGTGTAGCGCTACGCGCGTAGCATGGCGGTGAATGAGTTACATTGCCGTACCGATTTAACATTAATCGAGTGATACATTTTAAATGGTGTCAGCAGACTGTACCGACATAAACAAACCCTTTTAGCATGACTAAGGCTTCGCTCCGCTGCGCGTAACTTGGCGTTAAGCTGTGCCCACACCGACGTTAGTTTGCACAACGTATTTGAAGAAATGTAGGGGCCGATTTGAGATACCTATATATATTATCAATTACAATCTAATTTCAATGCGATTCGTGTACTCATTCTAATACGTTAGCTGTAGAAATTTGGACTGTATTTTCTTATTCAACTAAACTTTTCGGCACTGGGCAGAGAAACTCAGGCTTACTGTTTGTGGAGTCCGGTCTGTTCATGCTTGCATGGGCATAGTAACTATTTAAATACTAGTGTTATTTATTATAATACTGTAATGACGAGAGACATCATCTTGACTGGTTTTATTGTTATTGACCCTATAAATCTCCGATAATATTAGTAATGTACCTATTTTTGTGTTTTGACGCTTTAGAGACTGTATACATCTATAAGATCATTAGTATAATAATTATTACTTGTATCTGGACGCTCATAGACCTTATACATATCTGTGATATAAAATGATATCACAAACTTCTTGTTAATTCTGATATTTTTTTGTAAGTTTGTTGTTGTTTTTGTTTTATTTAGTGACATTTAGTTCTGTTAAACTGCAACTTCCAAATAACTATTGTTGTAAGATTTATATTTTTTTTATTGTAAATTATTGATTGACATGCATAAGTGCCCTCGTGGCCCATTTGCAGAATAAATATTTGATTTTGATTGATTTTGATTTTGACACTAAAGCGGCAATTACACTTCGTCTTCGCGACCGCAAAAGTGTAAAGAACACGTTAGTCGGCCGCATTCGGCGATCGACAGCTGCCAACAAACTGAAATTGGCGGACAGACTAGTGTAAAGATGACGTTTGTTGGCCTACGTAGTTTAAAATGAATTCGGCGACCGCATTAGGCGAACGACGAAGTGTAATTGCCGCTTTAAGCTCCAGACGAATTTTAGCTGTCACGCACGTAGTCTTGAGCTAACTGTGCTGGTAGATTATACCTTATATTCTAGGTACCCTAGGGGTACAGCCCTGCAGTGTAGACGTAGCTTAACTTTCCGCGTATTTCGAGCGAGCTGCGAGGGTGGAAGGTATTAATGGACATTTGTAAGACGAGCTTGACGCTGGGTATTCAAGTTTGAAGAAGTTTTTTTATGAGAAAGTTAGCAACGGGAACACTTCGTGAATATCGTGGGCACTAAGCATATTTAAGAAAATGTTCGCCTGTAATTTATCCCATTGTTTCACTAGATTTAATTTTTGAGTAGGTAGCTAAGTTAGCGGTTTAAATTATTTTTACAAAACCTCCGGTGATCCGGTTTGCATTGTGAACTATGTAGTCTACTTAGTCTCAATTAGATTCAAGGAGCCAAAGACAACCAATTTTGAGAAGAAATAATAATTTTTCTACAGTCAGTTTGGTGTGTCAAAATTGGTTGAAAAATTCTTTGCGGTTCCGCAGAAAAAAAATTAAAACGGAAATAATGTAATATGGCTTTTCTCCAAAACTATTTAACTTTAATGTACTATCATTTTTTCATTCTGTTAAGCTTATTCAAGTTCATGTTTTAAGTGAAAATGGTTTGTCTATATCTAACACTTATGTAAAAAGATAGGTAAGTAAAATTTTTTTTTTTCTTTTGAAAGAGATACCTACTAATTGGCATTTCTAAATAAGCCTTAGTTAACGTCCTGTAACACATATTTTTGTACAAGCTTTTACTGCTCACTTTAGTTTTCTGTCTACGAGTACCGTCATCAACTACACATTGAGACGATTCTTACGAGCCCAAACTCAACGGGGTTACGTCGGTTAAGTAGGTACTTAATTCCCATGGCCAGTTTCTGTCTCCATCACCAGATCAGCTCGATGGTACACTCAGCGTCAAATACTCTGTAGCAGTCAAAGTGGCCAAATAATTCGGTATACCATACTAAATATATGGTGTGCCGAACTATTTGACTACTTTGGTTGCTGCAAAGTATTTGACGCAGAGTGTACCATAATATTGAATTGTCATGCAAACTTTATCTATACCCAAAATTTCAGCTCAATCGGTTGAAGATATCTGCTTCAAATTGAGTTACAAGATTCTACCCGAACAAACATGTTATATAATTAGTTAGGTATGTACCTAACTCTTCTCTTTGATCCGTCATCCATCATCCGTCATCCATCATCCATCATCCATTATCAGTCATCCGTCCATCCGTCATCCTTCATCCGTCATGCTTCATCCGTCATCCATCATCATCCATCAAATTATCATCCTCAATCTCAATATAAAAAAAAACAAATGTTTCTCAGAAAATTTTAAGGTAGCCACTTAAAAACACAGTAAATTAAATACGCTGCAAGGTCAAATTACTTTTCTCACTAGTGGATACAATTCGATTTTACTCACTGGTTTTAAAGGATAAAAGACGGAGACGAGAGGAGAGTTAGGTACATACTTAACTAACTATGTAACATGATGGGTGACTGATGACGGATGACTGATGACTGATGATGGATGATGGTGATGGTGATGGAGATGATGATGATGAATGAGTACAAATAAAGACTTATAACACTTTAAACTCTCGCGCTTTGTACACATATTTAAATACTGTTTAATCCGGGTCTAACGCGATATTTATTTACCTTTATTTATATAAAGACTTATTTTTTATGAGCTGTTGTTTTGCATGTTGCACTTTCCTCGCTACAGTCAGGTGAAAACTTTGTGTTAGATACACACGGGTGCAAATGTATTCTACTTCACGTGTGTTGAAACTCTTGCGGGTAAAATACAACTTTGCGCCCTTGTATAACAAATAACTATCGTTCAGGTGCAAGTGAGTTGCAGAACTCAATTTTGAAACAGATATCTTCATGCATGTATGTATGTACATTGCAAGATTAATAGAAAACTTGTAAAAAAAGTAATAGCAGTAAGAAAGAGAAATACGTAGTTGTCGATAAGACATCCGTCCTCTTGCACTCCGCAGACCTACTTGTCAGAACGTGAAGGATGTCTTATTTATTTATTTATTTAGTTGTGCGGGACACCAATGGAGTGCATGTTAACAGATCTTAATATAAATGTACGCTTTTACTTTTTTTTATCGACATCGATAAGTGATAAAATGACAACCATGCTACGCCCGCTGGTCAGTTTTCGTTTTACAGATAATTTTCTTTCCCATGGAGTCTATGGCATAGACAGATTTTATGTACGGACATGACTAATTTTAGTCATAGGATGGGAACTTAAAATATCATAATAATACAAGTAAATATATCATAATAACAGCAACGAGAAATAAATCAAAGCGAAATCGAAGCAAAACAAACATGTTTATCTTGCCTCGCTTTTTCTTAGCGTGGTGACGAACATTTTGCAGACAAACAACTATGTCTTACTCTATGTTGTTTTACTCGACCTGATTTTCCAGTTATTATTCAACCGCGATGAGTTTGGGAACGGAATAGACGTCAGTTCACATATACACTTTGACGTAGGTATTTATATGACAAAACTGTCACCTCCAATCGTATTCTAAACGCGGTTTGATAGTAGCATGTGTCATAATTGAGAAATCCTTATCTATTAATTTATTACTAACTAGCTTTTGTCCGCGACTTCGTCCGCGTGAACGAAGTATTAACTTCCATTTATTATTTCATCAACTACCGTTAGGTAAAATTTGTACTTAATGTCTTAATGCAAAATACCTATAAACAATTTACCTGTGGGGCAAGAGTCACCTAAAAGTGTTCTGCCTTTTTAAGGTGTCTGAGTAGATAATAATCATCCAAAATTACAAACGTTTGCAATTATATTAAAACAGGCAAGCCGTACTATTCTTATAAACCATTGAATTTAGTTCAGTTTACATGTATCACTTTGAGGGCTGAATTACGAAAGTGACAACTACCTTTTCGAATATCTTCCATGTACAGACTTTCGACCCTCTTCAGCTTTATTATATACTAGCTGTTGCCCGCGACTTCATCCGCGTAGAACTTAATACTTAGAAAATATAATGCAAACAAACTTCTACCATCTTAAGGGATGATTTCCGAGGCAAAAACTATTCTATATCTCAAATTATCTCTATACCAAATTTCATCTAGGTACATGGATTTTATCCAAACTCTCACCCCCTATTTCATACCCTTACGGAATGATTTTCGGGATAAAAACTATCTAATGTCATTCTTCGGGACTCAAACGACCTTTATACCAAATTTGATCTAAACGGGATTCATCCAAATTTTCACCCCCCATTTCACCCCCTTAGGGAGTGATTTCCGGAATTACAACTATCCTATGTCCTTTCCCAGGACTCAAGCTATATCTATACCAAATTGTATTAAAATGGGTTCCATCCGAATTTTCACCCCTAATTTCACCCCTTTAGGGGATGATTTCTGGAGTAAAAACTATCCCATGTCCTTTCCCAGGACTTAACCTATATCTACACCAAATTTCATCAAAATAGATTACATCCAAATTTTCACCCCCCCCCCCCCCTCCCCCCTTCACCCCCATAGGGGATGATTTCCGGGATAAAACCTATTATATGTCCTTCCCCGGGACTCAAACTATTTATATACCAAATTTAATCTAAATCGGTGCAGCGGTTTAAGTAGCTCCATACAAATTTCCACCCCCAATTTCAGCCCCTCAGATATAAAAACTACCCTTTGTCCTTCCCCGGGGCTCATTTCATCTAAATCGGTTTAGCGGTTTAGGCGTGAAGAGGTAACAGACAGACACACTTTCGCATTTATAATATTAGTATGGAAGTATGGATTATTAGTATGGATAGTATGGATTATTTCCGCTTGTCTTCCAAAAAGAGGTGTAGCTGTAGACTCACTTCAAAAGAAAGAAGAAACGAAAAACTCATTCAAATATCTCAAAAAATTACGAAGCTACAACCGTTTTAATGTCGCTTTTTAGAGTGAGAAAACGATCAGAGACCGTGACGTCACGATCCTCGAGCGTCATAGTAAAAAACAATCGTTTCATTATAATGGTGCGTTTTGCGGAAAAGAGACGCAACAAACCCCCTCTTAAAACTTTATACACTTATAACTTAGTGATTACCTATATAGCCTCTTGCGTTGTTTTTTTTCGAGATAATACAACATTATGATTATTTTGTTTAGTGTCTACATCCCTATTTTCGATAAGATAAGATAAAATAAGATTTCTTTATTGTCAGAACTGTGTACATTTAGTTGTTTTGGGTAAAATAAAGTCCAACAGCTTGCCCATTTCGGACGTACAATATTAAACTTAAAGCTAGTCAAATATACTAAAACAATAACAACAATAGTATTTCCAAATAATTTTAACCATATTCACACATAAAATATTAATTTAGATCTATCCGACATCCGTATTTTCTTTTAAACCACGAACTTCGGAATTCGAAAATATTCGGGTATCTCTATCTCTATCGCACTAACAAATGACAGGAATGCAGAGGGCCTACCGCGAAAGGCATTCGAAGTTTCCCCTCTCTGTCATACTTACAAGTTCGTACATAAGTGCGACAGAGAGGGAAAACTTCCAATGCCGTTCGCGGTAGGCCCTCAGATATACGAACTTCGAGTTTCAGTTTTCGTGGTTTGGCTAAATACGCAAAGAGCGCGCGCGCGTGCCATTCAAAAAAACCAAGTTTATATTGTTCGAATTTGTTGTTACATTTGTACAAATTACGCCTTAATTCGACATTTGCGCATATAAGTTCGCATATCAAAATCGATTAATTTTATATTTGCTTTTGGTACCTATGTGTCTCGTCAATGTATATCGTAGACGGGATTAAAATTATTAATAGGCGAAAGAAAGGCAAAGCAATTCCGCCATTTTGTCCGTAGTATTTCTTATTACTGTGATTTTGACGTTTCTTTTAGCTGACAGATGTGGCGGCGATATACTTTAAGAATAATAAATGAAAATTTAAATGAAGTCGTATATTACGGAAAATAAATAAATTGTCGCAGTCGGATAAAAACTATCCTAAGTTGCAGCTGGAATAATAATGTACCTATATAAAATGTTTCATATTTTTCCGTCCATGGGATGCTGAGAACATTCGTACCACAGAAAGCTTAGTTTCAAACTGGCTGATTTTTTTTTTAATTTAGAGATTTATTATAAGTGGAGACTAGTCAAAAGAAAATAGGGGCCACTAAGTATTTTGATTCCTACGTGAAAAATATAGTAAACAGTAATGTATATTTATTAAAATAACATGTAACAAGGCTTTTGTTTTAAATTATGCTAATAACCATTTAATTGTGTAGTCAATTGTTTCACTTATTTCAATTAACATGAAATTAGTCCATTGTCAACAGCAAAAACTAAACAGCTTTGCAAAACAAAACAAAAACTGACACAAGCTGTTTTTTTAATGGTTTAGTAACGGGTGTGTCCTCCTCTCCTGTTTTCACACTCCTGAAGCCTTGAATGCATACTCTCGATTAAGTTTCTGATGTTTTCATCAGGCATCTCTTCCCACGCACGTTTCAGAGCATCCATAAGCTGTTGCTGGTTGTGAACCTCTTGCTCATGCTCCCTAACCCTTCGTTTTAATTGGTCCCACATATGCTCTAGTGGATTTAAATCCGGACTATACGCTGGCCATGGTAGGACACGAATATGGGAGTCATCCAGTACAGTCTGAGTGGCCCGAGCTGTGTGTGGGCGGGCATTGTCATGCATTAACCAGAACCCTGGCCCCACTCTCTGTGAGAATGGAATCACATGAGGCCTGATGACTTCATCGATGTACCGTTGTGCAGTTACTGTGCCTTGATTTAAGAAAACCAGCTCAGTTTTGCCTTGTAAGCTAATCCCAGCCCAAACCATCACACTAGGACTTCCAAAGCGGTCAATTTCCTTGATGCAGACATCGGAAAATCTCTCACCCTGTCGTCTTCATACTCTAATCCGCCGATCATCACTACAAAGCTTCACTTTACACTCATCTGTGAAGAGCACCATACCCCATTGATTCATGCTCCAATCTGAATGTTCGCGGCAAAAACTTAAACGATCTCCACGTTGAACCCTAGATAAAGGAATTCGTACTACTCGGCGTCTGGACCTTTGCTGGTCTTCATGCAGTCGATTACGTATCGTTTGGTCACTAACACGAGTCCCCGTTGTCAACCGTAGGCGATTTTGTAACTTACGTGCCGTCACAGAGCGCTCTCGACGGGCACTCAATCGGATGTAGCGATCCTCTTGTGCCGTAGTCGCTCGCACCCTGCCCGATCCAGGCCTTCTTGCAACACTGACAGTCTCTTGGAACCGATCCCACACATTTTGGATGGCTCGGCGAGAGAAACCCAACGAAAAAGCTACAGACCGCTGTGAATGACCTTCAGCAATCAATGTAACGGCTCTGTTGGCAGTAATGGTATCCATATGCCTTCGTTGACGTGGCATTATTAACAAAAGATGTTAAAAGAAGCAAAAGATGGACAGAAATAGTTTTTTAACAGAATAAAATTGTGATTCCATCTGAAAGGAATTTGACCTGAAACTCGTTTTTTTCATTTGCTTCAATTTCTGGCCAGCTTTAAGACTTAAACACCAGCATTAAAGAGGTTGGATACTGAAGGAGGCCGGACATCATTAATTAGTCACTTATTAATTAGTTTACATCTAAAAATTTACTCAAAAACAGAAATATGTAAGTGGCCCTTATTTTCTTTTATAATAATATATAGATAGATTGAACTAGCGAGCGAAGCGAACTCAGTTCTCCGTTTCAACTTGGGCAACAATCATTTAGTGTGTAGTCTGTCTGTCCGGCCGTTCACCTCTACAAGTCCTATTTCTCGACCGATTCTCGTGAAAATTTGTGAGTAGTTTCGATAATTACAAATATATCGTTTTTTTTTGTCAATTCAGTTTTTGGCTAATATTCCAAAAAAAAGAACAGACTTGCGAGTTCTGCAGCTCACAGAGTCACTACCTAAAGTATAATAAATATGAAAAGTCTGTGAGGTTGTAATTTTGTATGTATCCCACATAATTTCCGGAACTACTAATGCGATTTCAAAAATTCTTTCACCTTCGTATAATATGGATTTTCCAGGTGTACAGTCAGGGATATTAATATACGTACATAAATAAGGACATAAATATCTGTACACGCCTTTATGACATTGACAATAGAGTCCTGTACAGATATTTATGTCCTTATTTATGTACGTAAATATATTAATACCCCTGACTGTACATAGGCTATATTTTATCCCCCGGTTTCGCCTGAGTTCACTACAGTACGCAAACAGTGCCGTGCGGCCTGCTAGTCGATACTACATCGTATTAATATATTTGTGATAATACAAAATATTACACTCGTTACCAAAGCGCGATTATAATGCTAGTGTTATCTATCACGTCGTATCCCTCCTACGCGTTCCCGCGTTGTTGTTATACTAAATTATATACCCGCCTACATATATAGATCTACATATTAAATTATGCAAGAGTTGAGTAATGAGTTAGTCCTTATATCCAGGCGCGCGGGGCACGTGTAAAGAAAGAAGGAAAGAGAGAAAGAAAACATTAATACGTTCCAAAAAAAAACATGAAAACAAACTGTAGAGACATACGCACATACACATTTGCCACGAAATGGTCACAACTCAGCGTAATGCTGGCAGGGCCAGCGCTGGTCTTCCGTTTAGGTCATTAGGTAACCCATCATTAGGTTGTGGTAACGAACTCTCATTTAGGGTTTTACATAACAAAAATAAATGTTTTTTTTTTTTAGATAACTAGGTCATCATCCTGTTCCCCGGTTGTTTTCTGAAAGACCCCGGGGTCCGCTTTGGTGCCTAATCCCAAGACATGGGCGTTGCCAAGGGGGAGCAGGGAGCGGCAGCTTCCCCCCCTAACAAGTGTGATGCTTCATACACCCGCTCATACCGCTTCATACGTGGTTTTTGCACCCTCTATTTATGTATATGAACTTGACGAAGGAACAATTATCAGTAAAAATAAAAACCGGCCAAGTGCGGGTAGGACTCGCGCCATTATCTATGAAAACGGCAAAAAAATCAGGTTTGTTGTATGGGAGCCCCCCTTAAAAAAATATGTTATTTTGTTTTTAGTATTTGTTGTTATAGCGGCAACAGAAATACATAATCTGTGAAAATTTCAACTCCCTAGCTATCACAGTTCTTGAGATACAGCCTGGTGACAGACAGACGGACGGACTGCGAAGTCTTAGTAATAGGGTCCCGTTTTACTCTTTTGAGTACGGAACCCTAAAAACCCTCCATATACCCTTCTTCTAAACACCAATTGTTCCTTCTTTCTACAAAAGTTGTTATCTTGGCTCTTGAAGATATCGTGTGAAATAGGGCTCAGTTTAATTTACTATACAAATAATATCGCCTTTTCTTGTCGGATGCAACTAATTTATGGCGCTTCGTATTCCGATATGTTTTCCAGAGTTTTAAATCGTGTCACTGTGTTTTAAAGCCCACATTTTACTAAAGTGAAACACATTGCCAACATACCTACTTAGTTGAAACGGCGATGGCGATATGACAAGCAATGGCGTTCGCAATAAAATAGTAAATGTGCAGTAAGATAACCAGAAATCGTTACTTTTATATCAGTAGTTTTGTTCGAAGAGTGGAAAATATTGAAGTGGAAGTATAAGGAAAGTGTGTGTGTACAGGAGCCCAGTAAAAAAATCCCATATTAATTTTGGGAATGTGGTTACTAAAATACGAGCAAATTAATCAACAAAACTTCTAATCTTCAGTCAACTATGTTGATGTAATAAGCTTGTGACCTAAGATGTATTTACAATACCATTCAAACCAGTTTTTGGAGAGGAACAAAAATGACACTGAAAGTGAAACTACAATGAAAGAACATAAAAACCCAAACACTTGAGGCCGAAACGCTTCGTCAATTGACGTAAAAGTATAGCGTCACACTTTGCAAGTTTTACTACAGTTGTATGGAAAATCGAGTAAATTATTGTTTCGGTCGCGAAATACTGCGGTTAGGTACATAGGTGTCATACAATTTTGATTCTATAAAAGCGTAAGGATTGTATTGGTATCTTTAAATTTACTCTAGCAGGTCGATCACGTAACGCATTGTACGCACGTCAGGTAGATCTAAATGTCACTTTTTACATGGAAAAATTACAGTTAAATTATCCTAACGCGCGTTTGGAAAGTTACGTGATTGATTACCCCTCTAAACAGTAAAATAATAATAATATAATAAATACTTTATTTACGACCAACATGGGATCATGGTGTTAGTAACAATTGTATTACTTATTAAACTAGTGTTAGTATATTATACTATTAACATCATTATTATCATATAAAAAACTATTATCATATATATCACATAAAAAAAATGCATATTTTTCTAAACTTTCAAGGTCCATATCTTTTTATGATTTTAATAATATTTTGTAATTCATAGTTTATTACAATAATATGATGCTTTATTTATTCAGTATAGAACAAGTTTTTACATTTCCAATGTGGTATATTCTAGAAACTAAACTACTTATGAAAGATACATAACTTGAATATAAAACTAAAACTACCTAAAATAAAATTACTTAAGCTAAAAATTAAAAATTCCTATCAAAATTTGGTGCCCTTGGTAGGGTACCCATCACGCAGGCAGCGTTCTCGCGCTGGATTGCGATTGCAATTCTATGATTAATATGATTGTTTACTATTAATTTAGCACTACGTTATCAAATTTAACATGACGCAACTACTCTATTCTACTTGTAAAAGGAAAACAACGCCTGCAGCTAGCAGCGACTCGTCCCTGGCATGTTATACCGTAGCCCTAGTATAAGTTTTATCGTTACAATACGTTTTCGAACGCGTTAGCGTTTAGTTTCAATTTGTATGACAACGCGTAGTTCCTAATAGTTACCACCAGAGGCGCTGTTCGCGTTGCCTTACATATTGAAACTAAACGCAAACGCGTTCGAAAACGTATTGTATCGTTAAAACTTATACTAGAGCCTCTGACTAACATGGAAGCCACGGCCGCCAGTGAGCCTGAGGATACATTTTGTCTACGGGCGAGGCGTAGGAATGGCCTCATTGTTCCACGGAATTCCTACTAGGTCTCTAGTAGCTCTAGCGTTGAGAGAATAGTCTCTCAATGCTGAAAGTCATTTGAAATAAAAACCTCTTCTAAAAACGGAATCGACAAAATAATGATCTAACCTGCTCACAAAATTTCAGGAGAATCGGTGGAAAAATGCGACCTGCAGAGGAGAAAAAAAAAACAGACACCCGAAAGCATTTTTGCCCAAGCTAAAAATAAGAACCTCTTTCGCTTGACTCGCTCGTTCAATGAAACTGTGTATCGTAATTAACAACAGTAAAAGAATAAGAATAAGAACGATCTATTTACCAAAAAATTAATCAACAATTTCCTTAGATAGGTACAGCGACTTCCACACTGGGTGTGGGCGACAGAATGTAGTTTGTGAAATGTAGGACCTACGGGCCACGAAGAGAAAGGGTGTTGTATAGTATGTGAACGATAAGGCCTACGGGCCACGAAGAGAGAGGATGTGTAATTATAATTCCTCACATAAGGACGGCAATTGTGCCCAGATTAAGCTCCTAAAGCAAACGGCTCATATAAGAAGCGCGCAATTTATTTAGGACCTAAGTACCATAGGTACAGACGAAAAAAATAGCTTAAAGTAAAGATAAAGGTACCAGGTACCTCCAGTAATTATTTCATAAAGATCGATAGAGGGAGAACCCCTGATAATTGAGGGAGAGACAGCCAAATTATTTGTAAAGAAACCAACTTGAGACTATATCCCGATCTAGTCCGTCAACAAGGGACATCGGTAACTAGAGTTACATAAAATGTGAAATAAAAATGTACACTACGTATGCATAGAGTTTTATTGCATATTATGGTGCAAGAATGGTCAAGGTTCAGGTTGATTTCTCTGATTGGCTAAAAAGACGGGAGCAAAGTCAAACTTATGCTACCACGTTAATATAAATGTGAAAATTGACGGTCTCACCCGGCCATAGCTTCGTAACCAGATGAGGTACGAAAGCAATTGAGGTATCGTTAGGAAGGTACGGTAAATGCCCTTACGTATGTATAATCACTTTTGATAATTAATGTTAATTAAAGCCACTAGGGCCTGGCAAAGCCATTTCATGTTACCAAAGTTGATAATTTTACGTAAATATCGACTTTCCCAATTTAAACGGGAAAAGCAGGAAAACTAGCAGATATTGTAATGTATAGCTCAGAAATAGTTCTTTTGAAGGAAAATATGTAAAAACCCTTAAGGTTTCCCTGAAAACCAGGAAAACGTAAAAACTAGCTTTTCCATAGTAAAAGTGGGCGAGGTCTTCAAAATTATATCCCCACCACTTTTAATGCCTTAGGGGTATAAAAGAGGCTATAATCGCCGGATAAAATTGTGTTCGCTCAGCCCCACCAGTGGGAGCTCCTAGGAAGAAGAAGAAAGGAAGAAGTAGGGAAATTGTGATAGGAAGTAGGAAATTGTGATAGGGAAAGTTTAATCAGTAGTTTGTGTCTCATTATTTTATTATACCATTTCATTTATTTTTCGCCAAGTATTATTTTATCGTCACCCCCCACCCCATCCTTCAACAGTGCAGCTCAGTCTGCGGGATTAGTGCTCCCCTAGAGCACCTGCGCTATCAAAGCGCGTTACGGCCGTTTAAAAACACGCTGAGCGGTTCAACCGCCGCGCTTCACCCGCCGCGGTTGAAACGCGCGGTTCGCCCGCCGCGGTTTTTAAACGCCCCTTGTTAGGTGACTGTGAGGTCGCGAAGGTCAAACCCAGGCCTGTCGCACATCGACCACGTCGGCGCCACGCGTCGTCCACAGTCGTTTTGGTCCTTCGAGCCGGATCTGGAGATCCAAAAAAGTGAAAGTTATAAAAAGTGATAGTACGTGTGGGTACTCAAAGAAAGTCGTTTGGGGGTTATAAAACCAACGACGCTAGCGAAAACAGCGTAGCTCGAAATTTGTCGCCGCGACGCGACCAAAAGTGGTGAAAAAATTAGAAATTGTGAATGCATGTATGTCACTACGGTGTGACAGCATAAACTGTATACAATACGTGCGGTGTATTGAGTAGAAGCCCTTTCATGCCTGTAGTGTAGGTTGCCCAGAGCGCAACCGCAGGCATTCGAATAGAAGAGTTCTAGTAGAAGTACTTATTCGGTCACTACGGTGTGACAACAGTGTTATTAAGTGCGCGTGCACTGAAAAGCCACAATGAGAGTGGTATAAATAGGCAGAATTAAGCCAACATTATGAACGGAACGATTCCAATGAGGCCAGTCGGGAGCGAGCGGACACCGTATCACAGATACATCCCTAGAACATGGCTCGCCGAGCCAGCGGCGTGCGGCGCACACACCGCGCACGCCGCCCGGGTTGCCAGGAAAATGCAACCGGAAAATTATGCCCGAGACGCGGTCTGGGAGCAGTGGCTGAGGAGAAGAATGCCAGCCCCTATGAGTATCGACGATACTAGAAGAGCCGACTCCCAAAGAGGGGCGGCCCCCGCAGTTTTATCAAACATGGACGTTACAGAGTCCCCATATGAGAACGCGAATATTTCGTGGTGCATAAAAGCTGAAAGATGGCTGCAGCAGCAGTATGAATATGAGAACATACCCCTGGGAACTCACCAGAGAGGAATCCTCAAAAACCCTCTGACGGGGGGAGCGCAGGTCGGCAAAATGAAGAAGAGAGTCACGTTCGCTGAACCACTGACGACATGCCGGCCGGAATCGCAACAGTCAACCGAAAGTCGGTTATCGGCGACACGCCAGCAGGAGCTCGAACAAGAAGAGAGCGAGCAACTAGCCAAGTTACGGCAAAAAGAAATGCTGCAACAAACAGCACACCAGGAAGAAATAAGGAAAATAGACGCCGTTCTTAGACAAGAGTTACTAAAAATGGAACAAGAATCCATAAATAGGCAAGCCCTATTAAAGAGAGCACAGCAAGAGGAACATAAGTGCTGGCTAAGAAATGCCAACGAGAGGCTTATAGCCGCTGCAGAGCGTCGCCGACGCGATGCAGCATCAACGTCGGAGCCCGTCCGGCCAAAAGAACCGCGATGGCGCGACCAGTTGCCGGAAGTCGTCGACTTCGGCACGTCTAGGAAGCCCCAACAACGGGGGCCCCACACGACTGACACTCAGTCATACGGGCACCTACAGACCGCTGGTTGCGGTGCCCCACCGTCCGGACCACCACCGGAAACCTACATCACGCTCGCCATGGCTGAGGAACATCGCCTATGCGACGCGATATCCACGCCAGAGCCCGCCCGGCCGACAGAGCCGCGACAGGGCGACGCCTTGCCGAAAGTCGCTGACTTCGGCATAGCTACAAGGCCCCAACAAGAGGGAGCCTACTTGGATGACAGCCAGTCGTCCGGGCACCCGCAGACCGCCAGTTGCGGTGCCCCGCCGTTCGAAGTTATAAATACAAGCGCCGAGGTGGCGTTCGCCGTGCACAGCAGCACAGAAGACATCACAGTGTCTACAATCATGGCCCCAGGAGGCGCCATGGCCCGCCTCATCACTGAACCGACCCGCGGTCGCCCGGGGTCGGTCACGGCCACTCTTAACATATCGGCCCCCGGACCAGCGGGGTCGATCTTCACCGCAACGCACGAGAGTGCTGCGGTCGCCAGTTGCGGAAGGGCGAGCCAGCTCGCCATCACACGCACTGCACACAGCGGAACATCGTCGGCGGCACAGCGCAAACGGCGCCCCGCCGACCCGCCAACCTTCGCGACGCGAGAGGCAGCGACTAGTAGTGTCGCTTACATGAAGAAGAGACGCCGGGACGCGCAGTTGACACTGCGTACCGGCAATAGTGGACAACCCCCGGCTCCACCGGAGCCACCGGATGACGCAGCGCCTACAAGGCCTGCTCAAAACAAGAAGAAGAAGGTAAAGATCAAGATCGGCGATGGCAGGGTCATCGCCGACCCCGCCGACCCACCACGCGATTGGGGGTACCGGCTACCAAGTGAAAATGTGTTACCAGTGGTGGCCGCTCAAGGGCCACATAAGGTAATTAAAGTGAAAGTTTCTATTCCGGTACGAGGGGCAGGCAGCGACAAGGAAAATGCGCCCCCCCCAACCCGTACGGAACCCATCACCAAACCGCAGCGGCGGCTGGTGGCTGTGAAAAAGTAAATAATAAAGACAGTGAATGAACATGAAAGTAAAAGGGATTAAAAGTGTAATTGGTAACGAATCGTGCCGTAAGACTTTAATGTAGACTGTCGCTTACCCTTGCAACCCAGTATGTATCTGCGATACATACCGGCGGGGGCATTGTGGGCGACAGAATGTAGTTTGTGAAATGTAGGACCTACGGGCCACGAAGAGAAAGGGTGTTGTATAGTATGTGAACGATAAGGCCTACGGGCCACGAAGAGAGAGGATGTGTAATTATAATTCCTCACATAAGGACGGCAATTGTGCCCAGATTAAGCTCCTAAAGCAAACGGCTCATATAAGAAGCGCGCAATTTATTTAGGACCTAAGTACCATAGGTACAGACGAAAAAAATAGCTTAAAGTAAAGATAAAGGTACCAGGTACCTCCAGTAATTATTTCATAAAGATCGATAGAGGGAGAACCCCTGATAATTGAGGGAGAGACAGCCAAATTATTTGTAAAGAAACCAACTTGAGACTATATCCCGATCTAGTCCGTCAACAAGGGACATCGGTAACTAGAGTTACATAAAATGTGAAATAAAAATGTACACTACGTATGCATAGAGTTTTATTGCATATTATGGTGCAAGAATGGTCAAGGTTCAGGTTGATTTCTCTGATTGGCTAAAAAGACGGGAGCAAAGTCAAACTTATGCTACCACGTTAATATAAATGTGAAAATTGACGGTCTCACCCGGCCATAGCTTCGTAACCAGATGAGGTACGAAAGCAATTGAGGTATCGTTAGGAAGGTACGGTAAATGCCCTTACGTATGTATAATCACTTTTGATAATTAATGTTAATTAAAGCCACTAGGGCCTGGCAAAGCCATTTCATGTTACCAAAGTTGATAATTTTACGTAAATATCGACTTTCCCAATTTAAACGGGAAAAGCAGGAAAACTAGCAGATATTGTAATGTATAGCTCAGAAATAGTTCTTTTGAAGGAAAATATGTAAAAACCCTTAAGGTTTCCCTGAAAACCAGGAAAACGTAAAAACTAGCTTTTCCATAGTAAAAGTGGGCGAGGTCTTCAAAATTATATCCCTACCACTTTTAATGCCTTAGGGGTATAAAAGAGGCTATAATCGCCGGATAAAATTGTGTTCGCTCAGCCCCACCAGTGGGAGCTCCTAGGAAGAAGAAGAAAGGAAGAAGTAGGGAAATTGTGATAGGAAGTAGGAAATTGTGATAGGGAAAGTTTAATCAGTAGTTTGTGTCTCATTATTTTATTATACCATTTCATTTATTTTTCGCCAAGTATTATTTTATCGTCACCCCCACCCCATCCTTCAACAGTGCAGCTCAGTCTGCGGGATTAGTGCTCCCCTAGAGCACCTGCGCTATCAAAGCGCGTTACGGCCGTTTAAAAACACGCTGAGCGGTTCAACCGCCGCGGTTCACCCGCCGCGGTTGAAACGCGCGGTTCGCCCGCCGCGGTTTTTAAACGCCCCTTGTTAGGTGACTGTGAGGTCGCGAAGGTCAAACCCAGGCCTGTCGCACATCGACCACGTCGGCGCCACGCGTCGTCCACACTGGGCACAGCATGTATCGTGGGAGTCAGATACACGAGAGTTACAAATACTATGCGACTTTCAGTAATCTTTAAATAAATGTACACAATATTGAACACTAAAATAAATGATTCTTACATTACCTACCAATACAAAACTCACGAAAATACTCGAAACTTATTTTTGCCATTTCAAAGATTTCTACTTATATATTGACATAAGTAAACATGCCAAAATTGACGCTTTCACGTCGCCTATTTCCAATTTCCTTCACCTTCATATTGGATACATTTTGTCCACGGGTGAGGCGTACGAATGGCCTCATTGTTATACGGAGCTCTATTCTCTCACCGGTAAAATTTTATTGAAACTGAATCTGTATTGTATTGATTCTGCGCGGCCCAATGTTGCCAAGACCGACGAAAAAAACGGAGGAGGTTCTCTTTTTTTTTATGTATGACCACGCATAACTTGTTACAGAGTTGTTCGATTTTGATAATTCTTTTTTTATTGGAAAGGGTATACCCCGAAGTTGATCCCATATAAATTTGGAAAAATAAAACCAACCTTAAGGGTAGGAAAATAGGGGATGATTGATTTTTCGTCGGTTAAAACTTTGTTTTTAAAGTAAATTATGAGCACGTGAGGTGTTGCACGTTATAGATCGGTTAAGCCACCAATGAGCGTGTCGGAGCTATAAAACAGACACTAACTAGTGGGCTATTTTACGGAAAGTTGTTCACTTGACTTTTTTTTAATTTTGATAAAATCGGCGTTTTTCTACTCAAAATCGAAAGCATTTTCAAATGTTATAGGAGAAAAAAAGTGTACCAAGATTTTTTATTCCATTCCGTTACCGTGTGCATACTACCTACTAAGCTCGTTTGATGGTAACGGAACGAAGAACCAAAAATTGTATTGTGACATTTTGGACACTTTTTTCTTCTATTAGGTTCGAAAGTGCTTTCGATTCTGAGTAGAAAAAACTCGATTTTATCAAAATTTAAAAAAAAAGCTGAGTGTAAGTACAACTTTCCGTAAAATGGCCCGTCTAACGTAATGGCGACCACTTTGGCGTAGTCAGTAGTGACCCAGCCTGATAAACCGATGGTCCCCAGGTTCGGATCCCGGTAAGGGCATTTTATTTGCGAATATTTTGTTTGTCAGTCTTGGTGCTAACTATGTATTTACGAATTTATTTATATCTCCATTTAGCTTTGCTTGTGCCAATCGTTCATTTATTCATGAGAAGGAGTGGGCCGCTTCCTTGTCTATTGAACGAAGTATACGAGAAAATTTGTATGAAAGCTCTATATCGCCTTATATAAGAAGGTAGGAGGTAGTAGGTCGCCTTCCGTACTCAACGCGATGCGCAACGTTACGAGTACTAGCGAATGAAGTCTAAGAACAACACGCAACTATTCTATTTATTATCAACATTTGATTAATTATGAATGGAATGAATTGAAGTCGAATGGATTCCCAAGTTAATGTTAAGCTGGTTCATTTACCGTCGCGTCGTGCTCATGGATATATAAACGCTCGTCCGAAAAGTTCCGCAATTATCCTACGAAAACTCCAATTCAGTAAGTATATAGTTTTATCAAACTCATTACGTCGATTAAAATAATCTATTCTATGTCTAAGCCATTCGAGCCATAGTGGGCATTCCATTCCAACAACTTAGCCGTCCTCGTCCATAAAGCCAAATTCCGAAACAAAGTTTAGATTTAACGGATTAGGAATTTAGGAAAGGTTAAACTATAAATGGATATCTTTTTCCGGCCCGGTAAGTACTTTTCTCAAAAATGGCCCGCAAAGTGAACATAGCTCACTACATTTTGGAAGGTAAAGTGTATATAGTTTAAGGCCAGATCAAAATTAAAAAATAAAAAACATTGCAGGCCGCCTGGAATGTTACATATGAATTTCTTTATTTGTCGAGTACCAAACTTTTTAAAAAGTAGAAACTGGCATATAAAAGACGGCACAGGTCGTATTCAGCCAAATAAAGTCGTATTTTTCTGTTGCAAACGCGACATTTTTGTATGTGTCATAAAAAGATTGCGTTTTTCGGTGGAAAAATACACTTGCGATTCTGTTTAAAAAAAAATTATGACGTTTAATTTTATGTAATTTGCAGTATCCTCAATTTGTATTTAATAATAACGCTTGATTTCAATTTAGTATTTTTTATTCCCCCATTTTTGAGAAAAGCACTATATTAGCCTCAGCCGGAATGGCAATTGCAGGCTTCGTATTATAATTAAACGGACTCGCAAGCTCGTCCGTTTAAACAAAATACTCAGCCTGCAATTGCCTCCTTCCCGGCCACGGCAATAATGTACTATTATAGCACTGAAATTAAGAAATAATTCTGGAATATGACTGATTGGTCAGTCAAGTTATATTATATCCATGCGATTATGGGTCATACAGATTGAATAAAACAAAAGTCGTGGTCAATATATTTTGATTTCATGAAATCATATAAGAGGACTGGTCATTATGGCACTCTTTGGGGGAGGCTTATTTCCAGCAGTGGGCATCTTTCGGCTGATATGATGATATAACACTTTAAACTCTCGCGCTTTGTACACATATTTAAATACTGTTTTTTCCGGGTCTAACCGGGTCCGGGTGATATGATGATGATGATGATATAAGAGGAGACGTCATTATGCGGATTAAGAGTCCAACCAAAAGTTAGGCTTTATAGCCCTTAACTTTTGCAATGTCCACTACCCATTTCGTTCTAAGTAACATACCTACCTAGTTTTATTTAAATAAACCTTGTAAAACTACGCGAATCCACTGTCTGCCAGCTGCTTAGGCTAATAACGGAAATACGCAAACGACCTACACTGACCTTGGCTTGTTCAGTCTGACAAGCCCCTATAGTCCAATGATTCTGAACTGGGTCAATAACATCGATAAAACAGATTTTTACCGAAAAAACAATGGAGGATTAGTCGGCTGAGAAGGGTCAATGAGGAAAAGTATCTTATTTTAAGCTAACCCTTTTGTGGTTGACGTTTGACGATCTAAATTGGCCAGGCAAGGGTCCTGTCAAAAAGGTGAAGACTCCATTTGGTTTTGTTTTGATTTTCATGTAAATAAAACTCCAGTTAATGAGATTGTTCAGACAATAAACTAGGTTACATCTTGTTTCTTGCATAACCTATTCCATATAACACTAGAAAAATCATGCGATTTCAAGGAAAACTATTATGAAACGCAAGAACATTAGTTTATTGTTATGTTTCAAAAGCACCTATTGACCGAAATAAGTGAAACAAGCATAATCCTGTTTGATAGGTATCCTAGATAAGGGAAGGAATGCAGACGAAGTAGTCCGTTAAGATTCTAATGTTATATGGAATCAGGTAAATATCGTCATCATCATCATCACCATCATATCTGCCGAAAGATGTCCACTGCTGGACATATGCCTCCCCCAAAGAGTGCCACAAAGACTGGTCCTACGCCATCCGCATCCAGCAGACTCCCGCGACCTTTACCAGGTCATCAGTCCACCTTGTCCCTACCCACGCTTCGCCGTCCGGTTAATATAGGACTTACACATAATATTTGTTTACTAGATACTACATAATTCACGATAAATCAAACAAAGGTGAATTATCTAACAATGGAATTTAATAAATGGAAAGTTAATCGAACAAACTAATGTTCTCGGTTCATAAATACGTTTAATCAGTTGGTACAGTCACCGGCGTCAATATATGATGATTGATGAATCAAATGCCGCAAAAATATCTTACGGCTCTAGGAATAGAGTTGTCATCAGATATTTTTGCAGCCTTTGTTCCATCATATATGTATGCCGGCGACTGTTCCTATTCCAAATGGAAAATGAAGTTTCGAACTCTAAAAAAATTAACAAGTGAAATCAAATCATTGAAATGCTAAGTGTAAGTACCAGTCTGACCTAAGAGTAGGTACGACATTCTATATCCTCTCGTACTGTTCAAGTTAAGTAAAAGCAATTCACTTAACTGAATTGTTCAAGCTTAATTACCATTCAGATGGTCCTTAATGGAACACTTTGTGCATGTATGTAGAGATAGTGCTCGTCCATAAACACGGCTTTTTGTCAAGAGAATAAAACTTGGGAATATCATTTCCGACATCTACTTCTTTGTACCTATTCTGTGGACTGCACTTATGTGTATTTTATGAAGTCGATTATAAGCTTTAATAACAAGTATAAACAGTTCAAAAACATGTAATCTGACTACGAAAAGCTAACTGAAAAAAAAGGTTTATTTCGCCCGGAACATAATTTCTAATCGATTGACATCTCATTTATCAAAATCGGTTTAGTTTCTTAAATGCTACGGTGGATCACACGTAAATCCAAACATAAACTGCTGAAACATATTAGTTAGGGCTTTATAGGACACCACCAATATTTTTGTCATTAAAGCATGAGCCTTGGCACACTTGTTACTTAGGTGGACTAGAGTTGAAAACGCCCGGGCGCCAAGGGCGGACGCCCCGCTGGTGGGGTGGGGGAGGGGCGGGAAGTTTCGTTCCGACGCGTGTTCTTTCGGTCCTCCTATCATCTTATTTATAGAGACTAGGGCATGTTTTTGTTTGGTATCGTTTTCGGATAAATTAAGGATGGTCAATCATTTTTTGGGACATTTATAACATCTTTTTGTAGAAAAAAAATGAAATACGGTCAAAAGTCAAAAAATCTCTGTCAAAAAAATATATTTCTGCGACGATTACGTGAAAACAAGCAACGATTTGGGCATGAAAAAAATATGATTATAAAGTCATATTTCTGTAGATTTAAAAATACATAGTTAGAAAAAAAAAATTAAAAAAAATTATAACTACATTGAGGCAAACTACGTACGTACATTCAAGTATTGGCTAAAAATCACAGAGCAAGTTTTACGTTTTTGGAGTTGTACATTATATTATAATCATCATATCATTATATCAGCCGAAAGACGTCCACTGCTGGACATAGGCCTCTCCCAAAGAGTGCCAAAGGCCCTGCGCCACCCGCATCCAGCGGACTCCCACGACCTTTACCAGGACATCAGTCCACCTTGTGCCCCCCCGCCTTGTGGTACGTGGTCACCACTCGAGAACCTTTCCACCCCAACGGCCATCGGTTTTAAGTGCAATGTGCCGCCCCGCCCACTGCCACTTAATTTTAGCGATTCGGAGGGCTATATCGGTTAACTTGGTTCTGCTGCGGATAGCCTCATTTCTGATGCGATCACGCAGAGAAATTCCCAGCCTATCCCTCTTATATTCACTTATATACACCAATTCATCTTATATACTACGTAGAGTCCCTCCTTCTCCAAGAAGCCGGCCAGTATTTGGCCCCGGTGGCTTCGACTTCCAACTCCAAATTGCCCCACTTTCAGCTCTCCACCATCTCTATTGCCCAGTTTTGCGTTGAAGTCCCGCATGAGTCATGACAACGGTAAAGTAGGTTTTTGAACAATGCATGGCCTTCGATATATCTTCATACTCCACCTCTTTGTCGGAGTGTGCCGAGGTCGGCTCGTAAACCTGTTTGATACTCTGAGTACGCCACCCTAGTCGACACACTCTCGACTCCACCATGTTGATCACGAGGGACTTGTGGACGAGGAACCCGACACCTCCCTGAGACTGGTCGCCCTCCCGGAAAAAGAGCAATTTGCCGGATTTGAGGGTTATCGTATATTGTGTTGGTAGGATGCGGGTGGCGCAGGGCCGATCGCTTTGGCACTCTTTGGGGGAGGCCTATGTCCAGCAGTGGACGTCTTTCGGCTGATATAATGATATGATGATTATAATATCCAAAAACGTAAAACTTGCTTTGTGATTTTCAGCTAATACTTGAATTTACGTAGTTTGCTTCAATGTAGTTATTGTTTTTTTTTTTTGATTATTTTTATTTATACCCATGTACAACTATATATTTTTAAAATCTAAATAAATATACATAGCTTTATAATCATATTTTTTTCATTGCCAAATCGTTGCGGGTTTTAACTTAAACGTTGCAGAAATATATTTTTTTAACGGAGCTTTTTTTACTTTTACCCGTATATCATTTTTTTTTATGTAAAGATGTTATTAATGTCCCAGAAAATGATCGACAACCCTTTATTTATCCGAAAACGATACCGAACATGCCCTAGTCTCTATAAATACGATGGTAGGATGACTGAAAGAACGTGCGGCGGAACGAAACTTCCCCCCCTCCCCCACCCCACCAGCGGGGCGTCCGCCCTTGGCGCCCGGGCGTTTTCAACTCTAGTCCACCTAAGTAACAAGTGTGCCAAGGCTCATGCTTTAATGACAAAAATATTAGTTCCCATACATCGATGTCCTATAAAGACCATTTTTTTTTTTTTTTTACTTGGGGTAATGCCTTTACGCATCCCACCTAGCCGAGGAACTAGGATGGGTATGACGGGCTCCCGGGAACCCCCCGGACTACGGTCTAAAACCACCAAGGTCTAAAACCCTAACTATATCCCTTCTTTTCGGCTCTGCCGAAGTCGGGAAAAATACTACATCGCACTTGGCCAACCAAAATAGACAATGCTATTGAGTAAAAAACTACATTTTACACAAAAGCTGCGTAGTCCCTCTCGCATGGAATCAAGCCTTATATTTAAACTAACATCATTCTCCTGTAAATGTATGGTATAGATAAATTAACGAGAGCATGGAATTGCATATGTAGTAGTATTGTATGTTTACAGGCATTCTATATTTTAATTTTCTATTTTCTCGTACTATCAGCATAAAAAGGTTTGTTGTTGAAGAAGTAAATACCAAAATAATGTCAGTGTCAAATTGTGAAGAAAAATCAAGGGAAAATTATTCTCCTTTTGTTGCAAACGGTACAACCACTACAAATGCAATTCCATGTTCTCGATAATTCATGTATAAGCTAAGAAAGAGACCTGTCAGTTTTCAACTCTATTATTCGTACGGTCGGGGAAAATGAAGGTTTGGCACATGTCAACTCTATTCGAATGACGTTAGGGTCCAAAAGTGCTAAACATTGAATTTCCTCGACTGTACACTCGGCCTCATAAGTTGCTGAACACCTGAGTACCTTGTCGTTTTCACTCGTTTGACAACTTCATATATGGCAGTTTAACATGTCGTTTAATGCGACACGGTACAAAGGTCTTTTGTGAGGCTGACCGTAAATTAAGGTTTAAATTGGTAAACTCTCTTGGCTTACTACAGCCAGAGGACAAAGGTAACATTAAAACTTTGAAGTGACGAAAACGGGAGGACATTTATTTTTTAAGTGCTTTCACCTTTGACCTTTTAAACTGCTAAGCGGGAGTTTCGTGAATTATAAAAGCAACAACGCGAAGTACGATGAGTTTTCTAGAAAAACATTTTGTATTTCGCAAAAAATACGGAGTCTTGACATTTAAAGGAGACAGAGCGAAACAATGTCGTTGCCCATAAGTATTCCCGAAAGTTGAGAATACATTTATTTTTGTTGTGACGTGTATTGAAAATATGAAACTATTTCCGTCGCAGTTTTCATTTAATAAAAAAGGGGTTTTCCCGATAGGTAGCTATCGGGAAATGGAACAACCGATTACCTTATCTTAACTACCTAGTTATAATTCATGCCGTGCTTCCTAATAATAAATTTAGGAAAAAAATATGCGGTCGGGTTATATGTAGTTTTGCTGTTGTTATTATACTTATTATAGATCGTTTGGGGACTAACCCATCACACCAATCACGACACACATGCGTCAGAGCGCTATAGGCAGTTTTCGCTACATACGAAGTTTAAGCTGCGTCGTAGCGGTAAATGAGTTGAAAAGTGACAACTTGACCATCAAAAGTGCCAAGTCAAGAACGCAACAATAAGCATGACGAAATATTTATATTGTACATACAGTACCCCACATAATAGAGCATTAAAACACACACTTGAATACGCAATCAATAGTATAACTGACCTTAAATTCATTCCAAAAACCTTAACACTAATTAAGCCGCCCAATTCTACTATATCAACGTTAATTTTAGCCTGTCATTGGGATCGTAAAGTTGACAAAGTGTGATTAATTGACATAGAACCCTTTGACCTAAGGAATTGGGTTCAAAATTGTCACGTCGCGTAAACAGGCTGAATAAATCCTTGTTAGTCGCCTAACAATCCTAAACAACTATTTATGGATGGATTATAATTATAAACCTAATCATATTTAAGATTCTGGATATAAGGAACATGGTTAGAATGGCATTTGGGACGGCTACAATCATATAGATACCGTAAAACGTCCCAAATATAGTCCAGAAGAACAGCTATGATCCAAAGTAGACTCATTTCTGCCAAAACAGAGGACGTTTTAGATATTTTCTCAGTTTTTATTTGCCGTATTGTAGTTACATTCCCTCTCATAGAGTTTATCGACAATAATAGTCACGCACAATCATATAACATCGAGTTCATTTGGACCATAGTTAGGTGATTTGGACTATAGTGGGGAGGTTTTATGGCAATTACCCATTCGTATTTTAGATTCTGGATATTAAGTAGATGGTTAGAATAACATTTGGTGCGGTAAACGATCCCATTGGAAGATCAACGTTGGCCTGTCTGCATATAAGGGTGAATAACTATGCACCACCAGAGCTGTGCGAAGCTATATTTTACTCCTCACATAGTTGACGGCTGGGTGTCAACTACATGAAACCACAGCTTGTCATATCTCTAGCGGATATTAAACCTTATGCCAGTGCCAGGGGCGACTCACTCTGTGGTTTCATCACGTCGCTACAAGTACCTACATGCCGGCTACCAACTTAGTTGGCTTAGGTACCTTAGTGGTTGCCACGCTACGCGTTCGCGCTTTATTTACGCCATTCGCTAGTATTCAGTTTTAGAAATATAGCCCTACACCTTTTGGGACCCTTAGGGTGAAAGCATGATATTGTTTAAAAAACAATATGTGACAATTATTTTGTGTTTTAGCTTTTATCCGCGATTTCGAGGTCCGACAACTTTCATCCTTTGGAGGTTAATTTTTGAGATATAAAGTAAGTATGAGAATACTATGATTTAAATCATAGTATTCTATGGTTATAAACTATCTCAACGCCCAATTTCATCTAAATCTGTTCACCATTTTTGAGTGATTGAGTAACAAACATCCAAAATTATATAAAGAGGTACCTATTTATATAAAAGTAGAAAGCGCGACAACAATTGAAAAATTCTATTCCATGTATAAGTTTAAAGTCAGTCTGTGAATGGAAGCAGATGCTTATGCGTTAATCTTCAAGCTTCCAACTTCTCTACAGACGTAGGTACTCGTACATTTAAACTAACAAGTTTTGCAAGTTAAATACAACTTCGCTGCAAAACTATTTAAATCGTAAATTGGATAAACTCGAAATAGAATACCACCAGTCTGTGTAGCCGTCTGATTATTTTAGTGTCTGTTTGGTCGAAGCCATTTTGTGACTGTAGTAAATGCCTTCTATGAATTATAGATAGCTTTTGTTCTCAACTGCCGTAGTATGTTTGCCATTTTATCATATATATGTTGTTGTGGATATTTAAGATATCTGTCACTCTCGCACTCGCATACTTGCTGGAACGTGACGGATGCCTTATCCACATCCACAGCGATAAGTGATAATATGGCAACATTGGCAACCATCACCGCATGTTAGTAAGTTTATCCATGTGATTATTCACGGTACTTTAAGTACGCAAAAATTAAAAAGAATTGCGTCAAATGATATTACAGAATATTCTTTAACGAAACATAAATGCAATGTTTTAAGTTAAGAATAAGTACTGAATTAATACCGTGTCTGTCAGAGTGGTGTATCTATAAGTTAATAATTTCCATTATATTATATCTTAACCATGGTTGTAATTCTGTTGTCGGTAAATTTACATTTTTACGTAGATAATGAACGATAATCCGGAGAAAGCTTGAATTATTCAGTGGGGAAAACGAAAAACAGGCTGAGGAAGTGATAAATTCGGAACATATTTTCGTAACCGTATAATATTCTTCTGTAGGTTACAACTTAGGTATGCATATTTTATTATTATTTCTATCAGAATTCATAAGTTCACCCGCATAGGGTTCTAACAATAATCAATCTAGTAACGTCACGTATTAAATCTGTGGAAAACAATAACGGATATATCTAGTTTAAGAAAAATGTTATTGATATTGTTTTACTCATTGCGGCACGTGTATTCGATAGCAGATTTTTTGATATCTCTCATATTTACGGAGTGCCCAGGTGATCCTGGATACACTTATGTTTTAGCAAAGATTATTGTTTCTTAATAATCTTTGGTTTTGGTTATTAAATATTAAAATCACTATAAATCAGTAGACCCACGCTGGGCTCTGGGTGTGGGTTTAGTATGGAAAAAGTATCTTTGAATTTCTTCCGGAAAGGAAATGGAAAATATATCAATTGATGTCCACGGTCTGTGGTGAACAATACTTATATGCTGGGATTTATAAGAAATAGGCCATTCATTTGATAAACAAACATGTGTTCGAATGAATAGATAGAAGGGTAAATCAAGTATTCTAATCACATATAGTGACAAATTAGTCCCCGACCTCAGATTACAGGAAAACCCTCAGAAATTATGTTTCCGCACCCTCATTAAACCATAAATTAAAATGAATGTAGCTCAAAGCACTTTATTATCACGTCACGTTCAGAATTGCTCAAACCAGCACAAACTTCCAGCCACTGCATCCAAAATGTTGTACACCAAACCAGACTATTATGCACATCAGCACAGCACTACCACAACAACTGGCAAAACATTACTTTATCTATACCACACGTTGCCAGTCATAATAAAAAAAGAAAACACAGCAGGTTACAGGCGTGGCGGGAAAATAATTCAAATGTCAAACGGTTCGAAAAAGGAACGCGACCTTTTCCCCCGAAGTCGTCAGACGAACTGCCGGTGTCTAGTGTTGCCAGACGTAGGAGTTGTAAAAGCGGGACTTTGTACCTATAGATACTCTGAAATTATGATGTCGGGTGGACTATTGAGAGTTTATCGGGGTTGGTGGGTTATGTAATCCGCACTTTATTTTTTAGCTCGGAAACAGGTATAAAAAGTAACGATGCGCGTTTTTATTCACCGTTAAATTGAAGACTTGGATGGTTTTAGATAGGTATTCCTATTTAATGGTCGGTTTTAATTGTTAATTTTGAAGACTTACGAGTACTTAGGTAGTTCTCTTATGCTGCTCAACATAAAGATATATTATAAAAAAAGTAGTTTCTTAATTCATTGTATGAATTTAAGTAGCAAATTGGGGACTCATCGTATACTTTGAAAGGGTTGTATGTGCATAATATTCTCAGCTTATACAAGTATACCACTAATAAATGTGGTACCTATCTAGACTATGCGTCATCTGGGTTCATGAGCTTTTTCTTGCTTAGGTTGTGATTATTCACATCAGTGTGGCTCATTGATAATCAAACGCAAATTAAGTTTGTAGTTCCAAAAGGGAGTCCTTAGTAGAAATTTATAAAGTATCTCAAGAATATCTTAAAGTCCAAGGGTCTCTGAAACACGTTCCCGGCTGAAAATTAATGGGTTCGGCAGTCACAACAATCTTATATCTCTTTCACGAGATGGAATTTATGGTCAGTCGTTATTTCGTACTTTATAGTTTGTAAACTACCTGATCTGGCCCCGTAGCATAAATGGCCTTATCACGCGATAAGTGATAGGATAGAGCTGCCGTCCCTGGCTGACACCGTTCGATAGAATGAGACGACGCGCTTATCCTATCACTTATCGCGTGATAACGCCATCCATGCTAGGGGGCCTGGCCTCACTCAACTCAACTCAGGAACAAATATTCGTGATAAACACACAAATAAATGCCCTGACCGGGATTCGAACCCGGAAACTCCAGCTTCGTAGGCAGAGTCACTACCAACTGGGCTACGGAGGCCGTTACAATTGATTCTCAAATGAGTGACAAGGATGATTGCATAGACAATACCGCAAGTGCGAACGAGATACAATGTCAACGCTGCTAGTGTCGCCACCTACGAAGAGTTTTGCATAATGTTCCCTATTAAATTAACCACTCTCTTGATTGTGGCAACCAGAGTTGCCAACTTCGCATACCCCCGAATCGATTGTGGCAACTATAGTGACCAAGCGAAATTCATTCACGCAACTATTTTTGCCCGACTACGGCAGAGCCAGATATGTTATTTATTAGCTGTATATTTACGAGTGTTTCACCGTAACGTTTAAGATACTGAACCGATTTTGAGAAATGAGGTGTCAATCGATTCGAAATTATGCTCAATGTCACCCATTGCAGGCTACCTTTTGTGTAATAAAAAAATAAGCTTCTGTCAAAAATTTAATTTTTAGCACAAGCTTTGTCGACTTTACTTTTTTGTATACCGTCATCAACTACTAATTGAGACGATTCTAACGAGCCCAGACTCCCATGGCCACCTTCTGTCTCCATAAGACGATACTAACGAGCCCAGACTACCATGGCCACCTTCTGTCTCCATAAGACGATTCTAACGAGCCCAGACTCCCATGGCCACCTTCTGTCTCCATAAGACGATTCTAACGAGCCCAGACTCCCATGGCCACCTTCTGTCTCCATAAGACGATTCTAACGAGCCCAGACTACCATGGCCACCTTCTATCTCCATAAGACGATTCTAACGAGCCCAGACTCCCATGGCCACCTTCTGTCTCCATAAGACGATACTAACGAGCCCAGACTCCCATGGCCACCTTCTGTCTCCATAAGATGATTCTAACGAGCCCAGACTCCCATGGCCACCTTCTGTCTCCATAAGCAGATCAGCGCGATGGTACCATAATATTGAATTATCATCTAAACTATACCTAATGTCACTACCAACTGGGCTACGGAGGCCGTTACAATTGATTCTCAAATGAGTGACAAGGATGATTGCATAGACAATACCGCAAGTGCGAACGAGATACAATGTCAACGCTGCTAGTGTCGCCACCTACGAAGAGTTTTGCATAATGTTCCCTATTAAATTAACCACTCTCTTGATTGTGGCAACCAGAGTTGCCAACTTCGCATACCCCCGAATCGATTGCGGCAACTATAGTGACCAAGCGAAATTCATTCACGCAACTATTTTTGCCCGACTACGGCAGAGCCAGATATGGTATTTATTAGCTGTATATTTACGAGTGTTTCACCGTAACGTTTAAGATACTGAACCGATTTTGAGAAATGAGGTGTCAATCGATTCGAAATTATGCTCAATGTCACCCATTGCAGGCTACCTTTTGTGTAATAAAAAAATAAGCTTCTGTCAAAAATTTAATTTTTAGCACAAGCTTTGTCGACTTTACTTTTTTGTATACCGTCATCAACTACTAATTGAGACGATTCTAACGAGCCCAGACTCCCATGGCCACCTTCTGTCTCCATAAGACGATACTAACGAGCCCAGACTACCATGGCCACCTTCTGTCTCCATAAGACGATTCTAACGAGCCCAGACTCCCATGGCCACCTTCTGTCTCCATAAGACGATTCTAACGAGCCCAGACTCCCATGGCCACCTTCTGTCTCCATAAGACGATTCTAACGAGCCCAGACTACCATGGCCACCTTCTATCTCCATAAGACGATTCTAACGAGCCCAGACTCCCATGGCCACCTTCTGTCTCCATAAGACGATACTAACGAGCCCAGACTCCCATGGCCACCTTCTGTCTCCATAAGATGATTCTAACGAGCCCAGACTCCCATGGCCACCTTCTGTCTCCATAAGTCGATTCTAACGAGCCCAGACTCCCATGGCCACCTTCTGTCTCCATAAGCAGATCAGCGCGATGGTACCATAATATTGAATTATCATCTAAACTATACCTATACCCATTATACCCAATGTCATGCCCTTGCCAGACAAAGAATGAACTACTTTGGTAACGGTTACCCGCAACCAAAGGAATTCAAGGTACTCCCGGTGAACTGCATCATCCGCTTTGTGGAAATGATGGAGCAAGCCTGGGAGCAGGTATAAAGGAGAGGGCAAATGCACAAAAGATCTCACTGGGTCGAAGTGCATCCTAGTGCATCTAGATAAGATAAGATAAGATACCTATACCCAAAATTTCAGCTCAATCGGTTGAAGATATCTGCTTCAAAATTGAGTTGCAAGATTCCACCCGAAAAAAATAGGTACATACTCGTACATAGATACCTCATACTTCATCATCATCATCATCATTTTCAGCCTGTAATCGCCCACTGCTGAGCATAAGCCTCTCTTCGCGTACGCCACTTATCCCGGTCCCGTGCTAGTCTCATCCAGAAATGACCCGCGGTCTTTTTTATGTCATCAACCCATCGAGCTGGTGGACGACCAACGCTTCTTTTTCCTGCAACCTCATACTTACATGGGTACATTGTAAGTTAATAGAAAGCTTGTAAAAAACTGTTACTTTTCTGTAGTCGGGTTACAAATGTTTGAACTGTTTACTTAATGCTTGTTAAAATCCGTTTTAAACCTGACTTTTGAAAGTTTAAATTCAATATGAGCATCAGTTATGTTTTTCTTAGCACATGTGTAAAGTTTTCACGTAGTTTATGAAATTGTGCAGCTTGGCAAGCAAGCTTAGTTATAAACTTTAAGCTTTAGCTTTGCTTTTTATGAGCTTTCGCTCCTTGAGTTTAACTGTGTGGATGAAAGCCGTGACAGCGATCGCTAATACCATGACTCCTGGCACGTAGCATAGTGTTCAGTTACTTGGGTCACTTAAGGAAAATATGGGGCTACTTCGAACAATTAGAATGTAGTATAGTTTCAGTTTTATTTATTTCAGGATATTAATTACAATATACATTTTCATAAATGTCATAATTACAAGAACTTCTACCATGATCGTCAATATAATCGAAATGTAGAAATAAAATATGACTCTATCTCCCAAAAAGGATCGTCATTTGTTATACAGTAGGTATAATAATACAATTTAAAAAACTATTCATGACAACATAATAGAAACAAAATATTAAAAAAAAACAAAACAGTACTATAAAATTAGGTAGATTTTATCAAATAAAGCAAGATAGCTTATAAATATTTGCACTACCACACATCACACAATAATTCAGAAAAAAACCATTTCGATCAAAGTGTACCTACTACGGATAAAGTTATGAATAAAAGTAACCGGAAATTTACCCAAAATTGGGCCATTAGAACACTTTTTTAGATAATGCATGCATATCTGATGGCAGAGAATATATTCAACTAAAACAGCGTGCCATGTGTGTTATTCAGTTTTGTGTAGGTACGGTCAACCAATTTGATTCCTAGGCCATCACAGAACCTTGCCGTTGTAAATGCTATGTCAATACGGGTTACTAGGATTATTGCGTCGCTATGTAGCAGTTAAAATGACAGGGTTCTACGGTGGCCTAGGAATCAAATTGGTTAACGGACTTTAATTGTTGACCCATTAAGAGCTCACTTTATACTAAACGCTTCAAAGCTTACTATGAAACCAATATTCGTTGACACCTAAATGGCTCAACAATTAAAGTCCGCGACTACAGGGATCAGATAATCGGATAGCTAAAATGCGAAGCAAAACGTTGGCATATTCCCGGAAAATATTAAGCAATTATGAATTCGGCTTCCTAATATTAGTTCCGGGATTCCGGGATTGTACAAAACGTCACAAGAATGGTTATTTTTGAATATTTTGTAAGCAATCAAGATGTTATTCAGATCTAACGATGTAGGTACCTACATGTGTGCTTAATGCATAAAGTAGTCACAGTATGAATGAACTGAGTACTAAGTATTATTAGTTAATAAGTTAGAAATACTGGGAATTTTATTAATAAAATTAAATTGAGTCCGCCTCCATACATCGCAACATTAACGCCGCCGCCAAAGTGAATAAATAAATAAATATTTAAATAAATAAATAAATATTTGCGGACAATCTTACACAAATCAACCTAGTCCCAAACTAAGCAAAGCTTGTACTATGGGTAACTAGACGACGATATAGATACTTATATAGAGAAATACATACTTAATTAAATACATAGAAATAAAGGGTCGGCAACGCGCTTCTGATTCTTCTGGAGTCACAAGTGTCCATAGGCTACGGTGCTTAACATCAGGCAGGCCGTAAGCTTGTTTGCCACCTTCGTTGTATAAAAAAAAGTGTAGGTATTTATCTATCCAATTATCCGATCCCTGGTTATGTACCTAGAAGTTATTCATGTCCGACCATAAAAGTAACGAGAGGACCCAGGAGAAACGGCCGTTTTGTTTTCCTGCGAATTAAGGAAGAATGCGGAAACCCTTTTTAAAATAAAATATAGTAACTCCTCTGTGACGGCTGAAACATGGTAATTTACTGTTTAGGAATTCTAACCACCGCCTTTTGACGACCGCTTTAGCCTAGTTGGTAGTGACCCTGCCTACGAAGCAAGAGGTCCTGGGTTCGAATCCCGGTAAGGGCATTTATTTGTGTGATGAGCACGAATATATGTTCCTGAGTCATGGATTTTTTCTATGTATTTAAGTATTTATTTATCTATATAAGTATCTATATCGTTGTCTAGTACCCATAGTACAAGCTTTGCTTAGTTTGGGACTAGGTTGATTTGTGTAAGATTGTCCGTAAATACTTATTTATTTATTTTTTACCTGGATATCCTAACAGCCGTACTTGCCTTTAGGATTTTAGAAAGGTTTCACCAACATAGAATTTAACCACGCAGTAATTGTCACTATTATAAAAATAAACTAATAAAATGTGAGATACCTATCGGTATGACTTGTTTCGGCAGGGTAGACTGGGTACGGTTGAAACACAGGTCGGTTGAAACAACGCAAATATCTCGCAAACCGTTGGCGGGACGGCGAGGAATCCAAGGGGGGAAAGAAGCGGACGATCGGTTTGTACACGAAAAACATGACGTTGCTTCCCGCGCGCGTTATTTGTTTGTAGAAGACCCTATTTTGTTTTGATCCCCAAAATTAAGTATTTTCACTCGTAGAGTTTTTCAATTATTCTGGTTTCTATTAAAGTGACAGTATTGAGCGTGTAGAGCAGAAATACATAATCAGTGAAAATTTCAGCTGGAACTATCACGGTATCAGTGAGATACATACTGGTGACAGACAGACGGACGGACGGAGAGCGGAGTCTTAGTAATAGGGTCCCTTTTTACTCTTTGAGTACGGAACCCTAAAAATCAGGTCCCACACTCTCAAAACAGCACCAATTTTGCTGTAAATAACGCTTACGTAAATTACTAGCTGCTTGTAGAACCAATAATAATGACCGCATCGAAGCCGGCAATAAACTAGACGAACTTGACCCACATATTGACCTCAGTATTCGTTACATTGGGGCCATTAAGTTGGACGGAACACCAATTATAGGGTTAGAAAAACAGAGCCACAGACTTAGGTACTCTCATTTACTGTTTAAGCCCTTTCATGTATCTATTAGATCAGAATGGTCTTAAGAAAAAGGAAAAGAGGTAGACAGGTACGGAGATGGGAGGATGACCTTAGACTAATATAGAAGGAAACATAAGTATGGAGAAGTAAAGCTGTAGATAGAAAACAATTTAAATCTTTAGAGGAGGCCTATGCCGGAAGGCAAGACGACAGTGTCGATGTCTAATATACTTACTACTATTTAAATAAGTTTTTTGTAAAAGTCGTTAAATAAAGGCTATAATAATAATGAATTATTATTTGGCCTTTTAAGTTTGTCACTCTTGAGTACCACCCAGGGGACACGTGTAGGGTTGTGGTATGTAGCTCCTGCGGACGCAAGTGACAGTTGTCAAGTGAGTGGGCATCTCGACTGTAAAGAGGATCTTAAGCCGCCCGAAGGCCTCTAACTCGGCTTAACGACGACAATCGTAGACAGCAGCAGGGATCAACTGCTTAGCGTGCCTTCCAAAGCACGGAAGCGCTCATTTATAGTAACCACTCAAACAGGCGGTCACTCGACCGCTGCCATCTTTGCTTAACCTGCGTTATCGTTTCGCGATTCGCAGGCGCCGCTAGGCTATGAACGCTTCATAATAATAATAATAATGTATAGATGCTTAGCCCCTGGCCATGTTTTCCCCTCTGTTTCAACTCCTTAGGGTTGATTTCTAGGTATGTCCTTCTCCAGAATGTAGTCTGTGTCTTCAGTCATCTATTATGTTAAAATAAGTTATTTTCTAACAGGTAAATATTTGACTAGTAAACATATTTTGTTATGCGCCTATTCAATTCCACAGAAGGTACAGACAAACTCTTTATTCATCTGTTTATAAAAAAAATGTTTTAACTGAATGAAATGGGGAGAAAACAGTCAAGAGCTGGACCTCGAGTTATTTGTCTGTAGTGGGGTCATCCGTTTACTACATACGCTTAGGAAAAGAACAAATACATTCATTCATAAAATATAATTTTCCCAGCGCACCTACTATATGAACCACATTTTCAGGGAAACGCCAATATGTGTGACCTAGATTCTGGGATATTCCAGAATATTCGACGACCTACACGGAGGGCTCGCGCTTTGACACGGCCTCCATTTGGCAGGATGTTGATCACTGATTGGCGGTACAATTAGAACATATTGTGCACGAAACCTCCTTTGCATCATACGACTGTAAGTAAAATTCATTTATGAATTATGAAGTAGATATAGAGTGATACCCTTACCCCATACATAATTCCGAACAGTAATTTGTCCGAAAGCATATTTTATCCGAATTTCATAATTCCGAAAACCGTGTTCTACTGAAGGAATTTAAGATTTTTCAGAATCCAATACTAACCACCTAACTTAACATATCGATGGATGTGTGACTCAAACTCGTATATGAGAAATGTCCACTTTAGGGAAACACGTAAAAACGATTTTTTTCGTGTTCATTGTACTCAACATGTTTAATGTTTATTAATATTTAGACAGCTAATTCGTCATTATAAAATAATCAAAATCGATAATAGCTAATTTATAAATATGTTTTTCATGTAAAACGAAAATGTGTCTATACGAGTTTGTGTTATACAGGTATGGCACTATAAGATACGTGTTTCTGCCAAGAGGTCGATTTACTTATTTTGTTGAAATACACGACTACTGACCGCTAAAATTTAATATCTTTTTGTTTAATTTAAGAGCTTCACTTTTATCGGTGGAGCAACCGCCATCCGTCTCTTATCTTTTGCCATCATCTTCAGCGTTTGATAAATAAAACATTAATTTGTGAGGTTTATTTATTTTTAATATAGTAAATGTAATAATGATAATGATAAACAAAACGAAACTGGTCTTCTCTTCAACAGTTCAAACTAATACTTGGTGATAAAAATGAAATGCTCTTCTGCATATTATAACATTTAGCTAGATTCGTGGTTCGGTGTTAAAGTTCTATGGGAAAATAGGATTATATGTAAAGTGTTTAAATTAACACACCATTTTACGTCATACGAATAGTTGTAATGTATTGTCATGTATTCCTAAAGTGGCTGGCCATTGATTATTTCTATATCCTTCCCAAACCATTCTACTTCATAAATATCCTTTTTTATTCAGTTTATCACACAGCTAAGGCTTGAGTTCATCACAGTTTGCTCTGTAGGTGTTGTGTTCCGGGTGGTGAGTAAGGTCGCCAGAGCTCCCGAGGATGTGTGTGTGTTGAGAGCGAGGGACCCGTGATCGTCTCTAGCTATCAACATAACGAATCCTCAAATCAATAAAGGGTCGGGTCGGCCACATGCTTGTGATTATTCTGGAATCACATCAGGCAGACTGTATGCCTGTTAGTATAAAAAAATCTTCCAAAGCTATCTCTCTCGGCATATCACCAAACGATATAACCCAGTAACAGACGGACGGAGCCTAAATAGTAGAAGGGCCCTTTTCCTTTGGGTACAGAACCCGAAAAAGACACAACAAAAACTTCCTAAAATAATTGGTTCCGGATAATACCCCCTACATACAAACTTGCAAAGCTACATTCTCACAGACTTTTCCTCTTTATTATATTTCTACAGATAAAAATACTTCACCCATATCAAATTTCATTTAGTAGTAGGTAGGTTAGCAAACTTGTATAATTATTTACGAGGTTGTGTCATAAACATATATTTCAATACCAAATACGAGTTTGGGTTTTGAATAAATGTATACGTAAAAAATGTGTTACATCCTGAATGCTTTTGCCATAACGTAAATAGTAAAAATTTACATAGTTTTGTATAATTGTCTCATTTTCGCCAAAATTTTATATACGAGTTTGAGTCACACAGCCATCGATATTTACCTATATATTCCATTAAATCATAGTCTGTGTCCAAATTCTCGTTTAATGGAAAATGGCGTTCAAAATTGCGGGCATTCCCAATTTTGAGACACTGCCCTAATAGAATAGAACAATTCCGAAGAGTCATGTTCATGTGTTAACCATCATTATTATGAAATACCAAAATTTTGAAATGCCGTGATGGTATCTAGAAACAAACATCGGCCCAGTAGGTATAAGATACAATCCTACTGTATGTATTGACACCTATATTTATGTATGTAAAAAAGTTCAGACAGCCTTAAAAACCTATAAAGTAGTACCTAGTCGCTAACCAATCAGAAATGTGGCTTTGCAAAAACATCACTTCTCTTTAATCTGCAATTTCCTTTGCTCAATAGGATTTCTTCAATAAAATCGGTTTTGCAAACGCAGAATCCAATAGAAGTCACAGCCTGAATCCAACCTAATGGGTATCGATTATTTGCTAAGGTAAGTACACAGTCTCCTATCTTACCAGCGTTTGATAGTAAAGCATCCGAGTAAATAAAAAACCAATGAAATAATGTCAAAATTGTCACTGCCGTTCCACGGTTAGGTAATAATAATAATGCATTTATTTATTCATTTATTCAACCAACTTGGAACATACAATTAAACACACAATATACACATACAATTACACAGATCATCAAAAATAAAAATACATGTTAGGGTTAAATAGGTAAATTTCATCTTACATCTAAAGTGTTAGTAGACATTATTTCCTATTACATGCAGCGCACTGCAATGGTTTAAGTAGGCACCATCCAACCTGCCTGCAAACATTACCAGAATGCTGTTGGTGCTGACCCTTACTCTATTGAGCAGCGATACTTAAGATGTTGAGAGCGACCACCCTTTTTTTATTCTACGTCAACCATTACAATCAGTTTGTAATTAACATTAGGGAAATGCATCCCGGTTGGGGGACCAGGACGGGTATGACGGACTAACCGCGCTAAAAGCCTTGGACTACCGTTTAAAACCCCACCGAGTGCCGGTTCGGCCTTGTGAAGGAACGCCGCGGGATCGCGTGCAGCATTGGCTATGAGCGATGGCCTAGTAGTCTACTAGGCCATCGCTTACCTACTCCAATATTATACTTTTTCCATATTTTCAAACCACCACCTTTGACTTTATTGATAGAAGCGGCATGTGCTCTGCCTGCCCTATTTGGAATACAGGCGTGAGTAGTAGGTACGGTATGTATTTAAAAATTGGTTAATTTGGTAGGTTGCCAATGTCTTTTTGAATATCAAGTAAGTGCAGCTGTACCCCACTACTGTCTGCCACGTACCTCTCTGGAATCTGGAGTACAGTGCGGAGAGCGGTATTCACGAAGCTTACCGACAATATTCCTGCGAACCAGTGTAAGCCTGGGGGAGTTGTGCTAGATAACCTGCAGCCAAGTCGGGTCGCGCGTGGCTCAGCTGTGCAAATTATAAGAGGGTAGATCTTTCTGCTGGTCGATTACGTAGCCCACGTCATACGTACACGCGTCAGGTAGATAAAACTGTCCATTTTTTGTATGGGATATGTAACCCCTATGGTTCGAGACGAGTTGTGAATGGCAATAGCTGAGCCCGCATAATGAACAATGCCGCCATTGCCGCCGTATAGGCTTTCTGCGACCGTGGATGCGCCTGGAGTAGTTTTGCGTGACATGCGAATGGAATCTTATTATGAGAAACAATATTATGGATGGGTAAAGAGTATATAGCTTACAAGAAATGAAAATTACCTGTGGTAAGAGATACTTTAAAAAACTACTTTATTACTATCCTAATAAAAAATGCCCCAAATTTGACTTTTTCCGCTAATAAGTTAACAAGTATATATTTTTTTTTACACTCATGCATAGAAAGTTTTTAACTTACTATACATTTCTACAACTCTAATGAGTTACTGTCAATTTTTTTTTGTACTGTCTTTTTGTCATCCGACATAAACAAAATTCAAACTCGTTTCAACTTCAGGAAATTAATCTAACTTGCAAGATTAGTTTGACCCTCACATACCTACTAACGAACGAACACACTAACAAGGCGAGTTATAAAGGATGTAAAAAAAATATTTAAAAAAAACTTGTTTGTTGTGCCCCATACATACCCCTTCTTAAAATATTGAATACGCCCATACAGTTTAACCACCAACATTTCACCCAAAACTATCGCTAGATGTAACTTCCATTATCAATAAACTAAGTGACAGACGGACAGACCGAAAGTAGGGCAGCCTAGTGCATCCGTCTACCTATTTGCGTATTCTGAGCTGAAGTCTTACCTCTCTTTCACATTATATTTCTTGACAACTGCAATGGAACTTATTCTTAGCTTGCTATTATGCGATCAATTGATCATATACATTCTAGAAGTTTGTCAAGTATGACATTCGGAGGTACAATACCTTATTATTATTAACCCATTTGAGGCCCAGCACCGCTACGTGTGCTACGCCGTAGCACGTAGCAGCATTTTCCGCTTTGTAGCAGAAATGGTTAAATCATTACTTGACATTTTCATTACTCCTTAGAGAAAGTTGCTGTCGAGTCGTAAGAAGACGTAAAGAGGCTGGCAGATGACAAAAATCAGTGGCATATAATTTTATGGGTTATGCCTCTACAAGCGATTTATGCTCATCATCATCACTATTTAAGAGCTAGGCTCTTGTCGGTGGAGTAACACCGACAAGAGCCTAGCTCTTAAATAGTGATGATGATGAGCAGAAATCGCTTGTAAAGGCATAACCCATAAAATTATATGCGAGTCATTGGTCTTGAATGCCGACGCAAACGAGCTGTTACAATTTTAACATTTGTGTGTCTGTGATATGTAGCTCCTATACTAATGAACCGATTTGAATGCAGTTGTATTGTTTAATAAAGAAAGCTAGTTTTATACTAGCAGTATTGGAAAAATATACATTTTTGTGGTAGTTATTCGTGTACACTAAAAACTCCATGGTGGCCACAATCTGTGCTCTCATGGAGGACTCCAGGATCTCACAATGAACGAACTGAAGTCATGGAATGCCCGTAAACAGTTTTAAAAATCTATGCAAAAGAGCGACTGATATTTCCATTTCGAGGCTGAATTTTGTGCCGGCAAATTTGACGGATGTTGCTGGAAATGTTCCAATGTCCCAGCAACCAGCATATTAGGGGAAAGTGGTCACCATTCGTACGCTTTTCATATTTTATTTTTTTAATTTATGATGGATTGTTGAATTTATCTAGTTTATATACCTAATCGTAACAAATATATTGTAGTTTGTTACAAAAAAGTCCGAAACTATTATGTCAAAAGGTTATAGAGTTATAGTAAATTTTCTACGATAAGATATTTGTACGAACGTACCCCACGTACGGGGTACGTTCGTACAGTAGGTGGGGTACTTTCATACGCCATGGGGTAGATTCATACAGGGTAATTAAAAGAATATTAAAGTCGTTAAATTTTTATTAATTATTACAAAAATATTTATTTATTAAAGAACTAACTTAAAATATTTGACTTGACTCATAGTTGATAAATGTTTCTTTAGAAACATAACAAAAAATTAAATCGTTTATCCACAGTTTACTTATTGATAATTCTTAGCTTAACAATCAGTCTTAATGATTTCTTTGCAATCATTTTTTTATGAGTAGGTATGTTGCACAGTCTTTGACAATCTAAACTTAAAGTCAATAATCATACATATTTGGTTGTTACTTTAGAAGTTATTGCACATTATAATTATTTAAATTAACTGCAAAAAAAAAGTCTAGACATTCTAGCTGTACAGCCCGCTCGTGGATCAGGTAGGATCATGACGACATCGCTGATATACAGAGTGTGTATGTCTACTATATCAGGAAAAAAGAATGACCATGATGATCCCGGTTTCTTCCGAAGATAAGATACTTTCAGCTCCGTACCCGAATAATGACTAAGAACTTTTCCGACGTAGTAAACAACAGAAGTCAATTGTTTTGTTTTGGTAAAGTTAGAAAAAAAGACTTCTGTTGTTTACTACGTCGGAAAAGTTCTTAGTCATCGTCAATTTGACGCTTTCGCGTATTCGTAGGCAAGTTTGCGAATCTGTATTGTTGTTAGGCCATAATGCATTTTGCAGCAATTAATAATGTAGTCATTCAAGCGTGTCTCTTCTTCCAAGGAGAAGACCTGTAGACTAGTGAACTTGGAATGAAATGTTCGTGAGGGTTCATCGGTGTTAGAGCCATCTTTGAATTTCTTGACTCTGCTTTCCAACGTCGATGTCTTGATGTTATATTGCAACGCGGCTTTTCTATATGACAGCCGACTTTGAATTACGTCATCAATTGCTAATTTCATGGACTCTTCATCCACCTCTTGGGTACGCGTACCCTTTTTTTTTATATTTTCGTACCATGATTCTGCAATAAAATATTAGTTATAAGGCTTACTTTATAAAATATATCGATTTGTTAGAATTAGAATACTTCATAAAAAGAAAAATGTTATTGTGATGTTCTGGTGGTTAATAAAATCTAATTCGTACGCGTACGAATGTGCCCCCTGTTTTGCTGTCCGAATGCACCCCATGCCTTGCACAACATTAAAATACTACTTTATACAAATTCTAATTTAATTTGAGAAATATAACAATTAAAGCTCAAAATAATCAATGTTAACATTAATATTAATCAACACTATTTTGTCAAAAACATAATAATTCTACTTACAATTGCGAATTGAATTTACGTAAAAAATTAACTCACCGCGCGCGAAAACACGTTACGTCTTGTCAGCCGATGCACCGTGGTGCGACTGGCGTGACACTCTGCTTAGCAACATGGCGGCTGGTATGTCTATGCACACAAGCAAACGCGCGCTTGTGTGCCGTTTAGTTTGTCTGTTATAATAACTGTATGAATGTGCCCCGCGTACGAATGGTGACCACTCTCCCCTACTAGTGACAGACAGACAGCGATAATGGTCGTCACGGTTGAAGTTATGCTGTATCAGATTTATTTCATTGTTATTTTACTGGTCTGTTGACAATAACTAACAACTGATATTTGAACCGAATAACCGTAAATCCACGAAAAGTCGTATTTGATACAATGTCAATGATACCTTCTTACACTTAAGTATCAACACAAAACGGGGGTGAATGTTCGGTAAGGTCGGAAACGTTGATTAATTTATCTCTCCTCCTTTTGCATGGGTAAATCCCCCATTGCGTGGATTATTAGCCATTGAAGAGTTCCACTATGCGGAGTCCGCTTCCATCATATTGTTTAAGATCATCATCCTCCTAGCGTTATTCCCAGTTGTGCCCTAGACGAGCCCGGGGTCCGCTACACCTAATCCCAAGATTTGGCATAGGCACTCGTTTTACGAAAGCGACTGCCATCTGACCGTCCAACCCTGAGGGAAAACTAAACCTTATTGGGATTAGACTGGTTTCCTCGAGCAAGTGAATAATTAAAATCGTCTTGCTGGATAGCAATACATTGTCTCACAAATAGGGTAAATTGCCAGTAGCTGACCACCCTTCAATAGCTGGCCCCCTGGCTGGATCTTAATCACGTTTATTACAGAACTGACATTACTGACATGACACATATTTATATGTACCTACACATGGGAAATAGTGATTCATAGAACCTACCCCCATTTCCACATATACTTACTACACATAGTAAAAAATAACTCTGTTCCCCTACAAACAAAATTCAATTTAGTTTGACGTGGCCAGTTATTGAAGGGTGGGGGGTAATTGAAACATTATAAGTACTGAAATTAATTCTATTATAGGTGAATAGAGTTCATTTTTAGTATGAGTTGGCCAGTTCTTGAACGGTGGCCAGCTACTAACGATTTACCCTACATAGTTACAATTTAAGTTAATATAAAGCTTGTAAATTAAGTACAAAGCCTAGACAGTCTGCCGTTACAATGTTATGCATGGTTGAGCGTGGTCGTGTCCACTAATAGAGACTTAGCTGGTACCTAAACGTAAACATGCCGCCGCATAAAAATAATACAATCCAACTTTAGGTACAATGTACTGAGATTATTTTAACCTTATTTTCGCATTTATATGTGAGTTGTCAGCTAATCTTATATCATCCACGGTTAAGCGTTATCCCGGCTGTATTCTGAAGGCACTGATCCACTTTCTGGTGTTTACATGTGTTTATTAGGATACGCATAACCATATAAATGTCAGTGCAATGCTAAAATAAATCAGTTTATACGAGACCATTGACTTATTTCCTTATCCATTGACGCAATAAACATAGCCAAGAACATTCTGAACAGACAAGACTTTAGATTGACCCTTAGATCCATAATAGTTACTCGTAAAGCAATGACAAGTAGCTAGTTGCGTCCAAGAGGCAACCGGATGGCTCGCGGTATTTGAACTCCCGAAGCGTTGTGGAACCTCCCTGTGAAACCCGAACACTTGGACTGAGGCGTACCATCAGCCAAAAAAGCGGTCTACCACTTTTGCACCTTATTTTGTATGCAATAAAGTCGAAAAGTGGTAGACCACTTTCTTGGCTGACTGTACATGTAGGGTAGAGGAACCAAAAGATGAACGTTTAAGCGACTATCCCAACTTTACAATTTTTTTTCGAGGAGTGGTGATTTAGTTTGTTTACATTTTATTTTTTTATACGATTTGTTATATAGTCGAGATTAGATACGACTATTTTAAACCATCATATTACAATACAGTATTTTATTAAAAATGGTTTTATGCTGAAGTATGTCATTTTGCCCAGAAGATGAACACTGTGCCCAATAGTTGAACATTTTGACACCAATAGTTGAACGAAGTAAAACCTAACACCGCGCAGCCTCTGACTTTTGGTCTAGTTATTATATAATCATTCTTATAGCAATTTATATTAGTTAACAATCACAATATTTATACTAAACACAGAATAAAACCGTTCAAATGTACCCTTTTCATATGGTTACAATTATAATAGATTATTTTTTACATATGAATCATTAAAACATTTTTTTATTAATTTATCATTAGATTGAAACAGATAAATTGTTGGGTTTTATATGTATAAGTCAGATTTCATATTTATTACGTATCTTTGTTATTAAGATGTTCATTGTACAAACCCTTGCCTAAAACTTGAACGAATAAATTTTGTTCGTTCATGTATTGGGCACGATGGCAAAGTAATGAACGGACTAAATTTAACAAAGCGTTCACTTATTGGATTCGAAGCCAAAAGTTGAACGAACTAATTTTATTCGTTCATCTTCTGGGCAGCGGTTCTTTGTTGAACAATCGTGCTTTTCATAGTAAAACAAAGCCCAAAATAACCGTGTTGCGAATGGATACTCACGTTCAACTTTTGGTTCAAAAATCAACAGTTAAAAAACGATTAATTTGAGCCATAAAAGTTTAATGTACCTTTTCAATAAGAATTTATATAAGCATTTGAAAAAACTATACCTTGCCCAGTAGATGAACGCCGTTCATCTATTGGCTCAGGTACAAAAAGTTGGAACCGTTAGTTGAACGCTAAATATCTCTTAAATTAACAATAAATACGCAATTTGTGATAGATAATCCATTAAAGGCATTAATCAAGAATCTATATCACGCAAAACAATCCATGTAGACGTTTTATTCAATTTTATACATAATTTAGAGCTTAAATTTAAGAGCGCTTTCCTTAAGTAAATCTCCATACAAACGGTGATTTTGGCGCGAGACCTCGACGCGACAACCGCTCACAGCCGTGTGTGTGTGGGAACTGTATGGGAGTTTAAATGCCAGCCTCGGCAAAGGGATGATGCGTTAGGAAAAAAATATCCCGAAGGCGTAAAATGTATCGCGACAAAACGTTCAACTATTGGGTGGTGTTCATCTTTTGGTTCCTCTACCCTACAATTAAGTCCACGTCACATTTGAGACTACGTGTCAAGTTTGTCAAAATCTATAATTGACATAAATTTTATTACTACTTGTGACACTTCCGTTGCACGATTTTTAATACTGTATGCATCTAAGGGTTAAACCTGCACTCAAATCGGCTCATCCGTTCAAGAGCTACGGTGCCACCGTCATACACACTGATACTCATGTCAAACTTATAATACTCCCTTGTTTTCGTCGGCGGTTAAAGAGCGGTAGTTGGAAACTAAAACAACATAGGTTGCCTAATCATCATCATTTTTTCAGCACACTCCTGGACCCCAAAGAGTGCCAAAGTGACCGGTCCCGCGCCACCCGCATCAGGCGGACTCCCGCGACCTTTACCAGGCCATCAGTCCACCTTGTGGGGGCCTACCCACGCCGCGACTTCCGGTACGTGGTCGCCACTCGAGAACCTTTCCGCCCCAACGGCCATTGGTTCTACTTGCAATGTGCCCCGCCCACTGCCACTGAAGTTTAGGGATTTGGAGGGCTATATCGGTTACCTTGGTTCTGCTGCGGATAGCCGCATTTCTGCCAAATAAGTAGGTAATTATCCGAATATTTTTTCTTAAAATAACGCTTCACCTTCATGCAATAAAACAAAAAAATATATATTACCTGTAATTTCATTCATTATCCGTAGAAAATCCATTAAGACTTCGTATTGACTACGATTTGTTCTACCACACACCCAAAAATGTTACACCCCACACACACACTATGATAGTCGAATCACTACGTTATAATTTAAAACTGTTAACTACAAACTTGACTTATTGAGTCTAGTAGATGTTCATGGCTGAAAGGCCCTTGATAATCGAATCTGTGCTATTAATACTACTTTAATTACTTTTTTCCCTATCGCGTCGTCAGGAGGTAGCCGATATTTAACTACATAAAGACAGATTAAAACATAGCTACCTGGTTAAAGCCTAGTGATTGTACTTTGCATGAAATTACTTTAAACACGGCTATTTACGGACTGGTTGTTATTATCTCATTTTCTTTAATGAGTTTACATTATACCAAAAAGTTCTTATAATATTTTTTTGTGTTTAAGTAAATTTATTTTTTTTTTTTTTAAATTAATATTGAGACGGTACGGAACTATATTGATGTCTGCCTATGTTGATATAGGCTTATTTAAATATACGGGAACGAAATCGGCCGGAAGTCCTCAAACTACGAAGGATCAATTTCCTTTAATATCTCTCATATAAACTGACAAGAAAACACAATCTTCTAAAGTTTCCCAAGTGTCCGGACCTTTTAAACTTTCGCAATATCTTGCGCACTATATTATATACCTAGTAGTGTTTTAGTTCTCGCGTGCGTTTCCCACGGGCGAGACAAAATCACTGAAATGAGCGCATGTGTCTTGTCTGTCTCTCAACTAATTGACGCTCAGTGTCAATCCAGTTAAGGTAACAACATTGTGTTGTTCCAGAATCAGGTGAAGTTCTGGGGACTTATTTGTTTCGTTCTAATATAGACCGTTGTTGAGTTATACCCCTTGCATAAGTTTGCGCATGTAACCTACTGTAGTGGGGCGTACCTTTGCAAAGTCTTTGGCAAGCGCTTGAATTCCAAGACGGTGACCTGATGGTGAGCAGATGAGCTTGCAAGAGGGGGCTCTACAAATCACTTTGTAGGTCCAGAACCATCTGTGGGACTCTCGCAGGGAACCATAATATCGGCCTTTAAAGCCTACGCCAAAACCAAACACCAACACGAGTGGAGGAATGAGGCTGGCTTAAGGCACTCTAAGCTCTTCATAGATGGAGTGGACTCGGGCTGGACCAGAAAACTCTGGAAATCCAGTAGGAAGCAACTCAGAATTATTTCTGGGGTGTTCACATGTCACTTCGGGGTCAAGGATCTCTTGGCCAAGATGGGACTATCGGATAGTTTAGACTGTAGAATGTGTGGCGAGTATGATGAGACTATGGAACACTTAATGTGTGAATGTCATGCCCTTGCCAGACAAAGAATGAACTACTTTGGTAACGGTTACCCGCAACCAAAGGAATTGCTCTCGGTGAACTGCATCATCCGTTTTGTAGAAATGATGGAGCAAGCTTGGGAGCAGGTATAAAGGAGAGGGCAAATGCACAAAAGATCCCACTGGGTCGAAATGCATCCGAAAGGGCCCTCACCTAGATAAAATAAGATAAGATAAGATAAGACCTGATGGAAGACGTCAAGAAAAATGTTCTAGGTGGCCAGTCTATACGTAGCAATAGTAAGTCAATGGCGGCCATATTTACGATCTTAAGATATTTCGGTGTCATCGTCAATAGTAAATAGGCTAGCTTAGAAAACATTTCATTGAATATTAGGACTCCTTATTGTTTTTTTTTGGAAAACGCATGAGACGCGTTTCCAACAAGGTGTTCGGAGACCATCAAGAATGTTTGTGATGTGGAAGTTAGTCTTTAAGGTATTTGTAACTATAGGCCGAGGTGATGGTACTTATAGTAGTTTATGTGACTGTACATAATGAAGGGCATTAAACACGAGTGTGGGTTTATGAAATCAGCCGCAGGCGAGTTTCATAATAACATCACACGAGTGTGTTAATGCCTAATTATGTACAGTTACATACACTACTTTATCTATCCACATATCATAAGCCTCCATGATGCATTCAGGAGTCGCATATTATGACCGGCATCGCGGCGTTGTTTTCTGGCAGCTGTCATAGTATATTTTTTTAATTCAGAGACAAACTAGAGTCGGTGCCAACTGTCATATCGTTCGATATCTTACTTACGTGCGACATTTGTCAAATTTGTATGCAAATTGACAATTCATTTCGAACTAAACGTCATCTCGACTGATATTAGAATAGAGGTCAAGTCAAATTGCTTTGTTTTTCTGAGGTGTTCGAAATTTGAATGTAATAATAGCATCGAAATCGATGTTATTATTTAGTAATAATAACATTTTCACAGATAATAAATTTGTTCTAACAAAACAGTCTATTTTTATGGTGGCCATAATGTGCGGTTCTTGAACGCATCATGGAGGGTTTATGATATTTGGATAGATAAATATATTAATATAACGTTTTATGGTTTATTATTATTAATATACCTATTTTGTTTATTACGTCGTCGTACACAAAATGTCATAAAATAGAGCGAAGCTGCACTACGCAACGCGAGTGCTCGCTTAAACTAGAGCAAATTAAGTTGACGAGATGGCAATTTCGGCAACTCTTCTTGGGTCATATCAATACAGGATACGAATAATTGCAAGGACATATAACACTTTAACTACAAGGACTCCAACAACAGAGATTTTGGTTTGTTCGAGTTTTTGTAGAAAGCTAGGGACAGGTTTGCTAATATAACCTCAGGCCGCCGAGAGGCCCTTTCTCGGCGTCCTTCTCTTAATTAAATTTACCCCTGGGTGCCCCATAAGAGAGGCTGTACCGTAACAAATCTGTAACAGGCAGCGACGCGGGCCAAACAGGGCAAAAAAAAATCACTCAATGAGATGTAAATAATTTTAATTGGAATATAGTTGTCTTTCTTTTGTTGCGTTCGGTTTTGAAAGTGAACAAATTCTATTATATTTCACATTACAGTTATTTAAATATGTATCGCCATTTTATTGCATGGGCGGCTAAAGGTTTACTTTATATACCAACGTCAAAATGTATACGAATTAAAATATATTTGCTTTGCCACACTGACATGACAGAGAGGGGAAATATATATATATAAAACTAAAGCAGCTGCATTTCTTACTAGTGTAGTGCAATACATAGGTATAACTTATATGTATTGCACTACACTAGTAAGACACCCTGCTGTCGCGAACGTAAAAGCATACCTTATATGATATAAGGTATGCTTTTACGTTCGCGACAGCAGCCCAGCTAGCACACTAATCGGACATATATTTACGTTCGGACGTATAACTTTACGATTGTCCCCATTTTTACGTTACTTAGCTAACATGGTAATCAAGCAGCATATATTTATGCCATAGCGTAAAATATACGTAGCAAAATTATTACATTCATTTCATTCGTTCAATAGTAGTCTATGGTTAGAAGCCTATTATAATACTACCTAATTAAAGAGTAATGATAAGCACTGCACAGTTTACTAAACAGTTGTTCTCCTGTATTAAGTTGTGTTATAATAGTTTTTTGTTTTTATTTACATTACTCCCACCCCACAAAAAGTTATACGTAGTGGTTTTAAATAATTTAGCGAGTACCAAAACACATGTTAGTTTATAATTGAATCAATAATATGTGTAAATTTGTGTAATATACTTTATTACAACACAAGCTAAATATTATAATCATTGCGTTATTAATACTAATTTATAGTTAGTAATCATGATCTAGCTAAAATTAAAAATGCTAGATCATTGTTTCAGGAGACGATAGGAGTTTTGAAACTGAAACCGTATGTGTTGTGACAGAAATCGGAGAAATCCTACGAACATTATATTATTTTCATAGTGTTAAAATTTATCCGGGGTCTCGAGTGACCTACATAAAATTTCGTCCGTCAACGGCTCATATCGTCAAGTTTTATGTGCCAAAATCAAGAGCATGTTAGCATTTGACGTAAAACAAATAGTTTTATGTGCAAGACATATAAATGGTCACATTTTACGTAAATGATGGTATAACATGTTAGCTCATGACGGTAAAATTTTATACGTCGGTTGTGGACATAAAACATGTGCATAAAAGTCGTCATTTTGCTAGTGTGCTAGCCGGGCAGGGCGTCTATAGATGCCAGATCTATAACTTAACAACGCTTAAGAGCCCGTTAACGTGCTCACTATCGCCACTGGTAAATAATTGTGATGATTTTAATTTACTGATAGATATTTCAAAAAGGAGGGCACTACTACACACCGTATTTTGTATTTTTCTTCTTTTTAGGGTTCCGTACTCAAATAGTAAAACGGGACCCTATTACTAAAACTCCGCTGTCCGTCCGTCCGTCCGTCTGTCACCAGGCTGTATCTCACTGATACCGTGATAGTTCCAGCTGAAATTTTCACAGATGATGTATTTCTGTTGCCGCTATAACAACAAATATTAAAAACACAGAATAAAAGAGGTTTTTTCTAGATAATGGTACGGAACCCTTCATGCGCGAGTCCGACTCGCAATAGGCCGGTTTTTTAAATTATTATCGTTAAATTCAAATAATCACAACTATTTACCAGTGGGGGTAGTGAGCAAGTTCACGGGCTCTTAATCCATTTACCATGTCAGAAAGTGTTAATAAATAGCAACTTGCATAGGACCCCTTTTTCTTTGAAGTTCCTAATTGAAACGTCCATCAGGCCGATTCGAAGTTTCTGGCGTAACTTCGAATCGGAAATTAGTTTGATAGGTAGTTCCGGTTTGATTAAAACGCCTCTAACGGGTTATTATTCATCCGAAAATAAATAAACACTAAGATATGATAGCATTGATTGATATAGAAGCACAATATGTTGAATAAATAAATAAATAAATATTTGGAATAGGCCGGCTAGTACAGCCCGGGAAGTACCCCTTGCAAAAGACCGCAACCGTAGTAACATTAAGTATAACTGGTTCTATTCCAGATGAGTAAACTCGTAACTCTCCGAACGAACAATAGGGGTGTAGACACCAAATAAAAAACGCAATAATTATAAACTTTCTCGAAAAAGGATAAAAAATATTGTCAAATGGACAAAAAAAGTAAAGCATGGGATTCACAGAGTTATATAAGTTTTAAGAGGGTTTTCTGTCCCTTTTGCGCAAAACGCACCTTCATAATGTAACTATTGTCATTTTAAGTCATTGACTATGATGCTCGTGGCTCGTGAAGTCACGATCCCCTAGCATTTTCTCTCTCCAACAAGCGATATTAAAACGGTTGTAGCTTCGTAATTTTTGGAGATATCTGAATGGTATTTTCGTCACTAGGCACATATTTTTGCCTTCTTTCTTTTGGAGTAATAATAAATTTTGAGTCTACACCCCTATTTAATTCAACTATCATTTTCCCATACAAAATTTACATTTAGTTTTTTTTGTATGGGATTTATCTACCTGCACGTACAGTCGACGTCAAAGATATGTATACAGTTTCCGCCGTATTATAATGGGACAAGGTGCAAAAGTGTAAACATAAATTTTAGCAAAATTTTTGACCTTCGAGCGTCCGAAAATTAAGTAAAGTAAATACGATTATGGACTCAAAATTTGCAGGCATTTACCTTATACCGATATAATTGAATACGAGTGGTCAAGACCATTCGCTATTTCAAAATAGCATTTCATAATTTTTGACAGTTTTCGAACGAAAGTGTCGAGAGCTCGATAGTCAAAAATCGGTCCCCAGCTGGCCGTGGGAAGTATGGCTACAGCAACTTTTACTGTTAATTTTGTACCTATCATGTTAATACCATGTATGTTGTGGATTTGAATAAACGGTTTATCTATCTATCTATCTAAAATTTGAAACGAATATTATAAGGTTTCGTCGAAAGTTACATTTTTACGTACTTACATACGTTTTATACGGCTTATCGCTATAGGCCTGGGTGCCCTGGGTAGACTATTTGGCAATAAGCAGAGTCACTTTTATTGGTCATTACGGACGATGTTTGCCAACCCGGTCGACTTTATTGCCGTACACAAACGGACACTCACGCCTGTAATTTTAAAAGGAGTAGGTAGCCAGAGCACATGACATTAAGTTTATATTTTCATGTCAACTGATAAATCGGCGCTAATTCATACTCATACTCATTTATTCATAAAATATAAAAATTTACATGTCAAAAATAGAATTATAATATGTCAAATGAATTTGATTATTCAACTAGTATAACATAACAATATTTAGTATACATACCTACGGCTTAATTAAGAACATATAGGTACAGTCATCTACAAAACTATCTGACTCACCAAAGTGCTCATAATATCGTAGACGCTCCTCCGACCATCTCTAGCGTCTAAGAATAATGGGTGAAATTTAAATCTTAAATTTAAACTTTAGAGTTAGGTTTAGAGCTCTGGTTAGAGACTGAAAACTAGCGACTCGCTGAGTCTCAAACCCTTTGCATACGCAGATCATCAATAGGTATTGTAATGTACACGCTTATTCTCGCTTTTAAAACGTGTTTGTGCTGTTGAATGAAATTATTTATTTTGTATCTCGGCATTTCACTATTGTAGACATGTGTAGTGGTTGAACTGATATAAAAGGTACTTGCACAATATAAGCGCGAGCAATAACACTATCAGTATAAACCTTGGCCAAAGTTATCAAGCACTTGACATTTTAATTAACCTAATGGCCAACATTATCATGCCAACATAGCCATCGTATATTTAGTAAATACCAGCCAAAGTAGCCAAATATATCAATAAATAAATATTTATTATAGTAATAAAAACGTGTACCGAAATATTTGGCTGCTACTAACTACACTGCCCAAAAGTAACTAGGGATCAAGTAATTTTTTTGCTTTTTTAGGGTTCCGTAGCCAAATGGCAAAAAACGGAACCCTTATAGATTCGTCATGTCTGTCAGTCCGTCCGTATGTCACAGCCACTTTTTTCCGAAACTATAAGAGCTATACTGTTGAAACTTGGTAAGTAGATGTATTCTGTGAACCGCATTAAGATTTTCACACAAAAATAGAAAAAAAAAACCATTAAGTTTTGGGGGTTCCCCATACTCAGAACTGAAACTCAAAGATTTTTCATCAAACCCATACGTGTGTGGTATCTATGGATAGGTCTTTAAAAATGATATTGAGGTTTCTAATATCATTTTTTCTAAACTGAATAGTTTGCGCGAGAGACACTTCCAAAGTGGTAAAATGTGTCCCCCCCCCCCCTGAAACTTCTAAAATAAGAGAATGATAAAACTAAATAATATATATGATGTCCATTACCATGCAAACTTCCACCGAAAATTGGTTTGAACGAGATCTAGTAAGTAGTATTTAGGGTTCCGTACTCAAAGCGTAAAACGGGACCCTATTACTAAGACTCCGCTGTCCATCCGTCCGTCCGTCTGTCTGTCACCAGGCTGTATCTCACTGATACCGTGATAGTTCCAGTTGAAATTTTCACAGATGATGTATTCCTGTTGCCGCTATAACAACAAATACTAAAAACAGAATATAATAAATAGTTTTTATTGATAATGGTACGGAACCCTTCATGCGCGAGTCCGACTCGCATTTGGCCGGTTTTTTTTTATACGTCTACAATCGTAAACCGCAATTTATTTTACGGAACCCTTCATGTGCGAGCCTGACTCGCACTTGGCCGCTTTTTATTATACTACAATCGCTGTAATACCAGCCCATTCCAACCGTGGCGATAATGGTAAAACCGAAGTAATTAAATTATGAAGGTCCAGAATAAAAGTGACACAGAGTAAGAGAGAGTTATTTTACCATAACAAACCTCAATTGCAGCAATACTCTAAAAGTCTAAAACGTAGATTCTTGATCCCTAGACACTTTTGGGCAGTGTATATGATGTTAACTGTAACGTGAATCTAATTTCCGCCCTAAAACTTGAAAGATCCCAACAAATTGGCGATGAGTCATTGATTTTAACACGTTAACTGCGAAACCGATTTTTTGTACCTAGCATACCATGCGTTGCCAGGTATTTTCTGTCTGGTAGTAAGGTTTCATCGTATGCGAACAAGGTTTTAATGGCCTGGTGAAAGCCATTCATAGAAATATGAACCCAAGATCAACAATATTAAGTTTGAATGAAAGAAATTTCGCGTGTATAAAGTTCATTAGTGGACCTACTTGAACCTTACTTCGCCCGGGAATCGGACAGAAATTTATTGCCCTTTTTTTAAAACAGAGATACCAGGTTTACCAGACCTGTTAAAGCACCAATAAAAAGCTATGCCGTGTTTTTTTAACCTGGTAATGCACTACGGAAACATATTAATAGGGATGGGACAGTAAAAAAAATACATCAAATCGACAAATTTAATACAAATAATGATGAAAATAATTACTTAAAGTGTTTTTCATTAAAACATGGCAAACAATATGATTTATGGCACTGATTGCACCCCGATTTTATTTTCTTAATTTGTGCTGAATATTTTCTCGAGCTGCATTCTCCGTGGACACAGTTGGTGATGATAAATTTAACTTTCTTTTTGGTTTTTTTGGCTTAATAACACGCCTAACGGGAAATATGTCAAAGTCTTCGTCACTACTCGAAAAAATATTATTTGACGCCATTTCACAACACTTTGACACACATTATTTCTTCACAATTTATCACACGACTAAAACGTAGCCCTCACAACTGAAAACACGTGCGCACTATCGACAACAAACAAAGCACTCGACAGCACTAACCGCGGCGCACGCGCCCCTCCCCCGCTGCTACCCGCTCAGTGCGGCTACCAGGCCTACAAATCAAGGCCTGGTATTCGCACTGAGCTTATTCAATTTAACTCAGTGCGAACTATGTCTGAAAAACCTGGTGCATTTTTTAATCGTTAAACGTCATAAGCTTACAAAATGGACCATAGATGTATAACTATTTCGCTCGTACGCGTAGTACTTTACGAGTTACGGCGCCCGCACCGAGCGAGATGGCACGATTTTAGAGCGCGCACAGACAGAAAGCCATCAACCAGGCAAATAATGCCTTGTTTCGCAGCGAACGTGTTAAGGTCATAAAAGTCGTAGTTATATTAAATTATCTTAATATATAACATTATGTGATTACAGGATAATTCGGGGACTCTACTTCGGATGCAATTATACTTCGTTTTTAGACAATGATATCACAAAACATGTGAAACTAACTATGGACCTACATATATAACATATATTATATAGTGTTGTCAGCAGACACCAACAAAAACACAACAGTCATAATTATAAGCAAACTGTCAACACCAACTTTTAACATTTTTACTCGTATTTCCAATGTCTAAATTGTACAGTTGCTATTCAAAGAATAGTTATCGTTGTGGTGAAAACAAGTGATAAAATGTTGTCGTATTTTCTTCTTCGAGATACTTTTAATACACTTTCTTTGATAATAATACACAGTACCTATTATTTAGTACTTAGTTATCAATGGATGGAAAAATATTCTACAGAAAAAAGACTCAAAATTGCGACCAGACGAAATCTGCCACCACCGTTCAAAGCAAATGAATAAGGAACTTTTGATGACGGTTGTCACGTAAGATTCTACGTAATTTAGAACATAGCTGCTAGATGGCGCTATTGTTATTAAGAGGAACTACTGTTGAAGAGCTTCAGTTTCGCAGTGCGCTGAAATGGAACACGTATAATGTAACAGAAACCAGGTGGCACCACTTACCTTGAAGTTCTGAAACTATTTGGATTGACTTTTGGCAAAATGAGTTGAGGTTGAAATATAATTCATGTTTTAAGATAATAGTACAATTTTTTGAAAGAGAGTTTAAAATATATGTTATGCTAGATTTTTCTTTATAGTCTATGCCGCGGCTTTTATAGTAGGTATAAACAGAACAATATTCTACCATCTGTTATAACATAAAACTATTTTTATGTAGGTTACTTATTATTGTGGATTATAAAAAAAAAAGGTGAATGAAAAGAATGACAAGAATAAAGAAATACATTAATGTGAAAAATTACCCGGACAGCTTTTTTTTAAATTAATTTTATGACATTGGACCTTGGTAAATTGTCTGCGGCAATCACTAACAAAGTGGTCAAAATTAGTTAATGTTTCTATAATATACCTAGCCGGTCATGGTATGGTCTCATTTGTTCGAACAATCAAAGGAACAAAAAAATATTTTACTTTGTTTATCTATCGAAATATCATAAAACCTCCATGATGCGTTCAAGAACCGTACATTATGACCACCATAAAAATAGACTGTTTTGTTAGAACAAATTTCTTATCTGTGAAAATGTTATTATTGCTAAATAATAACATCGATTTCGATAATATTATTTCATTTAAATTTCGAACATTTCTGAAAAACAAAGAAATTTGATTTGACCTCTATTCTAATATCAGTCGAGAAGACGTTTAGTTCGAAATGAATTGTCAAGTTGCATACAAATTTGACAAATGTCGGTAAGTAAGATATCGAACGATATGATAGTTAGAGCCTCTGAATTAAAAAAAAAACTATGACAGCTGCCAGAAAATAATACCGCGATGCCGGTCTTAATATGCGGCTCCTGAATACATCATGGGGGCTTATGATATGTGGATAGATAAAGCAGTGTATGTAACTGTACATAATTAGGCATTAAAACACTCGTGTGATGTTATTATGAAACGAGCCGAAACACTGGTGTTTAATGCCCTTCATTACAGTCACATAAACTACTATTTACGAAATGTTCAGATACCATTGAAACCGTTGTAATCATTGAGTTGTAATACACATTGGGCCATGTCCGTTCCAACGCTACAGTGATTGGGTCATACGAGGAAGCACTGTAGTAAAGCATGATGTTGTTATAAAGACCTTTTTCATCACACTTGCTCGTAAAGGGTGTATTATAGGATTTATAGGCAAGTTTATAGAGCAGATATACCCGATTTACCTACCGCGGGAGTTTTGGATTTATAACTCCCTAGGGAGTTATGAGTTTCTGTGTGATCTGATTGGTTAAAAACAAATCAAACAAATTGGTTGGCAAATCTAGTTGGCCGCGCGTCACAAGAATTCTTCTCTGTGAACCAATGTTGAAAAAAATCTAGCAGGCCATGAGGCGCCACCCTCCTCAAATCTGTAAGTGAAGTTGTCAATTTCGTTAATTTTTGAGTTGTGCGGTTGTTGGAAACTTAGATTTTTCTGTCTTTTGTAGTTATTTATTTCCTCGCAAATGTGACGAAAAACATTGTGTGTATCACGGGCAGTAAGGGGATTACAAACTTGACTCATTAAAAGCCCTCCGCCTTTGGCGTCGGGCTTCTAATAGACTCTCGTTAGTAATCCCCTTCTTACGGCCCTTAATGCACAATGTACTATTTCATCATAAACTAAGTCTTAATATTACCATCAAATTAGAAGCCAGTAAATTAGTAGCAACAAAACAAAAGACATAATTCACCTCAAAGGACACGGAAATTTAAATTATTTGCGGCCAGACAAAACAAATTAGGCCAATTCATCAAGGATTCTTCTTCCTTCAAAGCATGTAAAGTAAAAGTCGATATTTATATTCGATTATCGAGTTTAACTTTGTCCCATTATTATTTTATTATTATAAACGGCAAGAAAAAGACAATGGAAAGACCTCGATGAAATGAAGACGTTCAAATCTTCGCAGCAACCGCATATTTGCTAAACGTACATGTAATTGAATTGAAATGAGTTTTGCTTTTGCGCTCTGATAAGTTAGGCCACGCCACAGGACACAGCAATCGCCGGATCGCTTCCGTGGCGTTTGGCGCGACTTTACGCCTGACAACTTGCGCGGCGAGTCTCCCATTAGGTACGGATAAACACGGCCTTTAGCTTATTGTGTACTAACCATCGACTTACTATTACTACGTATAGACTGGCAACCTAGGACATTTTTCTTTCCATCAGACCGCCATCTTGGAGAAATCATGAATGTGCAGTAGATGCAATTTTAGGTGCGATAATCTTCTGATTCTTGCTCAGCACAACTTTCTCGACCGTGTGCCATGCATTTTATCGTGTTGTCATGAGACGTAGGTCTATTGGGAGACGGGTCAAGTGCTCAAAATGACCAACACACGACTCTAATTAACATGTACGACATGCCAATTTTGAAGTGCGACTCTCCTTCTTTTGGGATCAAGGTAACCATGAACGCTTTTATTAGTACCTACAGTCATAAATAAAGTATAAGATACAGCTCAAACATGCTATCAGAGAAAATCTCATTCGGTCTAATTATCCGGACAGCATTTCGTTTCGTTCCCTATAAAAAAAAAATATTCGAGTTATTCCAAACATTTTGTCAAATTTTGCTAAATCAGCCTAACTGTTCCCAAGTAGGTACTAAGCTTACAAATTAACAGCTTTATACCAACCATCCCCTCAAGCCAGGATTTAAATGTAAACGTATTTTGACGACCAAACTTGTTTAATTTTTTCTAAATGTTTCAAATTGTCGCAAATTGCCGTCTACGTTATTTCGCGTCACGGCTCGGTACTTCAAAATTTCATGATAAAGGAACTTTACCAGTCTCTCAATCTAATCGGGAATTTGGAAACATAATTTGTCAAGCCGGAAGGATTAAATTGAAGACTGTGAAGCAATTTCAGTGAAATATTAATATTCTATCGCTTGTAAGGTCAGGCAAGAAAAAAGTAAGAAAATTCTTATTTCAACCAGAGTGGATTACTGGATGTGTAAGGTTTTTTTAACTTAAATGATAATTCATTATTCATTAACAATACCAATACCGACCTATATCACCGAGTCGATTAAACATTGTAACAGTTTGACTATCGCCGAGTAACATGTTAATTTGTTTCCCGTTCTGACACGCTCAGGGCGCGAAACACATTGAAATCAAATTGGTATGGCTGGACTCGACTCCCACTTGTGTGGAGAATCGATTTCAACGGTATGTTGGCGCTTTTTCTATATTTATTGATATAATTGTTATAAGACGACAACTGTATACATGTTTAACTTCAACAGTACAATTTAAACCATGTTCACTATCATTTTAACTATATGATAACTTTTTCTGTGACCATGTAAAATGTAAAATTTTGAACCCAGCTACACATTACAATTAAATATAATACAACGCATATACTTAATAAATGCAATAAGCACTAAAAATGTATTTATGCAAAGTCTTTTTCCCCAAAAGATCCATTTAACATATTCACTTCTGGGAGCCCGATTAGTGGGCGCCTACGCCGTAGGCGCTTTTCGCTACATACGAGCGATTTTTGGGACTGAATGTTTTAAATAAGATGATGTTTTGTATGGACGTTCCTCATTCCTTATTAAGAAAGCCCAACCACTAACTTACTAAGAAAGCCTAACCAATGAGCATCGGAATCGCTAACAAAGTATCAAAAACCTCGAAACACTTAAGCTTAGAAAAGTTGGAAAACCTTCGACCTTTTCATTTCAAAGTTCAATATCTCAAAAACAGCTGAACCGATTTTGTTAAAACGTAGCTAAGAACCATCTCGATCACATAAGCTTTTGAATAAAAACCGCATTCAAATCGGTCTATTCGTTTAGGAGCTACGATGCCACAGACACACACACACACACAGACACACAGACAGACAGATACACAGACAGACAGACACACCAAACTTATAAATAAATAAATAAATATTACGGGACAATCTTACACAAATCAACCTAGGTCCACGGTAAGCTCAGTAAGGCTTGTGTTGTGGGTACTAGGCGATGATATATATAATAGATACATACATATAGATACTTATATACATAAACAACATCCATAACTCAGGAACAAATATTCGTGATAAATAAATACACAAATAAATTCCCTGACCGGGATTCGAACCCGGGACCTCCAGCTTCGTAGGCAGAGTCACTACCCACTGGGCTACGGAGACTTATAACACCCCTCTTTTTCCGTCGGAGGTTAATAAAATGAGGTCTTTCCGTGTAATTTTTACCTATACTGCATTTACTGCCAAGAATCGTTACGTGCCACGCTCGTAGCCAACCCCATGGTTTTATTCGTATGTACCGGAAAGCGACTACCGGCGTAGGCACCCACTAGGCGGGTTCATAGGCTGGAAGGACGACAATGGGATCTAAGTGAATAATTATTATCTTAACAACATCAGTTCGATAAGTATTAAACGGTCTTTATATATATGTGCTTAGGCATCTATCAAAAATATAAGAAAAAGCTACTTGGCATATCAAGTAAATAAGCCAAGAATGTGGTTTACTACTTTTAAGCCTTAATACTATTGGCTCTGGAGCTAGATATCTAGCTCGCTCGCTACACAAACAATCACCAATTTGCAATTTTAATTTGACTCTAGTAAATTAACGTAAACGATTTACTTAACCATGGTCATATCCTTTACGAAGTGTTTTGAAACCTCGACTTTATAATTAACAGTACAGAGTTGATTTTGCAAATATTCATTTATGTAAAGTGAGACGCTCGGAATGAAAATAGTTATCCTATGACTCCTAATTCCTAAACCAAATATCCGTGTTTCACTTTGTTTTTAGAATGTGAACTTTATTTCGTATTGTGTAAATTTGTGTTTGCAGTATCATAATAAAGGACTAAGACACGATATTCTAAAAGCTACTGGTAATCTCTCTTTTCGAGATAGTGCTCGCTGTAGTAATTTAAATTTAACCCAATTTCGGAGGAACATCAATTCAGTGCTGTGCAGTTTACAGCAAGTAATTTAAAAAAGTTTTTATTTAGGTTAATGCAATAAATTGCTAACTGCATTTAGGAAACTGGAAAACGTTTCATTTTATAAATCCCAAGACTAGCTACGTTCATCATTTGGAGAGGTTTGAATTTGCCGGTGTCAGTTTATTTTGATTTTAATTTATTATTTTGAGGTTACTTTTTTGGATTATATATACAGTTTCAAGTATTGACGACGATAAATAGCGAATAGAATATGAATACTTAAATACATAGAACACATCCACGACTGAGAAACAAATATTCACGCTCAACACACAAATATTTACCCTTACCGGGATTCGAACCTAGGCTAACCAGTCGTCGAACTCCAGAAGATGGTATCTATCATGATTATCTATGGTTTCGTCTCCAAATGCTTATTATCGTCCCTAATGCCGTCTCCTTGTGTAACTGTTTTTGTGTAATGTACAGTTACATTGAAACACTTACCTTTCGCCTTTGTTATTTTAACGAAAAGGGCAAAAAGTTCCGTGTTTCAGATTCCGTCACCGTAACAACAAGCAAATACGCAATTTTTCATACAAGAACCTAATAATAGCATAGAACCTAATAATAGGATGACGTAAGTACATACATCAATTGAACAGATAAAGGATCTCTCCGTGACATCGACCTTCACCTCAATTGCACAGTTGCATGTGAACATTGTGAACATAATTTGTCACTATCTATGCCATGCTATGATAACATTGATAACTACCGGAACACTAACATTGCACGTTCGTTCCGCACTCAAATAAGTTCGAACCTCAGAGCATAGAATACTAGAGAGAGGACAAGCCGCCGGCGGCCGCGTCGCAGTTGTTAGCTCAATGGGCATACCCTGCCATACTGTGCACGCGTGCTGATCGCAGAGAATATTACGTTCCTTACCAAAATGCCTGATATGATGCGCGTGTATTGTCCAATAAGAGCGTAGGTATGCAAGTGTGTGTGTTTTAGATATGTGCGTGCTTTGTTTTGTCAATTACTTGGGCTTTGCATGTGTGGGTTAATGTAGTTGCGACAGGTGTACTCAATACTAACCGGCCGGCATGTCCGATCTCCTTATATTCATACATCAGTGGTTCGAACAATTCGCGCGTTCAAGTCACGTACATGTATTTTGACGTCATCCTATTATAATATGAAAATATGCTTGTTTGTTTCTGTAGGTACGTAAAGGAAACTGAAACACGTACCTACCTTTATTATCCCTTATCGTCATAGTAACACGAGCGGAAAAGGTATCGAAAAAAGCCATTTGTTAAACACGTTTGGTTTATTTTGTGAACAGTTTCTTTGTGGGTGCCTGATAAGGAAAAACGAAGTCATTACCAGAGGAGTAAACACGTAACGTTTCAAACGAGCGTTAGGACAACTTAACTGTCATTCTCCCATACAAAAAATGACATTTAGATCTACCTGACGCGCGTACAACGCGTTACGCGACTTACGCGATCGACCTGCTGGTTCTATCCGTCATTCTTTAAACATCAAATTATTTCAACACTTCAGATAGATAGCATAAAAAAAACTTCAATGAGTAACGCATGTTATGGCCATAACAGCTATCAGGGACAATTTTTAACCAGCGCAGAAATCGCGAAAGTTCCGCTATTGTTACCAGGAGATAAGGACGACAATATTAGATTGTTAACCAAGGGTTGAAAGTGACCCATTGAACCCGAGATATTTCTGGCGCTCGAACGAAGTGAGAGCGCCAATTGTTCGAGGGTTAAATGGGTAATTTCACCCGAGTTAAACACTCTACTTTTCATTTCGACTGTGAGGAAAAATAATTTAATATCAACCTATTATCGTAATAAACAACTCGTTAATGCTGATATAGCTGAGTGTCGATTTGTGAAAAGTTTTTATTTTAATGATTTGACGTAACTCTATTATCTTCGACTCCGTGGCTGACCGTAACAATAAAAAAAAAATACTTTCCACCCTAGGGGAGAAAAAGCTATTTTCCACCCGGCTATATGCCCATGAAAAATCAACTTTCAGAGCAGGAGAGATGAAAAAAGATAATCCCTAACAGTACACAGCACAGGTTTCTCGTCCGCGGAGGCGTCTGCTGGTACATAGTAGAAAGAAGGAGCAAGAAACATATTATTTGGGTACATTGTTTAACGAGGGGCGTAAGTGGAACATTGCAAACGAGAGTCTATCAGAAGCTTTTCATCACATTTACGAGGAAATAAATAACTACAAAAGACAGAAAAATCTATGTTTCGCACCAATCAAAAATTGTCGAAATTGACAACTTCACTTCCAGATCGTGCGAGTGGAGCGCGAAGCTTCAACATTTCAACCAATCACAGAACAGTATCCTTGCAGCGCATGGCCTACTAGATTTTTATTTCAACCAATCACAGAGCTGAATTTTTGTGGCGCGCGGCCACCTAGATTTGCTTTAACCAATCAGATCACACACAAGATTCTTGCAGCGCATGGCCTACTAGATTTTTATTTCACCCAATCGCAGAGCAGAATTCTTGTAGCGAGCGGCCACCTAGATTTGCTTAACCAATCAGGTCACACACAGGCTCATACTCCCTAGGGAGTTACAAAAATCCATAACTCCCGTGGGAGGTAAATCGGCTGTAGCTGGTCTATAACACCCTTTACGAGCAAGTGTGATGAAAAAGTAGATAATCTCGCTCTCGCTTCTTGTCTTGCCAATTTTTCTCTTCAGCATCATTCTATTATCTCCCAGGAGTAGAAGATGTCAAGCACGCTAGCTTTATAAAAAATCGAAGGCTTCTCTTAACCTTCCTATCCATCCAAAATCAAGGAAGCAGTATTATATAGGAGTATTTTGTATAAGTATAGTAGTATTTTCCTCTACGTGGCGACGCCAATGTCTACAGCGCAGAACTGTAAACTGTTTTTGTAAACTACCAAGAGAGAAGGACATTAAAGAGGCAACTCTGATACTGACCAGTTTTTTTTTCTCCGCGGCGAGTGCGCCCGCGTACTATGTTGCTCCGAGTCTTGGCCTGAGGCTCCGAGCTTTTTCTTTTAAGCTACCAGGAGAGACGGACATTAAGAAGGTGCTACAGCTACACTGACCATTCTTTCTTCTCCGCGGCGAGTGTGCCGGCGTGCTGTGTTCTGAGCTCTGGTCTCCAGCGTACTCGGTGCCGCTGCTGTCCGGGCCGGGCGCCAGCGAGAACGCCGTGCCCGCCGGGCACCGCTCCCGACTCCGGCTGCGCTGCCATCGGCTCTGGAAGTAAAAGGGTTCTTTGAAACAATATGCCACATTAGATGAGACTAGCTCATTCCTCGTAAATCTTGGCTCCAAGGTCAAACCATAAAATCAAAAGTCAGACTGATGTGAGGTAAAATTATTCCAAATAATAAATAGGAGACAAATGTTGAATAAATCAACAAAGGACGGTCTTTATACAAAGCAATGAACCGAAATGATTTAAGCCCGATGAAATCTCAGGCATTTCCCATTATTATGCAAAATATTTCGTCGAAGAAGCCCTGGTACGGCTTGCAGAGTAAAACGTATCGTTTTTAATGTTAACATTCGCGTAAAGAGACAGCAAAGTTATTCAGCAAATATTATACAAGAATAATAAACAAGAACAGAAATAAAACTTACAAACTAACTAAACTTAACTTAAACCCTGTGAACCTAAACTATTATAAAAAAAACAGACCAAGTGCAAGTCGCGAACCGAGGGTTCCGTACAAACCTTATATTTATTAAAAATATTTTTATTATATTATAATGTAACAAAAAATTTACGGTTTTCGCAATTTTTCCTTTATCTGTGTCTATAAGACGTTGCTTCGTACCAAATTTCAAGATTCTGAGTTCACGGGAAGTACCCTGTAGGTTTTGATTTCCTTGCGAATTTCGAAAATTTGTGGCATAAACGGCTGTATCTTTTGATTGCGTTGGTTTAGAAGTTTGATTTTTTTACGATCCAAGAAACAGTAGACGTGAGTATTTGATATAAATTTCAGTTTGATACCTTCACGCGTTCCTGAGAAAAAGGGTCTTGATAGACGGACGGACGGACAACAAAGTGATCCTATATGGGCTTCCGCTTTTTCCTTTCGAGGTGCGGAACCCTAAAAACTAATTATATTTTATCTTATTTTTTATCTTTAAGGTCAGTCTATCTGCAGCTCAGTCGTTATCCTCAGAGTTATCCTCTTGTCGGTGGAGTATTTTCCACTTCTCTATGTCGTACGCCAGCCCCTTGACTCGCTGATACGACACTACACCCACCACACCACCCGACCGACACCTTTATCTCGACACGACAAAAGCTCTTATTCCCTTTTAATAAAGACTTTTGACGTCTTCGTTTGCGTAGGTACTTTTGTTGTTTTGTACTTTTGACTGTACCAATAACTTTATCCCAAGCGTGTTTATCGGAAAATAGGGTAACTTCGAAACGAAATGCAGTTGACTGTGCCAATTCAGTTTTTATCGCTTTTCTATACAATGCAGTTTTCGTTCACCAGACAGAGACATATCGAATAGAACTACGGTGCGAAATATATTAAATTGTTCATGCATATTTTTTGCAACAATGTAATCTTTTCATACTTATACTCATTTATTTATAATATTATATAAATATTACACTAAATAAATACTTATGTAATGCAATAACATTTTTTAAACTGACATTAATAAAAAACTAAAAACTACCTATAAATAAAAAATATCTCCCAAATCAGTGCCGATGGGTAAGTGTGCCCAGAAGGCTGGCCGCATTGCCACGTTGTATGGTGATACTGACACGTTGTGTAAAGTATTGGCCAGCCCTCTGGTCACCAGTGGTTTCTTTTAGGCGCGCCGCTAAATCTTTATAAATGCGGCGTGCGCTTGGTCCCCACGGCCCCAGAGTCTCGACCCCAAACGCCTCAAACATGTAACCGCTACCGAGGGTGCTGTATTTGCGGCGTTTGAGGTCTTCTGCTGTAGAAGCAGCATTGCCGGCATTTTTGCTGGTACCTGGAAGATGGGACGGTGCGAGGGTGTCTACACATGTAGCATCCCAGACCAGGGGCCGACCCATCATCCAAGGCACCAGCGTCATGCCGTCGGGCCTCTTGCCGTCGTCCCTTGCCAAACCAACGGGTTCCAGGATGGCTGGAACTTTGACGCTGACAAGAGCCCTTCGGATGACATCATTTATACTGGCGTGACGGGGTATGCGCCCAGTGCTTCTACTGCAGGAGAGACCGTGGTGACCCAGGCTATCCACCATCGCCCCGCATTGGCACCGATGTGGGGCGTTTGTTTTTGCCCCTATTCACAAACTAGTCGCCGTAACTGACCAAACATTCCTCAGTGCAATGGGCAGCCTCCATGGCCCCGAGAGAAGGGGTTAGAATGTTTTCAATCAGTTTTTGGGCGCTATGCAACGAGGACAAGAAGGCAGGCAGTGATACACTGGAAATTTTGCGGATCCCCAGGCCACCGTGCCGAATAGGTAAAGTGGCCTGGGTCCAGGACCGTTACACTAAATTACATTTATAAGGGTTTTATTATTAAATACAACTATTAAAGTACTAGTTTAATATTTCGATCGAACAAATTAACGACAAGATGGCGTTTTGACAGTACAAGTACATACCACAGAGCACTAAATGTTCTGTGGTACATACATACCAATTTTATTTGAATTGCATAGGCTGCCAACGGAATGGATCTATCGAATGGATAATGCTGGGGCCTAACTTATTCAGATATCTACCTATATATTTTTAAAGTGTTTAAAGTCTCCAAAACTCAAATTTTTCCCTAGTCACCTCAAATGGCTTGTTTTTTCTCAAGCTTGGCCCGTGCGCTACGTGCCCAGACTTCGATCTTTCTAATGACGAGCTTGCCCCGCCTCCTCGGCGTTCTCGATGTAATTTCTTTATCGCGGCTCTGATGTTAAACCGATAGCTTTTAAACGTATATTCACGCTTAAAAGTAACAACATGTACATTGAAGGAATTTATTTTCTAGAAAGTGTGTATTTTTATCGATATAGGGTCCGGACAATTAATAATGACATTATCTATTAGTAATGTCCATACATTGTACTTGTAATGCTATTGTCTTAACTTCGCATTAAAACGCATAATAGTCAAGTCCAAGATTATCCATCCGTATTAGAACGGAATGGCTCTTCTCTTCACATTAAACAGTAAAACTACAGTAAAGTACAGCAAATTGCCTCTCCACAGTAATTGTCTGAGCAGATTGCTTTGGATAAAATGAGCTGAACAAGCACTGAATATCCTATACAGTCGTATTCATAAGTAGCTACTTATACGCGTGCAAGCGACAATCTTACACAAATCGAACGATTCCCATAGTAAGCTCAATAAGGCTTGTGTTATGGGTACCGGTAGACTGGGTTACTTTAGGAAAAAATGGGGCTACTTTGATCATTTAGAATGTAGTATAAAAGCAAAACTATTTGAAATGAAGAAGATTTAATCGAGTATACAGCAAGATAGATAACTAATATATTCACTGCCACAGTTCACCCACAAGTAAAAACAATGATTTCGGAGAAAAACCCATTTGATCAAAGTCGCCCCGCGATACAAAGTAACCCCAGTTGACGGTACTAGACGACGATATATTTAATAGACATAAATACAAAGAAACAAATATTAATGCTCATCACACGAATATTTGCGCTTACCGGGGTTCGAACCCAGGTCCTTCAGCTTCGTAGGCAGCACTGGCGGCGCGTGAGAATTTTCACTGGACAACCCGGAACAAAAAAGGCCTTTTTTAGGGTTCCGTACTCAAAGAGGAATAAAACGGGACCCTATTACTAAGAATTCGCTTTGTCCAGTGACCAGACTCCGTCTGTCTGTCTGTCTGCCTGTCTGTCCGTCTGTCACCAGGCTGTATCTCATGAACCGTGATAGTTAAACAGTTGAATTTTTTACAAATGATGTATTCCTGTTGCCGCTATAACAACAAATACTAAAACACAGAATACAATAAATAAGTAAGGGGGCTCCCATACAACAAACGTGATATTGATAATTAGAATATTATCATCAGTCAGGATTAAAGGATGACTCACGCTAGAACGGGCCGTTTTCTAAGAAAAACGACGGCGTTTTTGCGCGGCCGTGGCATGCCCAAGCCCGGCCGAGCCACGTCCAGGCCTCGCCGACACCGAGCCGTTTCCGAGCCTCACCCGTGGCTCGGCCGGGCTTGGGTATGGCTCGGCCGCGCAAAAACGCCGTCGTTTTTCATAGAAAACGGCCCGGGCCGGATACGGCCCGTTCTAGCGTGAGTCATCCTTAACTCGTTTATCACAAATACCTACTACCTACTCACTTGCACTCGGTCAGTGTGCAAGCAAGCATGCATATTGTATATTTATTTGGTACAAATTTATTTGTAAACTAGTTTCCACCTGCGACTTCGTCTGCGTAAACCCGGGATAAAAATTATTTTATATTTTAATCCAGGCTATAAACTATCTTCGTGCAAAATTTCATCCAAATCAGTTCAGCCGTTTAAGCGTGATTGAGTAACAAACATCCAGACATCCAAACATCCAAACTTTCACATTTATAATATTAGTAGGATTTTAAACTTTTACTAGATAAATTATAGTAACTATAGAGCGTCCCAAAAATCACACAAGATTGGAATTCAAAAGAAAACATACCTATTTTTTCCGTAAATTTTCATTTTGTTATTTAACAGCCATTTAGAGACAGTGATGTCCGCCGATTGTCTTTCAAATTTAACTATTCGATGCACAAAAATGTGTTGATTAAATCGGCCGCATATTTCTTAAGACTCTTTTTTGTCTTTTTTAAAACTACTAGACTTCTGTTATTGAATCATAACGTATACGCAGTATTATATTATGTAGTTATGTATGGAATAACCTTCACGTCATTTCTGACGCATGTGGAAAACTTGTGAAATTTTCCATGACCATTTCACATGTATGTTACTGAATTTGTTAATTAAGCGTTGAATTTCCTCCTTTAATTTAGGTCCAGCTTTGTGTACCACTGGATTTTTCTATAGGGTAATTTGAAGACACATGTCAATGCCAACAAACCCAGAACCACCCGCGCAACAAAGGAAGAAATTCAACGGGACGTCGACGGAATTTAACCTAAGCATAATAAAATGCAGAAATATCTGAGTTTTCTTTTTTATTAAAATCCAGCGTGATTTTTGCGACATACCTTTATGAGTCGTAACAACAACAATAACAACGTTAATTCAAGATATTTGAAAACCTATATTGGACCAATTCCTACTGCAATAATTGTTTGACCATCTTAGATTCATCATCATCATAAATTTAAGAGCCAGGCTCTTGTCGGTGGAGTAATCGCCATTCTGTTCTTCTTTCTGCCACTGTTTTGAGCTCCTGATACGACATTACATTAACTTTCTCTTTAGCTTGGTCCATAAACGCACGTCTTGGCCTTCCTCTGCCTCTCCTTCCTTCAATTTTTCCTTCAATTATAGTTTTTATGTAATTGTCATGTCGTATCAGGTGCCCCAACATATTTCCCCGTCTGTTTTCAATAGTTTTTAGTAGACATCTTTGTTCTCCTATCAAATTTAGAACCTCTTCGTTTGTTCTTCTTTATTATTAGATCTTAGATTAGTTTGTGAATATTGTTCAGTGGGTACATACCTACCGTATTTGGCCACTTAAAATTTTCATCATAATCATAAGCTGACAACTTTTTCCCTTTGACGTCGCCCAAAATATAAATACCCATTCTTGTATCACTGCAAATGCAAATTACTCTAATTTACATTCATATAAGAATGTAAAACACGACCTACGCATTAGAATCTATTGTGCTTTTATTAGCGTTATTAGCCATACATACGCACAGTGGACAGTATGTACCAATCCATGAACGTATAATTAGTTTAAAACAACCGACATTATCATTAAAATTGTCTGAAATGACAGGCATATAAGCAGCATCGCCGACAACACGTAACAGTGACAATCATGGCGTTCAGAGACAAGGTCGTACTTGTGACGGGTGGGAGCTCAGGCATCGGCAAAGCGATATCCATACACTTCTCTAAAGAAGAAGCTAAACTGGTCATCGTAGGACGCACTAAAGCGACGATTGATGAAGTCAAAGACGTCTGTACGAAGAACAGTGGGCACGAAGCTATGGGGATTGTAGCTGATGTGAGTAAGGACGGTGATGTTGAAAATATCGTGGAGAAGGTGACTCGAGCGCATGGGCGTCTGGATGTGCTCGTGAACAATGCCGGGGTGTTCATCTCTGACGATATCTTCACGGCTACAGCGGCCAGTTTCGATGCGCACATCAACACGAATCTGCGTGGGACGTTCAATTTGACGAGGCTGTTCGTGCCGCTGCTGATTAAGGCGCAGGGTAAGACCACTTTAGTAGCGAATTTATGTTTACAAAACCCTAAAATGAACGAAACCCAATTTTAATTATACACCTGCTGTTCAGAAAAGAGTCATTGTTGCCCCCAAATTAGGAATTCAAATTTTCCTCTTATAGGGTGTGAAAAGCAGTATGTGCCGCATTTGAATCCCTTGTTACGCTCAAGATTTTATTTTAGAATACCTTGCCACGCTCGGGATTTTTTGTTTCACTCAGCATTCAATATACCACCCTCACCGTATTTTTATAATTTTGCTCCCACGAGACACAATCTACTTACTATTAAATATAATCACAGCCTACGCTTAAGTGCAGGCAATCAGTGCGGTTGGTTCCACTCAAATCTGTATACAAATTAATACAAAGTAGGTAACGCATTTTGGAAATCAAGGAAGTCGCCAGGAAAGTCTAAATAAACAGCGTCACTACACTAAATTGTTAGCGTCATATAAATACCCCTGGGGGGCTAGCACACTAGGCTTTATGTCGCGTTTTACGTGACGTTCCAGTACATTTTCGCCGACATAAAACCTAGTGTGCTAGCTAGGCTGTAGCAAGTGTTTACCCATCTAGATCCCTCTCTGTGACCCACCTTTTCTCTCAGTCAGTCATAAACTAGATACGAAAGAGCAATAAGGTAATAATATACTGAACGAGGTTAAGATACTTCTAAGGAGAGTGTTGTAAATATTTGATAATGAAACATGTGGTAATAGGAATCAGTAAGATAAATGTCACACTACCCTTGGGGTACACCCATATAAATTTTTCAACAAATTTGCTCATAACGTGCCTCTTATTGTGCTGCTTTTAGGCTCATAATCCTGGGTATTAAACACGCGTGTTTAATAACATTACGACACTCGTGTAGTTATGTTTATATCCCGATTAAGACACGTTGGCACCTTGCAGCAAGGTGTATGTATGGACTCTGCGCATTCTTAAATTGACCGGGTTATACAGGTTTGTTTTTAATTCTCGGCCAATGGATTCTTACTCGACTAAACAAATTAAATTCTTCTTGTGAGTTAATTGATTATTTATTTTTGGATATGATATAGAAACGTTTCATTTAGTAAAACTATTTACTTTTGATAACATTTTACATGAATTTATATCGAATAAGAAAATATTTATTTTATTTTGTATTGGCTGTTTAGAGTACTTTAGAGATTTCATCTAAGCCTCGCTGCGGGCGCACTGCGCAAACTTCGCGAAAGAAAAATAGTTGCGCGCCATTATAAGTAATATCACAAATATTTGTAAACATTGATGATGCGTGTTTGGTTATTATTAAAAATGTTGACTCGTGGTGAAAAGAAAAGTCATAAATAGAATTGACGCCACTGTACATTCTTGGAGATGTACAAATGTATGTGAGTAAAAACCTGTTGTCATCAATAACTAGACGAAACAACTTAGGAGCCTGTAACATTTTCATTTTATGAAAAGGATTTTTTCCTCGCAAATGTGTTGAAAAACGTCGTATCACACGCGTGAGCTTCGATAATTACATCCTCGGCTCTATTATCACGCTCACCTGCGGTTCGCGTGACAATTCCGCCTCTGATGTAATGATCAACATAGCTCACTTGTATCACAATGTACTATTATCGTAACTTAAGTTTCTATGTAAAATGGACTCAATCTTATAATTAAGCCCATTTATAAGTAAAAAGTGATAACCTCTTGACATATCTTTTTATATTAACTTATTTGCTCTATTTCTTTTACAAGCTTTATATTAACTTGACCTATTCGTATCTATGTATAAGTACCCGTGTAAGAATATAAGTATGTAAGTTGTCTGTCAAAATTTGCAATCCATTTTTCAGTCACTTGCCGTTATCCGATTGAGCTGAAATTTTGCTTAGTTTGGATGACAATTCAATATTATGGTACCATTGAGCTGATCAGATGATGGAGACAGAAGGTGACCATGGTAATTCAGTATAATTAACCAACGTAACCCCGCTGAGTTTGGGCTCGTTAGAATTGTCTCAATTAATTTAATAATGAATTCATTAGTTGATGATGATATACAGAAAAGTACAGTCGGCAATAAAAGCTTGTAGCAAAACATGAAATTTTTGTCAGAAACTTATTTACCTCAAAACATATTACGATTAAATCGGTTCAATACCTTGCCTTTGGTTTCTTTTAAAAACAACGTAGTATGTACGCTAATATTTAGGTACTAACTTCGAAAATGTTCGCTGCCGTCTACAAAGCAAATATTGAGTCGGTATAAACGGTTGTTTAAATAATTAGATACCCAATGTATCCAATTGCCATTATAACAAACCATTTAACTCTGTCACATGTCACTGGCTTGTTATAATGATTATATTTGCGTGCAGGTAATATCATCAACATATCCGGCGTGGAAGCGGTGAAGTACTGGGAAGGGCTGTTGACAGACAGTCTCTCAAAAGTAGCCATTCAGCATTTGACGAAGTACGTCGCCTACGAACTGGCGCATAAGAAAGTTCGCTCCAACTCTATAGCACTTGGCTACGTCACGGGCACGAAGATTATAGAAAGAGCGAATATAGATCCCGAGGAATTCGGTCGAGGGTTTCTACCCAGTGTGCCGCTCGGAGAATTCATAAAACCAGAATATGTAGCGAAGACAGTCGCGTTCGTAGCTAGCGACGCGGCTCGGCATATTACTGGACAGAACATTGTTATGGACGGTGGGTTCAGCTGCTATTAGTAAGTAATAAGGATTTGAGATTTTATACATTTGTTGTTAGGAGGTAATTTCTTTACGGGTTTGCGAAGTGGCAAATGAAAATAAAGTGGTTGGAATTAATTTATATTGTTTTATTTTTAAATTGTACATACAGGTACACAAATCGAATATATTTAAATACGACGAAAGAAGATCTAATAATACTTTAGAAGTAATAAAACATGATATCATTTTACTGATAACAACAGAGCATGGCTGGAAATTAGTAGTCAGTAGGCAGGTAATTATTGTGCCACGAAATACCAGTTTAATCTTTTCTTATTTTGATGTGATAAAACTTCAACAATTTAAATGGAAGCCGGTAGGACTTTTATATGTTTTAACATTATAAGCATTTTACTATTATAAGTACTTTCAAGGAAAACCCAAGACAAACTTTGTTCAGAAACTCGCATTTATACGAGTATATCTTGGCAAACCGGTAAATAATAAAATCTTCAATAATTTAGCCGGAACCAATTGTAAAGAAATGTTTTCACAAAGCCCTCAATGAACACTCTCAATGTTTGATCTTACCGTATTAGGAATATTTAGGTCCATAACTTATTATCCATGTTTGGACATGTTATTATGAGATAACAAGCATTTATATTGTCCTTGAGCATTGTGAATTTGACAATGATTATGACAGCGTAACAACGTAAATTGACGTGATTATAGACCATAAGATGTAAAAAAAAATATTACCTGGGCAATTAACTACGCTCATTAGCCCAACATTGTTGGTTAATGCTACACTTAGCATTAAAACAGTTATTTTGGAGAGGTCGTATGTGACTTAATAGCACTGCCACTGACTTTAATGAACGGTGCAGACACGCCCACGCCCATGTAAGCACCGACACTTACTTCAACAGCAACTACACGATATCGCTGGCGCTGACTTTGTCCAAGTGCTGCGTGACCGACAGTGCTCATTCTAGCCATGACGGTGCGAGCTGACATCGCTAACATTGTTAACTTTGCCTTACTTTGCAGCACTTCTTCACTAACCTTCAGGTTGGTGAAGAAGTGCTGAGTGCGATGAACGACTGACTTTAATATCACGCAAAGCGCTGCGCAGCGGCGCCGAATATAGCTTCGATAACATAATTATGCTCTGAGCGTTAACATTAACACTGACTTTGACTAACACTGACTTTAACAGTGAATGGCAAGACACTAACCTTCAGGTTGGTGAAGAAGTGCTGCGTGCGATGAACGACTAACATTGATATCACGCGCAGCGCTGCGCAGCGGCGTTGAATATAGCTTCGATAACATAATTATGCTTTAGAGCGCGCGCGCGGTGGCGGCGACCGCTGCGCCGGCGACGCGCATGACAGCTCCGACGCTGACTTTGACTTTGACTAACACTGACTTTAACAATGAATGGCAAGACACTAACCTTCCGGTTGGTGAAGAAGTGTTGCGTGCGATGAACCACCGTCAGCGGCGCGTGGTGATGCACAGAGCGCGCGCGTGGTGGCGGCAACCGCTGCGCCGGTGACGCGCATGACAGCTCCGACGCTGACTTTGACTTTGACTAACACTGACTTTAACAATGAATGGCAAGACACTAACCTTGAGGTTGGTGAAGAAGTGTTACGTGCGATGAACCACCGTCAGCGGCGCGTGGTGATGCGCAGAGCGCGCGCGCGGTGGCGGCGACCGCTGCGCCGGCGACGCGCATGACAGCTCCGACGCTGACTTTGACTTTGACTAACACTGACTTTAACAATGATTGGCAAGACACTAACCTTGAGGTTGGTGAATAAGTGTTACGTGCGATGAACCACCGACAGCGGCGCGTGGTGATGCGCAGAGCACGCGCGCGGTAGCGGCGACCACTGCGCCGGCGACGCGCATGACAGCGCCGACGCTGACTTTGACATTGACTAACACTGACTTTAACAATGAATGGCAAGACACTAACCTTCCGGCTGGTGAAGAAGTGTTGCGTGCGATGAACCACCGACAGCGGCGCGTGGTGATGCGCAGAGCGCGTGCGCGGTGGCGGCGACCGCTGCGCTGGCGACGCGTATGACAGGTCCGACGCTGACTTTGACTTTGACTAACACTGACTTTAACAATGAATGGCAAGACACTAACCTTGAGGTTGGTGAGGAAGTGTTACGTGCGATGAACCACCGTCAGCGGCGCGTGGTGATGCGCAGAGCGCGCGCGCGGTGGCGGCGACCGCTGCGCCGGTGACGCGCATGACAGCTCCGACGCTGACTTTGACTTTGACTAACACTGACTTTAACAATGAATGGCATGACACTAACCTTCAGGTTGGTGAAGAAGTGTTGCGTGCGATGAACCACCGACAGCGGTGCGTGGTGATGCGCAGAGCGCGCGCGCGGTGGCGGCGACCGCTGCGCCGGCGACGCGCATGACAGCTCCGACGCTGACTTTGACAGCCGCCCACTCAGCGCCTCTGACCGCTCTGCCAACAAAATTATTTTTTAAACTCTAACAATTAAATAATTAAATAGAGGGAACAACTATGAGACATTACGTTTTAAGAAGAGCTAATTGCGTTACTTAATATTTTACTTATTTATTCGATCAAGGTAAAGTCTTTATAGCTAAATATTAGCGAGTCCGTCTGTCATAGGCTTTATGTTATCCCCGATGCAAAATGTCTGTAGATGTAATTCTCTAATACTTTTTCTGTGTGTTCTAGTAGTTTAAGTGTCTCAGAAGGAGATAGATACATTTTAGCTTCAATTTAGTTTCCATCAACGTCAGCTACCATTTGCACTTTTTATACCACAACGTTAGTAAACAAGCATTAAAAACGCCTCATGGAAAGAAGGCACCGTAGCCGATGGACAATTTCGACTGCAGAGGTACAAGCCCTTTGATTTGATGATTCGTTACGTCGACAGCTAGACACCATGCAGGTACCTCAGTCTCACACAGCACATCGTGGGGAGCTGTGACAACCGTACTCTCACACAGCACATCGTGGGGAGCTGTGGCAACCGTACTTTCACACAGCACATCGTGGGGAGCTGTGACAACCGTACTCTCACACAGCACATCGTGGGGAGCTGTGACAACCGTACTCTCACACAGCACATCGTGGGGAGCTGTGGCAACCTTACTCTCACACAGCACATCGTGGGGAGCTGTGGCAACCGTACTCTCACACAGCACATCGTGGGGAGCTGTGACAACCGTACTCTCACACAGCACATCGTGGGGAGCTGTGACAACCGTACTCTCACACAGCACATCGTGGGGAGCTGTGGCAACCGTACGCCATCAGGAACACAGCACGATATACCTATATAGCAAATAGTGGTGACTTTAAATATTGTCTTTCACCAAACTTTAAACATTTGGTGAAAGAAAGACCCGATTTCTTACTTCGAAAGCTCGCTCGTAAATCGTATTACTTAGATCAAGATACGGCCATTCTCTTTACAATGTGGGATTGAACGATTCCGTTTGTTTCTGCATGACTTCAGACTATTTTATGGTCTCTAAGACGATAAGACATCATCTGCTTTCTTTATTTGTGTCTGTTTTCTACTTGATAAAACGTTCAAATGTCACGCTATTAATACATTTTGAGCTTTCCCATATGAGCATGGGCCCAGGAAAACTCTTTCTTGAATTCCCTGATAGCTTAGCGAACAACTGTTTTATAAAGAGAGCACTAGGTATTGTAGATACCATGTGTGCCTAGATCCCCCGTGGAACCTTTTTTTTTACGAGCACAATTGATACAAAGTTACCTTAAATTAAAGATTCGCCAAACTGCTAAGCAGCTTGTTGGCTTAGACAGAAGCTTCATCTGGTCCATCTCTAACTCAATGATTTAAACCACCTGTCATGATGTTTGAGACGTATGATATTTTATAACTAAATATATTTGCAATTCAATCTGTCTCCTGCTTTTTTTCTGTCAAGTTTAGCTTTGCGCGAAACACATGGGAATGCGAATGCCAAGAGATCAATCAAACTATCTCCATTTTAAATGAATCCGAATATAAAACTCATAGCAATATGAATTAAAAACAACTGGAAAAAATATTGCCATATTTTTACGGGACACCACAGCGCGTTGAAATTGCTGATTATGTGATTACATTTTCCGCTCGACAGGTAACATAAAAATAACAAAGTTAGCGAACATTTACATCCTACGTGTTAATGTATTTCCAATTCCCTAGCACTTCGGATACTTTCAACAACCCTAATTTCTCGCAAACCTGTTAGGTATAAGCCTGCATTGTTAATAATGTCCTTATTCTCATGGCTAACGGACCTTAACATATTGAGAATAGTCTTTGACGTTATCTACATCACAACTCTATTTGCATGCCAATATGGTTCACATTCCAATGAAGTGTCAGTAATTTGTAACCAGGGTTATGTTATGTGTGTCGTAAACGTCAGAGCGTCAAGGCACAGTTCTTACTCAGGCTTATTATTATTACATACCTAGTGTAATAATGTGTCGTTTATTTAAGGGTGCCTGCGTTATGGACGCGTAAATATTAGCTCTATGTGAGCATGAATATTTTAAATCACCGAAATAACGCTCACTGTGGTAATAAATAACTATATAAAAACCGAGCTTACGTTTGCTTGGTTGTACGTAGGTACTGCTACGAACACGTTACACATACATACCAGTCGGTCACTTTCCCACTTCATATAATAAAACATTAATTTGTAGTATTTAGTGTAGATATCATGACATATAACACGATTATTAAGTAACATGGATAAGACGAAGATATGTCAAATGTCCATGTCATACATGGACATTTGACATATCTTCGTCTTATGTAAGTATAAGCTGTTCTCGAGAGTCATTTCAAATCGTCTCGTACGCAGGCTAGATGACTTCCAGCCTCCCGAACAGGCCGGTTTCCGAAGAGGCTTTAGTACCGTAGACCACATCCACACGCTCCGCCAGGTTATACAGAAGACTGAGGAGTATAACCTGCCTCTCTGCTTCGCGTTCGTGGGCTATGAAAAAGCCTTCGATTCGGTCGAAACCTGGGCTGTATTACAGTCTCTCCAGCGGTGCTAACCGCCTACCACTATATCGAAGTACTGAAGTGTTTGTACGAGAACGACACTATGTCAGTCTGACTCCAAGACCAGAACTCGAAATATGTTCCGCTGCAGCGGGAAGTCAGGCAAGGAGATGTTATTTCTCCAAAACTGTTCACCGCTGTACTTGAGGATGTTGTCAAGACTCTGGACTGGAGAAGACTATTAGGCATCAACATCAACGGCGAGTAGATCACTTATCTTCAGTTTGCTGACGATATAGTAGTTTTGGCTGAGACCAAGGAGGATTTAATTACGATGCTCGACGACCTCACTAAAGCTTCCGAGTGAGTTGGTCTAAGAATGAACATGGATAAGACGAAGATCATGTCAAATGCCTATGTAGTACCAACTCCCATTTCAATCGGACACTTTAGGTTCGAAGCTGTAGACGATTATGTATACCTAGGACAGAATGTCCAGTTAGGTAGGTCCAACTTCGAGAAAGAGATCAATCGTCGAATCCGACTCGGCTGGGCAGCGTTCGGGAAGCTACGCATATCTTTTCGTCCAATATTCCGCAGTTTCTCAAGTGTGTGTTGCCAGTGATGACGTATGGCACCGAAACGTGGTCGCTTACTGTGATTCTCATGAGAAGGCTCAAAGTCACCCAATGGGCAATGGAGTGGGCTATGCTGGGAGTTTCTCTGCGTGATCGCATCAGACATGAGGCTATCCGCAGCAGAACCAGGGTAACCAATATAGAAAACCGAAATCCGAATCGCTAAACTTAAGTGGCAGTGGGCGGGGCACATTGCACGTAAAACCGATGACCGTTGGGCTGGAAAGGTTCTTGAGTGGCGACCACTTACCGGAAGGCGCAGCTTGGGTAGACCCGCACAACCTGGACTGATGACCTGGTAAAGGACGCGGGTGTCCGCTGGATGCGGGTGGCGCAGGGCCGGTCATTATGGCACGCTTTGGGGGAGGCCTTTATCCAGCAGTGGACGTCTTTCAGCTGATATGATGATGATAATGAGTGTAGATATCTCAGAAAAGTTTGAGCAATATTATTAAACGTAAACCTTCCATAACATCAAGTAAATATCAGTGGTTATTTCAGTTGAGCGACGACATTTACATTTGTCAAGATAACACAATTAGCCACCGTTTCAGTAATTTATGTAGATTTATTACCGGCCGTAATACCCGGCCAAAACCTATGTGCCTTCTAAATTACACAAAGTTTTATTATGTTATGGTGTACATGTAAATGTCCTTGTTATTCGTAAAAAAATCATTCCAGTGTTGGTATTCCATCCGTGATATTTAACAAAATGAGAATGTTAGAGAGATGTAGCCCACTTATAGAGAAGTGATTAGATCATTTTATAACTAAACATTTTACCACCGCACCGCTCGCCGTCGGCAGGGCATTCATCCTCACACCCTGGAACCTAAATAAATGTTCGCGTACCGTACGGTTTCAGAGAAATTGCCTCCCACGGACGCTCCGCATGTGGAATGAGCTCCCTGCCGAGGTTTTCCCAAGGGACTACAGTAAGGGGTTCTTCAAAACCGGAGTGTATAAATTCTTAAAGGGTCGGCAACGCGCATGTAACACCTCTGGAGTTGCAAGCGTCCATAGGCTACGGTAACCACTTACCTTACTATACTTTAGGTGGGGCCGTAAGCTTGTTTGCCACTAACGTAACGTGATAAAAAAAAAGGGATTTAATCGCGTATAAAATGAATTTATTTATTTACCTCTTGGAGGTTTCCCGACGGTTCGGACGTGTCACAACATCGTTGATCACGGGACGAGTCGTCTCGTTAATTATACGCGTTTAAGTCCCGTTTCGCTAAAGTAATGTATGAGAATCGTGAAATTTAAATCATTATAGGTGATTAGATGTTGCAAAATGTTGGCAAGCATTTTATCCAACTTGCCCCCTCCGTCCTGGCCCCGTAGCATGGATGGCCTTATCACGCGATAAGTGACAGAATAGAGCATCCGTCCCTGGCTGACACCGTTCGATAGAACGAGACGACGCGCTTATCCTGTCACTTATCGCGGGATAACGCCATCCATGCTACGGGGCCCGTACGGCTACCTACTCTAAATGTAGAAGAAGGAGAACAACTAAGTAATTACGGTTTCATTGGAATTTGCAATATAGGGGCTAAATCAAATAAGATGCACAGGAACAATAGTATTTTGCTGGGTAAAAGCTCACAATCAAATTCTGGGAAACGAAATGGCGGACATGGGGGCGAAGAGAGCAGCAAATCTGCACAAAGCACCAGATTATGCATATTTCCCAATCTCATACGAAAAACTGCATAGAAGAAAGGACACTGGTATTCCTCGCGGGGTCTTTGGATCATAAAACCATAGTTTATTAAAAAATATATATATATAGGGGCTTATAATATGGGAGCGAAAAATCGATCTAGCTAGGTTTCATATCTGGGAAAAAATGTTTTCTTTTTTTTACTCGAACTGAACTCGGTCGACCAGGTACAAATACTATGATTAAAAGTAATTGGAAACTCAGCTCTGACCTGATCTGATTTGATCACTATGAAGTGTACAGCGGTGCGAAACTGAAGGTTGTCACGCGAGTCTAATAACGTTCACGCATCAAGCCTGTACAATCTGTACAAAAGCCCTCAACGCCATTTAATATTCGTATTTTGTTGAATATCGACGCGGGCCCCGTGCCGCCGAACGCCCAGCGTGTCCGTTCACGTGGCCTTAAGTTTGGCGCACGAGGAACACCAAGCCGTTTCCAATATAAAGTCTCCCCTATTTTCCAGCAATTATATCATTTCAAAAAGTAGGTATAAGGTTACTGCATATTTTAAAATTGTTATCTTTATTTTTTTATACAACGACGGTGGCAAACAAGCTTACGGCCTGCCTGATGTTAAGCAGTTACCGTAGCCTATGGACACTTGTGACTCCAGAAGAATCAGAAGCGCGTTGCCGACCCTTTATTCACTTGAGGATTCGCTGTGTTGGCAGATAGAGACATGCAAGTCCCTCACTCCCAACACAGCGCACCCTAGGGACCTCTGGCGACCTTACTCACCACCAGGAACACAACACTACATGCTTCATAGCATGCAATAATATAGCAACACTACAAAGCAGTGGTGCTATTATGGCTACGGTCTTCTGTAAGGTGGAGGTACTTCCCCAGTTGGGCTGCTCCAGAAACGAGCGAGATGACATTCCGCTGTGCCCTACCTCTCTACAATCTCTATGTTAGTTAGGTAAAAATAATCCAGTTCGGATTCCCAGAAAATATGTAGAGAAAAAATAAAAAAGTGAGCAAGGTCGAGTGGTTCATTAAAACTCCGCGTGAGCGGGTAATGTGAGTTGAAGTGTTTTGCCGGAGTCCGCTGGCTAACTCAACATGCACTGCTACTTATACCGCGATAGTTGCAAACAAGCTTACACCGTAGTCTAAATGGACGAGCGGCAACTCCGAAGGACACATGCGTATAGGCCGAAACGCACTGACAGCGGTGGCGGCGCGGTGCGGTGTAATGTTCTAGCTAATATGAAAGGATCCGCACAGAACGGCGAGGCGCGGTGCGGTATTCTGTGCGGATCCTTTCATATTAGCTAGAACATTACACCGCACCGCGCCGCCACCGCTGTCAGTGCCTTTCCAGCTTCAAGAGATGACATTGACAGCAGCAGTTTATGGTATGGCATAATTAAGACATTTTAAATAAATTGGAATTAATTTAATTTAATCTTATAGGTACTTTTTACGTTTAATGTATTTGTGCATTATAAATAAACGAGTAATGAGTATGATATTTGCTGTATATTTATTTGTTGGGAAAAGACAAAATCTACACTCCCTACAGAGCCGAAACAAAAATTCAGAACGGTCTAAATTCCGGGAAAATACATTTTGCCTCGCGTTTTCGCTGTAGCAAAACATTTAACTTGCTCGAGCTACCGCTGATTTCACCACAGCGCCTTGGTCAGTACCTCAGAGCATAAAATACTAGAGAGATGACAAACCGCCGGCGGCCGCGTCGCAGTTGTTAGCTCAATGGGCATACTCTGCCATACTGTGCACGCGTGCTAATCGCAGAGAATATTACGTTTCTTCCCAAAATGCCTGATATGATGCGCGTGTATTGTCCAATAAGAGCGTAGGTATACAAGTGTGTGTGTTTTAGATGTGTGCGTGATTCGTCGTGTCAATTACTTGGGCTTTGTGTGGGTTAATGTACTTGCGACAGGCGTATTTACTCAATACAAATCGGCCGGCATGTCCGATCTCCTTATATTCATACATCTGTGGTTGTACTGACCACAGATGTATGAATATAAGGAGATCGGTTTTGTTTTAAGTCTAAATTATACATTATTTCGCGCCTGACCTGAATCACGGCTACGTGACAAAATCAATATTAATAGCTGAAGTTAACCTATCTATTTAAGAGGAATCCATAATTCGGCGCACATCAGACGGTTGAAATTTGCCCTGAATTAGTGAACTGGCAAAGGAAATATTGATAACCCGATTACAAATATAATACACTCGCGAGCAAAGAATACGGGTCGGTAAAATACCGTCATATTTCCTAAAATAGTGCAAGGCTGTACAGTTTTTTAATCCTGTCATGATCTTTATTTAATTTTACATCTAAACTGCAAAAATTACAGTAAATAAATCGGACTCGTAAAAACCCATAAAAAAATCAACGTTAACGGAGCGAGATACCGCAAAAATCGTCAAAGATTGAGTGACAGATACAATTTAAGAAAATAACCATTAGGTACTCCTGTGGACGTCATTTAGGCCATTTACGAGCTAGTGTGATGAAAACATTATTTCAGTTTGTTAACCCGAAACTTTTAATCAATTTAAAACGACAGTAATTAAAACTGGTTGCGAAGTTCAATGACCAAAACACGATTGAAATATTACAAGCAATACTATTACTCCAAAAAAGCGTCCTATTACTTGACTAAAAGCTTGTCGTGGGTGAGATTTACACCATCTTATCAATTTTTGCAGGAGCCGTATACTTATAATTAGCTATTTCTACCGTCACGAAATTTAACTGTTTATTTGTGTGGGTCAAGCAAACTGAAAAGATTATAACTTATAAAAGTAATAAAACTTGCTTAGGACTATCAAATCAAAGTAGCCCGAAGTCACCCCAATCTACATAAGTAGCATCTAGGTATGGCTACCACCATATCTAACTGAATAATTTATTTTATTAGAAATTACCAAAAAAATTGTAACAAAATAGGATAATTTAAAACATGCCCTACCTAATTGACGTTTAAATACGTCATACTTACTAGCATATGCTAACTTAAAAATAACACGGGTTAAAATCCTGACTACTATTCTTTGACTGTGAAAACGAATAAAATATGCAGGATCGGAACATGCGATGTTTCGTGACACTTTTGTGTCACTTGTTTTCATTTCAGGTAATAACTTTTGGACAAACATTATGCATGTGATAATTTTTAATCAGAAAAAGACAAGCATTTTGTTCTTTATTGTAATTTTATAAAAACCTAGGTACTATTAATATTGAAGTTGTTACCTGTAAATAAGGCTAAATATATATAGGCTTAGGCTTACCAGTGGTAAGTAATTATTAAACTTTTCCAATTTGAACGAAAATTAAAACATATTTATTTAATTCTACAGTTCTTAACTAACCATTACCTACCCACTTTTTTTTGTGAACAATTTTACATTAAACAGCAATTTAGTTTAATGTAAAATTGTTCACAAATATTAAACTTGCAATTTAACTTTTTATCCCCCGACGCAAAAAGAGGGGTGTTGTTATAAGTTTGACGTGTCTGTGTGCCTGTGTGGCTGTCTGTCTGTGGCACTGTAGCCGCTAAATAAATGAGCCGATTTTAATGCGGATTTTCCGAAAGCTGACGTTATCGAGATGGTTCTTAGCTACGTTTCAACAAAATCGGGTAAGCCCTTTTTGAGATATTGAACTTTGAATGTCGGGGGTTTTCAACTTTTCTAAGTTGTTAATTATATAATTGCCGCTGTGTATTTTTCAATTTTTTTATTTTTTTTTCTAAAATTTGCGTCTGAATAATCTCGCCAAATAATGCTTTTTTTACCAATTCTGCTTTCTGATTAGGATCCTTTGCCATTTATTCAATTTTACTCTTTGGTGTGAGTGCTTTCTTTGCTTTTGTTATTCTACGTTTCAGTCTTCTGTTTCTTTGTTGTTGACTGGCAAGCTTTTTCTTTAAATCATCAAGGGCTAACTCCATATTCTTCAGTATTCTATTTATTTTCTTCCGTTGAACAATACTCCTTCTTTTAGCTTCAGCTCTTCTTTCATTATTTATTACAGGAACTTCAGGAATATTTTCCCCGTCCGATGACGGGGGCGTATTTCGGTCCATGTATTAATCAGCATTTCTACGAGTTATTTGTCTTGTTCTATAATCTGATGAGTAGGCATTCCAGTTTTTTTCGTGCTTTTCTGTGCTCCCGCGGAGTCATGTCCTTTACACATTTCCTTTGACCTTTCTCTTTCTTTTTTAGATATTTCAGTCGTTCTTTTTCTTTATAGTCTGCCAGTAAAACAGGATCATTTTTAATTTTTTCTAACCGTCTCTTTGCCTGTTTGAACTTTTTTTTTGCTATTTCCTCTTTGGACAAGGTTTTTTACCTTGTAGGTGCCATATTCTACAACAAATACACAGGTTTTAAGTTTAAAACCATGCATCACAGTTTGATCGTCAGTCCCTAGCTATTGCGTCAGGCCCTAGTCACTCTTACGACGAGAGCCTGACGGTCTAGGGACTGAGGAAACTGAGCAAAATCGAACGTAACTTAGGGTCGTTTCGCCGGTAACGCGACCACCTTCGGTTGGCGACCACTTGACGGACTAGGCTGCTTCAATTAAAGATATTAACATTTCTACAAACCCAACAGAAAACTAATTAGTTATTAACTATTCTTGAATAGTGTCAGAATAAGAATAAATACACTTTAAAACCCAAAGCTTAATCCAAAGCAAGAAAAATAACCTCAATTCACACATTTCACACATTGCTTCCGAAAAGTGTTGACGTGCAGTGAATCTGTAAAAAAAATAACGCGACAGTTGGCGCGAAAACTTTAGTTACGTCACTTAATTTTATTATTATGCTGAAATTAGTTACTTGATTGCTTAAATGATTTAGCTATTGTAATAATTTTGTTGAAATTCGGCATATTATAAAAATAGATTTAAATAAAATGGGGTGGTCGCGTACCCAAAAAAATTATTACCAAAGAAGTCGGATAGCGACCACATCGTTTTTCTTTTTCTTTCCTTATGGATTCTTGCGGCACACGCGATATTTAGCTTGGCAAGCCAATTGTGTCGGTAGGTATTTAAGCCGCGCCGATCCATGCTATGTCTATAGTAGGTATATGTAATATAATAATAATATATAATTATAAAATGAATAATTCATATGATTATATGATATGGTAATATTACAAATACGAAAGTGTGTCTGTCTGTCTGTTACCTCTTCACGCTTAAACCGATGGACCGATTTTGATGAAATTTGGTATGGAGATAGTTTGAGTCCCGGGAAAAGACGTAGGATAGTTTTTATCCCCGAAATAATCCCCTAAGAGGCGGAAATAGGGGTTGAAATTTAGTATGGAGCTACGATATAAACGAGACACACGGACGGAGTCGTGGGCAGAAGCTAGTGTAGGTAAGTAGAATTTAATCTAAAAGTTACATAAAAGCTTGTAAAATGGTGGCATTTAGATACCTACTATGAACGACATGTGTGACTGTAATAGCAATATATATAATAGCACTATGGTGTGAGCGAGATGGCGCGCCGTTTTCGATTCTATTTTGCATTGACAAGCAATGTAAAGTAGATTTAGAAGAGTAACAATTTGTAGTAGTATAAGGGCAGTCAGGTCAGGTAGGTCCAACTTTGAGAAAGAGGTCAATCGTCGAATCCGACTCGGCTGGGCAGCGTTCGGGAAGCTACGCTATGGCACATCTTTTCGTCTAATATTCCGCAGTGTCTGAAGACGAGAATCTTTGACCAGTGCGTGTTGCCAGTGATCACGTGTGGCACCGAAACGTGGTCGCTTCAGAAATCATAATAAGCATCATAAGAAGGCTCAAAGTCACCCAAAGGGCAATGGAGAGAGGGCTATGCTCGGAGTTTCTCTGCGTGATCGCATCAGAAATGAGGCTATCCACAGCATAACCAAGGTAATCGATATAGCCCTAAGCCGCTAAAGTTAATTGGCAGTGGGCGGGGCACATTGCACGTAGAACCGATGGCCGTTGAGGCGGAAAGGTTCTCAAGTGGCGACCACGTACCGGAAGGCGCGGCGTGGGTAGGCCCCCCACAAGTTGACTGATGGCCTGGTAACGATCGCAGGAATCCGATGGATGCGGGTGGCGCAGAACCGGTCATTATGGCACTCTTTGGGGGAGGCCTATGTCCAGCAATGGACGTCTTTCGACTGATATGATGATGATGATGATGCATCGTTTTATTAACTACTTAAACACAATTTGCAAGAGTGGTCGCCAACTAGCTAACACGTGGTCGCAAACCGACTAAAGCGGTCGCTATCCAGCGAATTCGCTATTTTGAAACCTTTTCCATATTTTTTCCTAATCTATGGATGAAAGTGCTATATTTTATTGTAGGTTTCAAAACTTGACTATACTCAGAACCTATACGAATACCATCTATTATGTGTGTACATTGAATAGGTATACATTTACTAATCTAAAGTGAGCAACTCGGCTAAGTGGTCGCTAACCGGCGAAATGACCCTATGATTTCAAATAAACATCACAACCAACAGGTGATCAAGATAACAAGGCAGACAAAGCTCAAATATACAATAAGTAATTAGGATAGTTATTCATTAAATACCTTTAAAACGACTTACCTAGGGCCTGAAAGTTTGAATGGCACAGCACGTGTTCCCGCAGCAAAATCGGTGACCGCACTGACCAAGCACTGACAACAAGATGGCCGACATGGCATAGCTCGTGTTTGCGGCCAACTTCACATCATTTTTTTCGTACGAGTAGGTTATGTAAAACGCCTAATGTTCGGATGCCGCGTATTTTTGAATTTCGTTAGTGGCTAGGGCCTGATTCTATTTATCGCTTACACTTTTTGACTTGAAATAATGTTATGAAAAAAAAAGTTATTTAAAGTGAAATCGTAATAATAAAATTAGTAATGTAATAATAAATGTGTTTAAGTTGAATTGAGTCAAACAATTGTCATAAAATAAGAATTACAATGAAACTTTAACTGAATTTGGGAGATCTTACATGGCTAGGGACTGATATTTAGGGTACAAAACGGCAATTTTTAGAAATAAAAAATATTGTGATATACACCAAAGAGAGTGACCAATTTAAATGGACTTTATACTATCGCTTAGTAATTGCAAAATATTGAATAAGATTAATATAATATGTGAAAATTGCTGCTACCACCAAGTTAACCAAATTTCAGAGAAATACCCAATCAGTATTGAAGCGTTTCGGCTGCTGTCAGCGAGGTCCATCTTTCACTCGATTTTTTGGGTATTAATGTTCTTTAAATGTAGTTGCTTCCATACAAACATTTGTTCATCTACAAAAACTGGTTCGAATGGCATCGTAAACAAATAGGTCATCGATACATGAAAATCATGAAATTGATGAAAACAAAATAAATAACCAAATGAGAAAAGTTGGAAAACTCCGATATTTTACTTTCAAAGTTCAATCTCTCAAAACCGGCTGAACCGATTCTGTTGAATTTTTTTATACTACGACGGTGGCAAGCAAGCTTACGGCCTGCCTGATGTTAAGCTGGTACCGTCGCCTATGGACACTTGAATCACTTGAATCGTAGCTAACCATCTTGATCACGTCAGGTTTCGGACAAACCGCATTAAAATCAGTCCATTCGTTTACACCCGTCATTTTACGTCGCTGGTTAAAAATATTTTACGAAATTTGAATCCATCCACATCGGTATACAAGACATAGCTTAACACACCTTTGTTTCGTGCTGTTATTACGAATTCTAAAACTGTGTTTGTATGCACAGGTTATTTTTCTGCAGGCGACATCACGTTAGCCCAACGAGGGCCATTTATAATGCACAGCGTTGTCGGGTTATGTCGTAAACGAGGTAAGTGCCAACGTGAATTTTCACTCGACGTCTCATTCATAATGCCTTAGTGCACACTGACCTGAGTGTCTATTGAAAGAAAGAAAGAAAGAAAGAAAACACATATTCGTGGACAAAACAATGGGTGTAAAAACAAAACACAGAACGTAAAAATAGCAGGGTCCACGAAAAGGCCCCGACTCAGCATGGTGCTAACCTAGAAGGCCAGCGCTGGTCTTCCGTCGGAACCTTTACAAGAGTTACCTCCTGGAAGGCAACACAAAACAAATACCTACGCTAAACATAATATATCTTAAAACTATTCCAAATCCGACGCCAGAGTGGCACGGCAGATTGCATCGTGTGAACGCGACGCCAAACTGTGTGTCAGTGTCACTGTCAACTTGACAGACCACTTATATTGCACTTATGCTGTTGAATTAAAATCGGTTATGTATTTTACCGATGGCCGTTGGGGCGGAAATGTTCTCGAATGGCGACCACGTACCGGAAGGCGCGGCGTGGGTAGGCCCCCCACAAGGTGGATTGGTGACCTGGTAAAGGTCGCGGGAGTCCGCGCAGGACCAATCAATTTGGCACTCCTTGGGGGAGGCCTATGTTTAGCAGTGGACGTCTTTCAGCCGATATGATGATGATGATGATGTATTTTATTGATTTGAGGAATTCAATTCAATTCAATTCAATTTATTCCATAACAATATAAACTGTGTCGGAAATCATAAGGCTAATTACAATATTCATTACATTATACATTTCATTATACATTAAATTATACATTACATTATACATTACATTATACATTACATTACATTACATTATACATTATTTCATTTCAATCAGAAGTAAATTCATTGATGTCATAATAACATTTCACCAGGAGGTATTCTTTAAGTTGACGTTTAAATATGTTAACACTATTCATACATTTAAGTTCATTCGGTAAGCTGTTGAACAGTCTGACCGCTTGGTATTGTACGCTATGCTTAACCACTCTTAGTTTAGGCATAATTAATCCTTTCAAATCCTTTCTTCGAGTGTTTTGCCTACAACGCCTTTCCTCATCAGTCTCATACTTCTCTGGATGCTTAACAATATCAGTCAGTAAAACAAGGATATACAGACTCGGAACAGTTAGTAATTTTAATTTGTCAAAATGTTCCTTGCAAGACTCCCATGACGGTATTCGCACCATAGTTCTGATAGCACGTTTTTGAATGACAAATGCTTTCTTTATATTATACGCAAAGCTTTAGATTAGATTAGATTAGATTATTTATTTCATGATAAAAAAATACATTACAAATTTGCTGTCATGTCCAAAAAAATAAGATTATTTATCATGATCGTCAAAAACAAAGAAAAAATAAAGATATAATATTAAATTAATACAATGTCAACAAATTTACTCAATAACGAGTACATATAAAAATAAAACAAAATCAAAAGAACAAATATGTCAACCACTAGGTATCGTCATTCAATTTACAATATAGTGTAATGTGCATTAGAATATAGGTGATATTTAATGTCAAATCATATTAAAACAAATGTAAATAGGTAAAAATAATAATTTAACATGTCAGATCAAGATCCATATACTCTTTAACTGAGTATAATGGATTTTCCAATACACTGGGCAAACTCTGGTACACTTTAACACTTCTGGGTATACACCTGTATCAAAAATAATATTAATAAGTACGATTAAAATGTCAGAAATAATTGGCCATATACATAATAAAATATTGAGTGAAATGTCATAAGTATCTACAGTTGCGCGTGTTTTTAACATTTTTCGAATCACCTTATTTAGCATGTCACTTGTAACAGTCGGCAAGGTCATCGTCCGGTACGTCAAGGTCATGTAGGTAACTACATAGATAGCGCCTACTTAAAGCGGGATTTGTGTTGATCGCATTTTTTAAACCTATATTTAGAAAATGCGAGTTAAACTCATCTGGAACATCGCTCGGTGGTATTTTTGTTTGCGAGGAGTCATTGAGGCAGATAGATTGAGATTTATTTTTTGCACCTATCTCCTCATTTACCACTTTCCAAATTTCCTTGGAGGGATTTCTACTTTCGCCTATCCTGTGTTCGATATGGTATTGCCTAGCGCGCAGTGTTGTGGATTTAATTAAGTTAAAATAATTATCAATACATTCCGATATAATCGGGTTGCCGGGATATTGACGCTGGATTTCATGGAGGTCCCTGTGTTTACGCATGTACTCCATTATTTCATCAGTTACCCATGGCAATGTTTTCTTTTTATTATTACATTTAATTTTTTTAATTGGAAAATGAATGTCGATGTAGTATGTCAAAATGTTAAATAGTTTATTAAATTTTGTATCAATGTCAATAGTAGAATCAAAAATAAAATTAAAATTATAATTACTAATATCACAATAAAATAAATAAATGCATTCATCACTAAATAACCTACGTTCGATTTCGTGTGCTACTCTTGTCCCCAGAACTTAATGCTATACCGTAACCGTGACTCAATTAGTGCATGATAGACCACAACCAGCTGTTTTGTCGTAACTTCATCACGTAAGGTCCTAAGCGCGTACAAGCAGAACATATGCTGTTTTCCAGAGCAGCAAGTTCAAAAGAATAGATTTGTTGAGCATGGTATAGATGTTAGCTAAAACAGTAGGTACCTCAAATAGCGTCGCTTAAGACCTCTTTACACCTGCGCTCCTTTTAAAACCATATAAAGCGCACGGGCGGCACGCGGACTGATGTACAGTCGCCATCACATACATCGGTACACTATAGGTGTTCAAAAATATCGGCACATGCACCCTAATGCCTTGAAAATAGAGGTGTGTTCCGATGTTTGTGACGTGCTTGTTTGCTCTGATGTATGTGATGGCGACTGTACCTACCATCGACTGCCCCGACTTTATCACATTGAGTGCTGGGAACCCGACTATCGGGTGCCTACGCCATAGGCGCTTTTCGCTACATACGAGGATAACCACGGGATCGGCTTCGAGCGTAGCGCGTAGCGGTTTTTGGCACTGAATGTGTTAAGTTTACTGTATCGACGCGTGTCTGTGTGCGTACGTCGCGTCGGACGCTTGGAACGCTTGGACGCTTCCTCACTCTGTGACCTGTACCGATTAATGAGTGGACGCTCGGAGCGGGGTGTGCAGCGGGGCGGGCGAGCGTGCATTCGCTTTGTACAGCGTCTACTCAGGACACCAGTATGAGTTTCATTTGTTTAACATGCACGCCGCACGCCCCGCGGGGCCCGACTCGAGCGTCCACTCAGGCTTACACTAAGGAGTTCTGGCGACCGTCTAAATACCACAATCGATGGTGGCAAGCCAAAATGTATCGGTTACAGTTAAGACGATTTGAACTGAGCTCATGAACGGCCTTTGTGCCAATGAACATATCACGTGGCGATAAAAAAATACAGGAATAAGTGAATAAAGGGTCGGCAACGCGCTTGTGATTCTTCTGGAGTCACAAGTGTTCATAGGCGACGGTACCTGCTTGAGATCAGGCAGGCCGTAAGCTTGTTTGCCATCGTCGAAGTATAAAAAAAACTTTTTTGCAAAATTTGGCACGCGCTCGCAAACAATGTCTATTCATAATCTCAGGACCTATTTTGATGAAAAGTCGAAAGAAAAAGGCATAGTTATGGTACAAGACTATGGTTAGTGAACCACCGAAGATTCCCTGGTTTTGTGAGTCTCGACTAAATAGACAACAAGTAGTTACAAGCATGCGACTGCGCTCCGAGCACATGCCACTAAATGTGTTCGGGCATTTGATGAGAGTGGTTGATTCTCCAAATTGCACGATTTGTGGTGTGAGAGAAGATGTCTACATTGGTGGAATGTGCTCGAATCGGAGCAGACCGGAGGGCATATGAAACACGAGCCAAACTTAAATTGGCCGACATTGGTATATATGTAATATAATATTGTCTAACCCTACATCTGAATTGGCAATTAAGCTGTACCGATTAATGATTGAATCGCTCAAGTGTAGACAATGAAACATATGTGATGCCTATGAGGCCGCCGTCATCGCTCTGCAATGAAGGCCTTGTTTTCTTTTTTCTCAATAAAGATTTTTAAAAAAATATCAGAACAAAGGCCATTCATGAACTCAGTTCAAATCGTCTTAACTATACACACGGTGGCTTTTGTAGCGCTACAAACGCGATGCAGTATCGACACAGCCCCGCTATTCTGTAACTTAATTGTTTTAGCCTCAGCGCTCACCCACAAATATATCTTGACGCCGCGATTCCTAGTAACTAATCGTAGGTAGGGGTTTAGTTTCGTTAGGCGTGAGAGGTGAGGTGTCGCATTAGCGCGTTCTGAATAACAGCCCAGGTGATCTGTGGCTAGTGTCGCACGACAGTCACACGTTCGTGAAACGCGTTTAGTTTGTTGCAAAAAGTCGCCGTGTGTAACCGCTCAAAAGGCTCTACATGTGCAAACAGTCTCTGTATAAACATTTCCCTGCTACCTCAAGTGGAAATTCCCAGAAGTATAATTAGGTTGTGCGGGACACTTGAGCCGACTAATTTATAGAATTAGCGGGGTTAAGCCGTAATGAGGTAACCAGTCTGTTAGCTAAGTTTACCTGATATAATATTGATAAGGTACAGTGACCGTGGTTAATACTTTCTTTTAAAGAATAACGAAGACTTTTGTCTGTATGTATGATATGCAAAACAGGGAGACATACACAAACTCTTCATTAGGTACCTATTTTATCATATGAAAACAACGTTGCTATTTTTTCTCCTCCTCCATCCTATTAAAACACACTTGACATATATAAACACATAAAAATAAAACTACGTACAAATTACGAGTACACGCGTAATCTAATTTGTTACAAAAATATTAAAGGTTTATGTGTTGTCGGTAATGTGTAGATACTTATGGCCGCATTTATAAACGTTTAGCATAAATACAGCAGCAGAAGCTAAGCGGACCAGGTGTTCAAAATGACCTGCACACGACTTTATTCCTAAGAAGTTAAGAGCATGTGTAGGTAATTTTGAACACCCGGCCCGCTTAGCTACTTCTGCCGCTGACTGTACCTTTTTAGCTAAATAAGAATTTTAACCAATAAATTTTATCTATGTCTATGTCTAACGGCATTTTAGCTAAAAATGCCGTTAGACATAGACATAGATAAAATTTATTGGTTAAAATTCGTTTCTCTTTATCCGTCACTTCGACATTTGTGTTCGTAAGAAAGGGACAGACAACATATGTTTTATTTATCAGAAGTATTTTAAGTTTTATGAATAGGGGGTACAATGTACAATGTATAGATAAGTCACAATGTATGTACAGTCAGCATCAGATAGTTAGTAGCAGCCAAGGTAGCCAAATATATCGCAACACGTCTTTATTACTATAGGAGTAAGGATGTGTTACGATATATTTGGCTACTTTGGCTGCTACTAACTATCTGACGCTGACTGTATGTCTCTATGAGAATTTTCAAAAGAAAAAAAATCAGGGGTTTCCGTCGCATTAGCATTAAGTTTTAAGGCAGGAAAAAACTTGGTTTGATAATTATTCGCATGCGAGGCGAGGGCCGGTACAATTAACGTTATTATAATCCCCGTAGATGGGCGGTAAGTAGGCCGCTTAGCATACTAATAATAAGTACCGTGCCTACTACTATACTAGCTCGTTTACACTGCACTTCACTACACTTTGCCGTGTTTTTTTTAAGTCATACGTGTTTATTTATGCCTGCTGCTCGCAGTGTTCCGCCTGCGTCACTTCAAACAGCAGGCAATCCCGGGGGATAAAATATAGTCCATCTAGAAAGTACACTTTCACCTCACTAGCTCGGAAAGGCCTTTTTGTATGTTTGATATCTATTGAGAAAATCGCTTTTTATCCATATTTGAAGAAAGTAGACGTAGAACGTTAAATGTACTATGACTTAGAACGTAAAATGTTTATTTTTGTTTTTTGTATATTTTACGTGAAATATTTTTTTTTTACTTTTTTTTTGACTTTTTTATTTAACTTTTTTAAAACTTTTTTTTAACTTTTTTAAACCTTTTTTTTAATTGTTTTTTTACTTTTTTTACTATTTTTTTACTTTTTTTACCTTTTTTCTTATTTTCCTCGCTGTAGTGAGGTGGAAAGATTTGTGTTATACACGGGTGAAAAGTTATTTTACGTCTCGTGTGTTGAAACACTCGCTACGCTCAGGATTCTGTGTTTGAACCACTCGCTTCGCTCGTGGTCAATCATAGATTCCTTTCGCTAGCTCGTGTTTCAAATGAACACTCGCAGGTAAAATACAACTTTCCCCCCTTGTATAACAAATAACTATGTATGCACAGGTGACAAGAATTTTTGGAATCAGAGAAGTGGTTCCGAAGCTTAGCAAAGGTTAGGTTAACATATGTACAAAGCAGAATTTCAGACTTTTCATGTGTATTATATTAGTATATGTAGATTAGTACAGAGTATAGATACGGATTAGATATGTTACCGTCAGATTATGAACACCGTCTGTTTATAATCTTCTATTTTTCGTTAATTTATAATCTATCAATGTCAAATCGTCAAACGACGTAGGCGCCTACTAGGTGGGTCCCTAGCGGCGAATGTGCTTAAAGAATATACGATATCACGTGTTGTTGGGTGGTAAGAGTTTGTAAAATTTATGTTATAATCGCCGTAGATGGGGAATACCGTACGTAAACACGGCAAGTAACCGCTTAGCATACAAATGGCTCAACTTCATGGAACAAAATGTCGTGTTCGGTGTTTGTGTCGGAGAAGGTTTCGTTTCAGCTCGTCAGTTTAGAATAAGTTTTTTATTCACTTAAAAGGTACGAAAAGCGAGTTTGTGAAGGAATGTCCTTTTAATAAATAAGTATAAAATCTGCTAAAGATAAAAATAATAGCTTACAAACTTGTATGCCTACCTATACCTTTTACCATTTTGACGACTGCTTTAGCCTAGTTGGTAGTGACCCTACCTACGAAGCAAGAGGTCCTGGGTTCGAATCCCGGTAAGGGCATTAATTTGTGTGATGAGCACGAATATTTGTTCCTGAGTCATGGATGTTTTCTATATATTTAAGTATTTATTTATCTATGTAAGTATCTATATCGTCGTCTAGTACCCATAGTACAAGCTTTGCCTAGTTTGGGACTAGGTTGATTTGTGTAAGATTGTCCGCAAATATTTATATTATATTTATTTATTATTTATACCTTACCTAAAGGTACTTAAAGGTTAACTGGAAGAGATCCCTTACAGGGATAAGTTCGCCTTTGTACCGTTTTAACTTATTTTGTCTGTATTTTTACCTGTGTCTTGTGTACAATAAAGTTATTTACATACATACTTACATACATACTACTATTGTAAAGAGGAACATTTAGTAAGTGTGTAGCTTTGTAAGATTTGATGTAGGAGGTAATCAACGGTATTTCTCATTCGATTAAAAAAAAACCTTTCACCAGTTTATTGAATAAGCCTTTGGTATGGACATACGCTATATGTACTATAACCCGCGGCTACACTACATTTCTTTGTAAATACGCAAAGGAGCTGCGCGGGAGGCTTAGTATCTCGTTCCGCACAACCCGAACTTATTAACGGTACGAGTACGAGTTACATCAGAGGCCGGGAAAACACGGATTTCCGGCCAAGTAGGTATATACAGGATAGAGATACGAGGCCGGGAATCCGTTTTCACGCCGAGGCATGTATCGTGCTTTTCTCAAACAAGCAATGAAATAAATAAAAAAATTAAAATCAGCTGTTCGTAAAACCTGCCGCCATCTTTGACGCTGTCTGTACGAGGTTGTACGTTGAAACAAAAGAAAGTTACTTTGCAGGCTTAGGCCTGAAAAGTTGTATGAAATCCCATTTCAGGCCGCCTCGAGATGCTGCGCCCGAAAAAGGATACTTCCGAGTCTATTATAAGGAACGTAAAGAGAATATTTCATTGCATGTTTGAGAAAAAAACATTGCATAACGAAGTGACGAACCTAAATTGACTTCCTGTTATGTAAAGCCACACGCAACGCACCCGCAAACCGAAATGTTTACGGTTCTTACGATATTCGAGCCCTTATAGTGAGGGTGTGAATTATTTTATTACGGCGTCCACAATTGTTTTACGTTATTGGGACAGGTGCAAGTGGAATTTAGCAGGCTTTTGGCTGTAGAATATTAAAGAGAGGAAGAAAATAATACATGTATTTCAGGGACAAAAAGCCGTATTTGCCCTGCCAGCCATACCAGTGCCTGTATGTAATATTAATAATAATAAAGAAGTAAGTAAGTAGTATACACACCTACGCCAGTTCTCGTAAATATCATGGTAAAAAAGTTACTTTAAAATAAAGATTTAGCCGACCTCAATTCAGTACTTCGCCCTATTCGAAGAGTTTCCTCGATTTCTCCAGAATTCCATCAGATCCAGACCTGTTGACTATGGGACCATCTGGGAATAATACTCTTTCACACAAAAAAATAATTTTGAAGAAACGAGAACCTCCTCGTTTTTAGGGTTCCAAATGGCAAAAAACGGAGCCCTTATAGATTCGTCATGTCTGTCCGTCTGTTTGTCTGTCTGTCCGTCCGTATGTCACAGCCACTTTTTTCCGAAACTATAAGAGCTATACTGTTGAAACTTTGTAAGTAGATGTATTCTGGAAACCGCATTAAGATTTTCACACAAAAATCGAAAAAATACATTAAGTTTTAGGGGTCCCCATACTCAGAAAAGAAACTCAAAAAAACATTTTTCATCAAACCTATACGTATCTATGGGATAGGTCTTCAAAAATGATATTGAGGTTTTTAATATAATTTTTTTCTAAACTGAATAGTTTGCGCGAGAGACACTTCCAAAGTGGTAAAATGTGTGTCCACCCCCCAGTAACTTCTAAAATAAGAGAATGATAAAACTAAAAAAAATATATGATGTACATTAATTACCATGCAAACTTTCACCGAAAATTGGTTTGAACGAGATCTATTAAGTAGTTTTTTTTAATACGTCATAAATCGTAAACCGCAATTTATTTCACGGAACCCTTCATGTGCGAGTCCGACTCGCACTTGGCCGCTTTTTTTTTAAGCTGGTTACAATTGTATAAATCTTCTTCTAAAGTATTATTACGAACTCGTATAACCTGGCATGCTCTATAATCTTAAAAGGTTATTTATAAGTCCTCAAAAAGACGGCGGCGATTAATTCTCTGGCTTCGGATTGAATAATGCATCAGCCATTAGGCAGCTTATTTTTATTACATTGATCTTTTATTTATGTCGTCAGCATATTGCCTCAGAAATGGGTCTTTCTTTTCGAATATTAATCCTTAATTCTACTTTGCTTATTATCAAAAGATTTGTCCTAACTACTTAAAAGAATAATTATGAGTTGTGAGACTTCATTTCCGTATTTTATTTAACTCACGGCAAATCAACTGATCATTTTTAGGGTTCCGCACTCAAAGAGTAAAACGGGACCCTATTACTAAGACTTCGCTGTCCGTCCGTCCGTCTGTCTGTCACCAGGCTGTATCTCAAGAACCGCGATAGCTAGAGAGTTGAAATTTTCACAGATTATGTATTTCTGTTGCCGCTATTACAAAAAATACTAAAAACAAAATGAAATATTTTTTTAAGAAGGGCTCCCATACAACAAACGTGATTTTTTTGCCGTTTTTATAGATAATGGTACGGAACCCTTCGTGCGCGAGTCCAACTCGCACTTGGCCGGTTTTTATTACTTGTTTTCGTATCGTGACATATAATGTGGACAAATAAACACTGTTCATCATCATCATCATCATATCAGCCGAGAGACGCCCACTGCTGGACATAGGCCTCCCCCAAAGAGTGCCACAATGGCCTGTCCTGCGCCACCCGCATCCAGCGGACTCCCGTGAGCTTTACCAGGTCTGCAGTCCACCTTGTGGGGGGCCTGCCCACGCCGCGCCTTCCGGTACGTGGTCGCCACTCGAGAACCTTTCCACCCCAACGGCCATCGGTTCTACGTGCAAACACTGGTATTCGTAAGTATTGTCATTACAGCGTGCAGCGCAATAAATTCTCATACACACTGACATTTATAAATCTAGTGAAATGCTCAAAATGTTTCACACAATATTTCGTGAAAATATAGGCCAGATGTGGACGCCTTTATTGATGTTTACCAAAAACTCTTGTTGATTGAATACAATAATTGATTGACACCTCAGGCCCCGTAGCATGGAGGCCTTATCACGCGATAAGTGCTGCCGTCCCTGGCTGACACCGTTCGATAGAATGAGACGACGCGCTTATCCTATCACTTATCGCGTGATAACGCCATCCATGCTACGGGGCCAGGTCTTGTACCACGTTTACCACTACATCTGTATTATGTTGTAATATAAACTGTAGTGAGGTGAGTCTAGGCAGGTTGAGGATCACGTATTCCATTATAACATTAGATATAAGATTTCCCGCCTTTGGCAAGCTAATCTTGAGTTGCGAAGCAAGCAACTGTCGACATTGGAAGTCGACACTTACAACCTGAATACTCTAGCTAGAATTCAGATCATCTACAATCTATCTACCGACGCTAAGAGGCTTTATGCAGATCATAAATGGATTCTATTTGCGATACACGTAACCTAATCAACTAAGAAATTGCTGGAGGAGCTCTCTTGCTATTACGTGAAATATGATACGTATGTTTTGTACCGAATAAGACTGTTTTTTATTCTCATATAATATGCTATATCAGTCCATCACACTTAAATTAAAAACAACGAATACTAAACGAGAAATAGAACAATTAAAAACTAATTACAAAAAAAAATTGCCCGTCCAAAAGTTCTGCCTGCGGCAAGGACCCCATGACGCTGGCGGCATTTCCCCTTTGGACCGCAAGAGCGATCCTTTGGGAAAGGTATGTGCCAGCTCTGGGGTCGCCTGAGGCGTGGACCAGCCGTGACGACAGGGTCCTCATGAAGGCCTTCATGTCGGCTGACCAGGGTCCCAACGTTTCAACTGCAAGCGCCGCAAACTCGTAGTCCTGTACTAGAGAAGAGTATTTGCGGCGCTTTAGTAATTGGGCCTGATCAGCCGCAGCGCCGGCCTGAGACCGTGTAAGACTGTTATTTATTAATATAAAATACCCAATGCGTGCTTATTTCCACGTAATGCTTTGTTTCAAAATCAATTGCTTTTGAAACAAAGCATTTTTAATTAACTTACAACATAAATCTCCAATTTTTTAGGTATAAGACCGGGGGGCGTCGCGGTGACATGTTCGCGATCCCATGGCGCTCCCATTAACGGCAGGGACGGAAACGCCGGAGTGGTTTTAGTGGGTAGACTCCCTCCCCCTTTTTTTAAATAGAGATAGCTGGAGGGTGTGAGTCCCACATACCCCCCATTATAGCTTCCCGGCTGGGGGGATGCGTAAGTGCATTTCCACTCCGTCAAAAAAAAAAAAAAAAAGGTATGCCTTATAGATATGGGGAGTTCCAACGTCTTTCCAGGGATCCCATCATCAGAGCATAGCTGGTACGGTACAGACAGCCTCACAGGGGCTTAACATCTTTGTACCGTGTCGCATTAAAAGTCATGTTAAACTGCCATATGAAGGTGTCAAACGAGTGAAAACGACAAGGTACTTAGGTGTTCAGCAACTTATGAGGTTGACTGTACAGTCGGCGTCAAAGAGATGTATACATTTTAAGCCTTATCTCAAGGGTCTAGGTGCAGAAGTGTAAACGTGACAGTACATCATCCCAACAAGGTGGACTGATGACCTGGGTAAAGGTCGCGGAAGTCCGCTGGATGCGGGTAGCGCAGGACCGGTCATTGTGGCACTCTTCTGGGAGGCCTTTGTCCAGCAGTGAACGTATTTCGACTGATATAATGATAATGATGTACGTACATCATCAATCATACTTCGTAATGTATAGTATCTTAATGAATAATGAACTAAGGTGTTTAATATTCAAAAGAAAATCTGATCGAAATCCGTTAAGTGCCCACTTATCGTCTAGGAGCTAAAATGAGAGGCGCAAGTAAGTGCTTGTAGAAATGGCCCTTATTCGATCGAGTGGATATTTACGTCTTATTAACGTAATCACTTCATATTAAATAATTAGCTACGCGATCTCAAGGAACAGCCTTCTATTTATTAGGAATTTATGAGTTTGATTGATTATTACTTACTTTATTATTACCTAAATAAGAAGGATTATAATGGCAGATTATTATATTACCAACTCGACTAGATAAAGGAATTTATGTCAATAGCTAAGTTTAGTAAAAGACCAAAGCTTTCTTGTGCTTTACATAGTCAATTCATAATTATCGTGATTCACTATTTTGAAACGAAATGTGGTACTTAGAATTCTAGAATAGAGCTCTGCTCGGGTAAAAATAAATTATAGTTAGATCGATTATTCGCCCCCGTATACCCACGAATACCAAATTTCATTAAAATAGTTAGAGCAATTTTAGAGAGCGTGATCACAAATATAATATATGTAGGTATATAAATACAATAACCGGCATATGATGGAACAAAGGCCGCAAAAATATCTGGTGACAACTCTATTCCTAGAGCCGTAAGAGCGTGTCAGATATTTTTGCGGCCTTTGATTCATCAATCATATATTGATGCCGGTGACTGTACAAAGTCCCTGGGCGAAAATACGGAGAAGACGAATTTTCCCGGATATGCTACCTATCTATATCGATTTCTCGCCCCCGTAAACCCCTGTATTCCAAATTCCATCGAAATCGTTAGAGCTGTTTCCGAGAACGTGATTGCAAATATATTTACAAATATTTCTCGTTTAATAGTAGTCCCTGGGCGACCGAGCTCTGCTCGGGTGAAAATAGAGAAAATACGATGAAAACGAATTTTTCCAGACATGACACATATCTAGATCGATTTCTCGCCCCCGTAACCACCTATATTCCAAATTTCATCAAAATCGATAGAGCCGTTTCCGAGAACGGGATTGCAAATATTAACCTAACAAAACCTAGGGTGCCGCCGGCAGCGAGGCGGGGCCTAAGCTACCGGTGGTCAGGGCGACAGAGACAAGAACCTCCTGACTACCCGCGAAGTATCCAGGAGTACCGCCTTTTGTATCTGACCCCTGATCCAGCCATCTAGCGAGAGTCTCTTAAGGTGACGGTCGAGACTCTTCGATATTAAACCGTTCGCCGAAACGACTATCGGGACTATGATCGTCGAATCAACATCCCACATGGCGGTATAGACATATATATACACAAATATTGCTCGTTTAACAAGATTTCCACAAAATTAAATGCTTCCATCTTAAGTATTTCAGCCCTTAGGGATAAATCTCCAAAAGTCTCAAGTTCACTTCTATACGTATGTAAAGCGCGGGATGAGAGGCTAGTTTCTATAATGACATCGGGCAGTAAGTTGTCCTCATGCGCTCTTTACATTCCGACCCGGTATGTAAATATAATGTAAATACGTCGTCTCACAACAAAATCCTTCCATATTTCATCCGAAAAGCTAACGGTGCCGCCTAAGCAACGTTTGGGGAAAATGCCGCTCCTGGCTTCCGACGTAGTAGCCAGAATTGAACAGTAAAATGATAGCGTCACATACTCATATTTTTTTAATATTATAGCCAATAAAGTTTTAATGTTTTTGGGGGAGATCAGAAAATGAAATCAGCACCAAAAATGTCTACGTGAAACGCCCTCAAAAATATTTCAGAGTCAAGGTATCTATTTTTGTTAAATATTTTCTACAATAATTGTACTTTCAAAACAAAGTTTTAACCGACTTCAATTCAGTACTCCGCGAAGCCACATTAACATTTCCACATTTTTTGTCCAATTTACCACATGAACTGATTTCCGAGAACAAAAGCGTTGATTTTTAGACCAATAAACCAAATCGCTGTATGTGGGCCGATAATATTTGAGGACTTCCGTCGATTCCTCAAGGATCTCAGAATTACCTTTGGCACTTCATTGTTTGCTATTTCAACGGAATAATATCAGAATCTGTGACGTACTTATATAGTTTGAAGTACATCATTGAGACATCACACAAGCCACAAGCCATCTGTGGTCTTCATCATCACTTCCACTTCACCAAATTTATGATTTCCGGGTGTAAATACACGAGTTATAATAGAAAATACCGAAATTACTACACGCGTGCCTAATATATTTGAGGAGTTCCCTCAATTCCTCATGGTTCCCATCATCCAACTGGAGTTTTAGAAACAATGGGACCAATCTGGAAGCATATACTTTCAGTTAAAAAAATAATTGTACGAATCGGTTCATAAATGACGGAGTCCTGAGGTAACAAACGTTAAAAATAAAATAAAAATAATACATCCGAATTGAGAACCTCCTCCTTTTTTTGAAGTCGGTTAAAAAGCGACCCCGTTTGCACATGCCTTTCACTTTTTTATTTTATGTATTGTAGATCAAATTTGAAATAAACATAAGACCAATCTATCGTTTAACTTTAACTGACTTTTGATGCCCGTATCCTTCTTATTTGGAGTGTGTAAACCACAGATGTATGTATGAATATAAGGAGATCAGACATGCCGGCCGATTTGTATTGAGTACGCCTGTCGCAAGTACATTAACCCACACAAAGCCCAAGTAATTGACAAGACAAAGCACGCACACATCTAAAACACACACACTTGTATACCTACGCTCTTATTGGACAATACACGCGCATCATATCAGTCATTTTGGGAAGAAACGTAATATTCTCTGCGATCAGCACGCGTGCACAGTATGGGAGAGTATGCCCATTGAGCTAACAACTGCGACGCGGCCGCCGGCGGCTTGTCCTCTCAGCTCTCTAGTATTCTTTGCTCTGAGGTGTAAACCTAATGACATAATGCGTACTCATTACATTACACATTCACTGCCAAGAATCGCTACGGGCTCGTAGCAGATCCCGTGGTTTCTCCGTATGTGGCAAAGAAAGAGGGACAACGGCGTAGACGCCGCCCGCTAGACTTCCTGGCTTTGAAAGTGTTAATAAAAAAACCGGCCAAGTGCGAGTGAGACTCGCGCACGAAGGGTTCCGTACCATTATCTATAAAAACGGCAAAAAATCACGTATGTTGTATGGGCGCGAATACTTCCGACGGAAATGGTGCGGGCCTGCTATTTTGCATCTGTACATGCGCACCTGCAGTACGGAGTCGAGCTGTGAGCTGGAGCCGCTGATTGGGAGAGAGCGTTTCGCCTGCAGAAGCGTGCAGTACGTGCAATAGCGCGCGTCTCACAAACAAACTCAGCAAAACCAATTTTTTAAATGCTAGGTATCTTGACGCTACCTTCACTTTTAATATTGCAAATGGCGGTAACTGCTCGAGATGAAGTGGACACATCTGGTATAAAGGATATCCCGCGCAGGTACGCGTCCCGCAGCATGCGCGCAGGAAAGCTCGCCCCTCGTATCGCACAGACTCGCGAAGTCGAAAAAACTCGCTCACATTATATGGGTCGCAAGGTGTACAACCACCTCCCAGGCGATATTATCGCTGCTCAGAGTGCATCCGCATTTAAGGCAAAACTTAAAAAATGGCTAATCGAGCAGGCATTCTATGACCATAAGGAATTGTTTTGTCCTAGTGTTGTTCATTAAAAAATAATAAAAAATAATGTCAATGTGCCAGTTATTGCTCAAAACCGCGATGAATGGAAGGGGAGAGGGGAGGCCTTTGCTCAGCAGTGGGACATAACGGGCTCGATATAATATAATAAAATGTCAATGTACCCTATACATACATTACAATTAATTAAAATATTGGCTGACATGTAACATTGAGAAATAATCCTCGTAGTGTAATTTTGTATATTAATGTAAATGAACCTCTGACATGTAATTTATATTACCAATAAATTGATTATGATTATTATTATGGGAGCCTCCTGTAGCCTAGTTGGTAGTGACCCTGCCTACGAAGCCGGAGGTCCCGGGTTTGAATTTTGAATCCTGGTAAGGGCATTTATTTGTGTGATGAATACAAATATTTGTTCCTGAGTCATGGATGTTTTCTATGTATTTAAGTATTTATTTATCTATATAAGTATGGTTCCATTCTGCCCGTAACACTGGATGCAAAAAACTAAGGGCTCTAACATCAAAAAGCATCGAAATAGTTGATTCTTATAATAAACTAGTCCAAGAACAAACAGCTTCCTGGGATTTACACATGAGCGCCAGTCAGGAGTGGACGAAATTAAAGTGCCTCCTTACAAATACGGCAGCAGAGGCTTTTGGTTATGTAAAACCAGCTAAGTTTGACTGGTTTCAGCTAAACATTGAGCACCTTCAACCACTTCTTGATGCAAAAAGAGAGGCAGCACTGCATCATCGCCTCAGCCCCAGCGACAAGACACGGGAAAAATTGACTGAAGCAAAATTTAATCTTCAACGGAGTACGCGCTATTATGCAAATGCCTATTTTCTTGATGTATGTAAAAGCATCCAAGCCAGCGCAGCTTCGGGCAATTTTGCCGGTGTGTACTCAGGCATAAAGAAGGCTCTCGGCCCTTCTCCATCAAAAACAGCTCTTCTAAAAGAGATAGATGGTACTGTGATAGTTGACTCAGTTCGTCAACTCAATCGCTGGGTAGAACACTACACGCAGCTTTATTCTCAGCCTATAGGAATACAGCCAGAAGCAATTGAGTCCATCCCCAAATTGCCAGTGTGGAACGATCTTGACAACATCCCTACCATTGAAGATTTCCATACCGCTGTTCAGAAACTAAAGGTTGGGAAGAGCCCAGGTACTGACAACATCCTTGCTGAGGTCATCAAATTACAGTGCGTAGCTCCATTCCTTTGCAATTTTTTCGTCAAGTGCTGGAACGAGGAATATATCCCTCAGGATATGCGCGATGCGAACATCATCACGCTATATAAAGGGAATGGTGACCGCGGCAACTGTAACTCATATCGCGGCATCTCTCTCCTAAGCATTGCTGGAAAACTGCTTGGCCGTATCATCCTGGCCAAGCTACAGAAACTAGCAGATCGTGTTTATCCAGAGGCACAGTGCGGTTTTCGTTCTCAACGCTCTACCACTGACATGATTTTCACCCTTCGTCAACTCCAAGAGAAATGCAGAGAGCAAAAAACTCCACTACTGGTAGCTTTTGTCGATTTAAATAAGGCATTTGATACAGTTAGCAGAGAGGGACTGTACACGGTACTGCAAGGTATTGGTTGCCCTCCTAAACTTTTAAGCCTTATCAAACTTTTTCATCAAGACATGAAGGGTTCTGTTGTCTATAATGGTGATACTTCAGACCCTTTCGAAATGCGCAGAGGAGTAAGGCAGGGTTGTGTGTTGGCGCCTACCTTGTTTGGTATATTTTTCTCAGTTCTATTGAAAGTTGCTTTCGGCGATACCACTCATGGCATACATATTCACACTAGGCCTGATGGTAAACTGTTCAACATCTCACTGTTGAAATCCAAAAAATATCGCGAGGATTTATACGTTGACAGTTTGCTTTTCGCCGATGATGCCGCTTTCGTCGCGACGTCGCCGGAGGAGCTTCAAGGTATGGTCGATAAATTTGATGCGGCATGTAAGATATTTTCGATGTCTATAAATGCTAAAAAGACGGTCGTAATGGCACAAGGCGTAGATCAGGCCCCGACAATTTCGTTGGATGATTTGCCTCTAGAAGTTGTGGACAATTTGTGTTACCTCGGTTCTAGCGTGTCGAATAATTTTTCTCTAGATGTAGAGATCAACATCCGCATTGGCAAGGCCTCCACGATGTTCGGAAAGCTCAGTACAAGAGTATGGGATAATAGACACCTTACCGTTAATACGAAGATGATAGTATATCAGACATGCATCTTGTCCATACTCTTGTACGGAGCAGAAACTTGGACATCGTATGCCAAACAGGAACGGAAATTAAACAACTTTCACATGCGCTGTCTTCGGCATATTTTGAACATCTCGTGGAAGGATCGAGTTACAAACGAGAGGGTGCTCAGCATCGCGCGTTTACCCAGTATTGCAGCAGTTTTAAAACAAAGACGTCTGCGCTGGCTTGGGCACGTGCAAAGGATGGAGCCCTCTCGTTTGCCACGTAAAACACTCCTGTGTGAAGTAGCTTACGCTAAGCGACCGGTTGGGCGCCCTATGTTACGTTTTAAGGACAGCGCAAAACGTGACATGCTGTCCTTCAAGATCGACCCCACGAACTGGGAAAATCAATCACAGGACCGAGACCAATGGAGAAAGTCACTTAATGAAGGCGTGACAGTACATGATATCACCTGGTTTGACCTGTTGTCCCATAAACGAGCATTGAGACACCAGCGCGCCGCTGCGCCTCCAACAGCGATGTGTATGACATTTACATGTCATATATGCGGGCGTCACTGTCGCTCTCGCATTGGCCTGGCAAGCCACGTACGCAAGTGCCGCACTCTAATGGACGCTACTTAAATCATCTTTTATAGATGCTACAGGCCATTGATGATGTAAGTATGGTTATCGTCGTCTAGTACCCATAGTACAAGCTTTGCTTAGTTTGGGACTAAGCCGATTTGTGTACAAAATAAGAAAAAATAAAATAAATAAATATTTATTTATTCTGGTTTTTAGTATTTATTGCTATAGCGGCAACGGAAATACATCATCTGTGAAAATTTCAGCTGTCAAACTATCACTGTTGTTGAGATACAGCCTGGTGACAGACAGACAGACAGACAGACGGACAGCGGAGTCTTAGTAGTGGTAATAGGGTCCCGTTTTACTCTTTGAGTACGGAACCCTAATGAGCAGGTCAAAAATAAGCAAATAATTGTTTGTAATAATAAATTACTTACTTGAAATTATAATTATTGAATACAAGTATGGCAGTTTTTATTGATACTTATACCTTACCTACAGTTTATAATTCCATTTATAGGCTCACAGTAATGCAATCATACGAAACCACTACATTGTCATACCTACTGTTCCAAATATGTACAGCGTGGTCTGAAGGTGCGATAACGGATACAAACTGCTCCTGAATGATCGTATCAGTACCTTGTGTGGATCCTTTTTATAAGAAATGCCAGCCTTAAATATGCACCTTCTTTTATTACTTATTTATATCCAGTACTAGTAAGTTGAGAGTATCCACTACAGTCATATTAATCTGCTATTCGTACTTGTACTTACTAAGTTATGTTTAAATTGTCGTTCTAGCTATGTATGTAAGAATGTAAGTACCTATAATTATTCGTGAAGGGATACCTAATCCAAAAATTTACAGTGGATTTTGAAAAAACTGCTTTTACAATTGCCACAATAAAACAATTGTAAACAAGATATCAAAGCATCGTTGTATCAAAATAAATAAATATATAAATATATGCTGGGCTTATGTCCAGCTGAGCAGTGGAGGTCTTTCGGCTGATATGATGATAAAAATTTGCGGACAATCTTACACAAATCGACCTAGTCTCAAACTAAGCAAAGTTTGTAGGTACTATGGGCACTTGACGACGATAAATATACTAATATAGTTCAATACATACTTAAAGATATAGAAAATATAACTCAGGAAGAAGTATTCGTACTCATTACACAAATAAATGCCCTTACCGGGATTCGGACCCAGGACCTCTTGCTTCGTAGGCAGGATCACTACCAACTAGGCTAAAGCGGTCGTCATGATCCATGTCGTGATGATAATGATTATAAAAAAACTGTTAGTACACAATTTCCACATAAACCCACACCTTATAGGACAACTGGATAGCATAAAATAGTGTATGCAATAAAAGATTACCGCTGCCAACCTAACAACGGGAAATATCCTGTAAGTCGGTACTACCGCTACAGGACCTATGTACATTACCTATTTTTATGTACCACCAACACGATACTTGGCGTGTTACAAATAATTAAGTCTTGCGTCGGTGAGGCTAGCATGAAACCTATTTTATGCTAGTAATGCCTGTAAAAGAAACGCTTTCATTGTAGTGGTTTACAAATGAATGAAGTGTTGGATGAATATAAAAAAGTTGATTACTTTGTTGCGGTTTCATTGTTCTTGAAGCGTGAAGTATGTATTAGGCAGGTAGGTACATTAAAAACTAACGACTAACAGTATCCGGCCCGATCCTTATGGTACCTAAATATGATATCAACGGTTCCGACATAATAACGCACTGGGTTCGTTTCGCGTCAATATAACTTGGCTCGTCTTGGCGGGGGCACTCCCGTGCCCCCAGATCAATTTCATCGACTCATTAATCTCAATAAGTAATCTAAATCAATAAAACCAAGTCAATTTTTTCAAGAATAGTTTTGACATGACAACAGCAGATTTCCAAATGCCCGACTAGTTAAAAAATAGTAATAAATAAATAATAAATATTTGCGGACAATCTTACACAAATCGACCTGGTCCCAAACTAAGCAAAGCTTGTACCTACTATGGGTATTAGACGAAGATAAACACACTTATATATAGATAAATAAATACTTAAATACATAGAAAACATCCATGACTCAGGAACAAATATTCGTGCTCATCACACAAATAAATGCCCTTACCGGGATTCGAACCCAGGACCTCTTGCTTCGTAGGCAGGATCACTACCAATTAGGCTAAAGCGGTATCAGCGGTAGTTAGAAGTTAGATGCGGTCAGCAAGCCAGTAAAAGCGGGTAAACACGGTTAAGTAAGACGTCCAGTGCACATTAAGGAAGGCTCACATGACGACATGACATAAACCAACGTTTTGTTACACGACTATTGATTTTTGATGGTAGTAAATTTTTAATTAACTAAGCACATTACAAACGACCCTGACAACATTTAGAATGGTGCGGTAGGTACCACGATAATTACTTATTGTTGCGACAAATTCAATTGCATGTTGTATATTTGACGACCGCTTTAATTTAGATAATAGTGACGCTGCCTACGAAGCAAGAGGTCATGGGTTCAAATCCCGGTAAGGGCATTTATTTGTGTGATGAGCACGAATATTTTTTTACTGGGTCATGGATGTTTTCTATGTATTTAAGTATGTTTATCTTCGGCTACCCTTACCCGTACCCATAGTACAAGCTTTGCTTAGTTTGGGACTAGGTCGATTTGTGTAAGATTGTCCGCATATATTTATTTATTTTATTTATTTATTATATTATTCACTCACTCAAAAATAAAGCAAGAAAATTTAAACACTGTTCTTCATGCAAACCAATCACAACTAAGCTATTCTTACACCGTCATTAGAGTGTCAAATTACACCCTGTCAAATTATGACAAATGAATACCAATTTGGTATCCTTATAATATCAATAATTCATTCCATTCGATTCGAATACATACTGGAGTTGGTATCAACTTATATTTAGTTACAGTGACCTACATACACGCAATTTGAAAAACATTTCAATATATACACATTCTCAAATTCTTGCCCAAATCCCAATCAGATTTCCATTACATGAGATCCGTGAGGTAATAACGAAGAGATTAACAACGAAAGTAAACTTCATCAAAAATTTCTAACGTGTCTACTAAATCTAAGTATGTTCATGCATGTCTGTACGAGTATATTCCCATTTAATAGCTGGTTTGTAATTTTATTGGTTTGGATGTAAAGGGTAATATCCGGAAATAGAGTTGTTTGCCAACAAACCGCATTGTGGTTTGGCAGATTAATTGTACCTATGTAAATTTAGCTATAAGCCTTAAAGAGAGAATAAAAAAAAAAAAAAAAAAAGATTTCAAAAATTCTTTCATTAGTTTAAAATATAGCGCTGACCTTCGAGTTTGACACATGTCTTATTCTGGAGCCTCGGAATAAAATAAGACGTTCATTGTAATATTTGTTTAGAGTAAAACCAAAAAAACAGAATCCAACAAACATTTGTTTTTATCCCGCGATTTCGTCTGCATTCTTAATTCCTAACTAAAATAATCCTTATCTGTCGCCTTACATCCTGAAATTCCTGAAACTCAACTTGCCGACCCAATTACCTACATTTGAAGGAGTGCCAGAGTTGCGCCGATTGCGGATGTCGCCCATTTCAAATTACCTACGTACCACATTGTCACACCTGCTTTGTACCCAGTTGTTTACGTTTCCAAACTCAAGCCACGAACTGAAAGGGTTTATAATTTCCTGCCAATGAAGATGTGGCGTCACTCCTGTCAAATCTGACTAGTTCTGCATCGCACTATCGAAGTTTCTTAAATCAGTTGCATAAATATAACATCCAAACAACTCTCATCGGACTTCGGTCCCTGAGAGATCTCTCTATTGTCGTACCTTCTACATTGGTGACCCCCGACAATGGACATAAGCGCAACTCTGAATATCCTGACTGACGCCCGACTCTTCTCAGCAAGCCAGACTCTCTCTCTCTCTCTCTCTCTCTCTCTCTCTCTCTCTCTCTCTCTTTCTCTCTCTCCGCTCGCCACCCTGGCTCTGAGCGCTCGCTCGCCACGCTGGCTCTGAGCACTGGCAAGCTACTCTTCATACATCCTTGACCCCTCCGTCTCAAAGGGGGGCTGATGTGGCGTCACTCCTGTCAAATCTGACTAGTTCTGCATCGCACTATCGAAGTTTCTTAAATCAGTTGCATAAATATAACATCCAAACAACTCTCATTGGACTTCGGTCCCTGAGAGATCTCTCTATTGTCGTATCTTCTACAAACACAAATGCCCTTATAACCTTATTCATCAAAGCTATTTTAATCAAAATGTATTTATCTGTCAATGTAACATTTGTAGTCGTAAGATAGAGACAAAAGCAAAAAACATTTTAAGTGCTGAACATACGCTTATTTGTGCCAAATAAAACCATGAAAAGCCTTAAAATGTTGGATTTGTACACTAAAAAAATACTGAAAACTAAATTATATGTATATTTTTGTCGTTGTCACTGATATTGAGATTCTATTGGTTAGAATAAATCAAATTCAAGAACTGAATATCATAATGGAAACTCAGAGAGTTATACCGTTTTAGTTAAGGTCACCAAATAGCGGAAGCAACAAACAGGCCGAGCCGAGTCGTGAATAATCTGCGGGGTATTTAACCGAGTTAAACACAATTTAATTTGATTAGGAGGCTTAAAATAACGAGGCACCTTCGTCATACTCCGAAATGCTAAATTAGGGAGCTGATGTCGAGACTTCATAGATTGTTCCCAGAATAACCTACTGATATTAACCCATTCACTGCTAATCACGACATATATGCGTCGGAGCACTACGAGTATGTGCGATATTTGATACATATGGACATTAACACGTTGACTGCCAGGAGCCGGGCCAGGGTCTACGCCGTAGGCGCTTTCAGCTTTAGTGGGAAAACCATGGGATCGGCTTCGAGCGTAGCGCGTAGGTATTCTTGGCAGTGAATGTGTTAAACAGCTACGGACTACGGCGTAGCGCTACGAGCGTAGCTTAGCAGTGAATGAGTTAAAATAAGGTAATGATATTCATTAAACCTATTTAAAATGGATGGAACGCGTCAGGAGGTGTATTCTACTACTTAAACCCAGTGAATTTTAATAGTTTTGCATTGAATAAAAACTTAAAACTAATACATGTTTAAAACGCAGTGAGATTTTAATGAAAAATATTATTTGCATAAGGCAAAATATACAGAAACCCGCAGCATGGAAAACCCAAGCAGAGTTTACCTGCTACTAAAAACTAGCGATGAAAGTCTCATTTACAAACTTTTATTTAACTTGCATTGTTCGTATGTCATTTAAATTTAGCAAAATCATATTTCTGCCACTCACCGGTCCGATTAAGACGAAATTTGGCATATTTATGTTCGTTCGGTGACAATGCAATACAGGCTGAAATTTAATTCGTGATACAAAATAGCAAAATGTGAATCTACCCATGATTCTGAACAACTTTTACTATGAGATCCACTATTTGTACTATGCCAAGAAAAACAGCTAAAGCAACGCAACAGCAAGCAAATTCCAGCTATTTCATACACTTTGCTCGTTAAAGTGTCTCAGAAGGTGTGAAGAGGTGTCTTGTATCACGAATTAAATTTCTGTATAGTTATGGTTATATCGGCTACCTTGGTTCTGCTGCGGTAGCCTCATTTCTGATACGATCACGCAGAGAAACTCCCAACATAGCCCTCTCCATTGCCCTTTGGGTGACTTTGAGCCTTCTTATGAGGCCCATTGTAAGCGACCACGTTTCAGTGCCATATGTCATCACCGGCAACACAGCGGAATATTGGACGAAAAGATGTGCCGTAGCTTCCCAAACGCTGCCCAGCCGAGTCGGATTCGACGCTTGATCTCTTTCTCGAAGTTAGACCTACCTAACTGGACAGTCTGTCCTAGGTATACATAATCGTCTACAACTTCGAGCCAAGGTAACCGATACAGCCATCTGAATCGCTAAACTTAAGTGGCAGTGGGTGGGCACATTGCACGTAGAACTGATGGCCGTTGGGGCGGAAAGGTTCTCGAGTGGCGACCACGTACCGGAAGGCGCGGCGTTGGTAGGCCTCCCACAAGGTGGACTGATGACCTGGTAAAGGTCGCGGGTGTCCACTGGATGCGGCTGGCGCAGGACCGGTCACTTTGGAACTCTTTGGGGGAGGCCTATGTCCAGCAATGGCTGTCTTTCGGCTGATATGATGATGATGATAGTTATGGCACCATCAAAGCGATCTGATGTTGGAGACAGAAGGTGGCCATGTCAACTCCTAAACTACACAAGATAACCCGTCGTGTTTAGGATCATTGGAATCCTCACAACGGATGACTATGCAAAAAAAGTGCAGTCGGTAATAAAAACATGTACCAAAAATATTTTTTTTTGACAGAAATGTATGGTTCGGCCTATGCAAACCAACTTTTCAACGAGTTTCGCGCGCACGCTGTACTATTACTACTCGTCAAGGTGACGTGTCAAAACCAGCATACATATGTGAAAGAGGTCAACCGGATTGAAACCGTCACTGTACAACAAATGTTACTCTACAATTAACTGAGTCCTATTCTCTAGTTTAATTAACAACTAGAGCGCATTTATTTTAATTAAACATTATAAACATTTAATTAAATTCTACCCTTCCAATGGAAACGTTTCTTTAGATATTTAGAGTTATAAATTTGTACCATCCGTCGTATCGAATCCAACAAGTTCTATTTTAGTAGGAATTCAATTATTCACAGAGGCCTCTACGTCAGAGAGCTTGTACTATTTGCCAGTACTGAAATTCGATGTTCGAATGGAATAATAGAATGGATATGTGATATGTGAGCGAATTGAGCAAGTTTCTCACTTCCTCAAAGTAAATTAGGTTTGCCTTAATTCAGTTTGTATTGAACATGATTAACTCATTCACCGTAACGCTTCGCTCTCCCGTAGCCCGTAGCAGCGTAACACATTTACTGCCTGGAACCGCTACGCGCTACGCTCGTGGCCGAACCCGTGATTTTTCCGGCCTGTTAACACATTTACTGCCAGGAATCGCTACGCGCTACGCTCGTAGAACACATTTACTGCCAGGAATCGCTACGCGCTACGCTCGTAGAACACATTTACTGCCCGGAATCGCTACGCGCTACGCTCGTAGAACACATTTACTGCCAGGAATCGCTACGCGCTACGCTCGTTACTGCTAGGAAGCGGCTACGAGCGTACGCTCGTAGCTGCTTCCGTGATTTATCCACAACCGTGGTTTTTCACGGAATCAGCCACGAGCGTAGCACCTGTAGCGTTCTGGCGCATTTGTGACGTGACTAGCGCTGAAGGGGTTAAACGTATTTTTTCAATGTTAATACACATGCTAATAAACGTCAAAAACATGATGTCAATTACTGGAACAAACGTGTGAATTGGGATGTTAACCTTACGTGTCAATTACTGGAACAAACGTGTGAATTGGGATGTTAACCTTACGTGTCAATTAAAAAGTGATCGATATGGCAAAAGTTACAAAAATATGTATACACGACCTAATTGTTAAGGCAATAAAGTCGTGTAATGTCGTAACTTTGGCTGTTTCTTCCTCTGTGTAGTGGACTGTATAAGATAACCGAAATTAAAAATGCTGTCCGATGTTAATGTATTGTTTCCATTTCATGTTGCCTTGACTAAACCATTAGCACTGAAAACTTTTATTAAAAAATCGTACCTAACTGTTAGTAATAGCCTGTCGCTTACCTGTAGAAAAAAAAACACAAAATACAAAAGCTTAAAAGTCATAATTGTTATATTGTTAATAAAAATATCGTACTTAATGGCTTTTGCAGGGCCAATCAAAGCTGCTAAGGCAACGTAAGCTCATATCCAGAACGCGTTACAAACGTTGTAGTACCAGATTAAAATCGTTTGCGCTAGCGCGTAAATGACAGAACGAGAGCGTAATAACTACACCGATAATAAAATGGCAGTACCTGAATTTAACACATACACTGCCAAGTGCTACGCTCGTAGCCGATAAAATGCGAAACGTCGTATGTCGAGGAAAGCGACTACGAGTAGAGCTACGTAGTGTCCTGGCACTGAAAGTATTAGCACTTTCCGCTACTTAGCGGATATACCACAGGATCGGCTACGACTGCTACGAGCGTAGCGCGTGGCGAATCCTGGCACTGAATGTGTTAATTTGACCTTAAGTAGTACGTGTATGTATAGTTACTGGTTTTTGGTGTGAGCCTTTCTCAGGATCGAAAAACAAAATTAGTTTAATTTGAATATTTGCCTACGACGATAGAGTACAGTCAGGAGTATTAATATATGTACCTATGTATGTATGTAATACGCTTTATTGTACATAAAACAGGTGGAATACGGCAGGTACAAAAAAAACATAATTAATGTACAAAGGCGAACTATCTATTATATATATCGTCGCCTAGTACCCACAACACAACCCTTATTGAGCTTACCGTGGGCCTAGGTTGATTTGTGTAAGATTGTCCCGTAATATTTATTTATTTAAAAAAAAAAAAAAAAAAAAAAAAAAAGAACTCCGTAGCCCAGTGGGTAGTGACTCTGCCTACGAAGCTGGAGGTCCCGGGTTCGAATCCCGGTCAGGGCATTTATTTGTGTATTTATCACGAATATTTGTTCCTGAGTTATGGATGTTATTTATGTATATAAGTATCTATATATGTATGTATCTATTATATATATCGTCGCCTAGTACCCACAACACAAGCCTTACTGAGCTTACCGTGCGCCTAGGTTGATTTGTGTAAGATTGTCCCGTAATATTTATTTATTTTATTTAGTTATTATCCCTTTAAGGGATCTCTTCCAGCTAACCTGTATTGTCAATGTCGTAAAGGCGTGTACAGATATTTATGTACGTGTATTAATACCCCTGACAGTACCTAAATAATTTAATAAACACACAGTCAGTACATAAGAGTAGTTGAACTCGTTATTTTAACAAGAACAGATGAACAAAGCGATTGTATTAATGCAAAGCCTTTGTTTCACGATAAGAAGCTCTGTTCAAAACCCAGCAACTTTAAGTACTTATTGAATTAAAAGACTGACTATTTTGCGGCGAGTGCTTCTTGGTGGACATGACGTCACGGAGCTCCTGTCAGCTGTCGCAGCGCACGCACGCGATCATCGCGCGCCCGCGCACCCACTCTACCGCCCGTCTACAAACAAAACAAACTTCAATAAATAGGTACCAGGAGAGGAGATCATCTTGGCACTGACATAGTCCCAAATTAAGGTCCCAGAGTTAACTACTAATAGGGTTGAATACATGGTTTGTGGGTGGTCTACCCACGCTGCGTCTTCCGGTACGTGATCGCCACGAAAAAACCTTTCCGCCCCAACGGTCATCGGTTCTGCGTGCAATGTGCCCGTCTTCTGCCACTTAACACAAGGAGAAGTGAAGGTCACTGGAGTCGGCTGGATGCGGGTGGCGCAGGACCGATTATTTTGGGGGGAGGCCTATGTCCAGCAGTGGACGTCTTTCGGCTGATATGACGATGATGACATGGTTTGTAGGGTCTGCACAGTCGATCAGAAGTTGATAACACACTTTCAAACTACTAAATAATATGTCAGTTTCCTTGACTGACACTGAGAACTTTTCCTTTAAAAAAAATGTGAACACACATGACCGTAGGAAGAATACTTGAATGAATTTTAAGAACAAGAAAGCTTCAAGTACCTACCTATCCTATGATTTTGGATAAGTCTGTCGTCTCTCACGTACTATTATAATCTAATTAATTATAGTATAATACCTACGACACGTATCATTATGAAATTGTGTCTACTATTTAAATGTAGGTTATAACCTACGTACCCAAATAACATGTATTTCACTAATTTAATAACTATTCTCTTTGATTTCCGACGACAGCAGACCGTCAAAATAATAAGTATTCAGCACAACAACCCATGGTAGTATCAATTTAAAAGGTTCTGGTTAGTTTCTTTCGCTTTTAGGTAGAGAGCTTTAGAAAACTTTACCAAAGCCCCTTTAAAAGTGACGGGGTTAATGCACACAAGTTAGAGCCCATAGCAAATTGTTAATTTAATTTAATTTATTTAATTTGTTTATTTCGAACCACATATAGTTCATATACAATCATTAAAATAAAGTACACATTAAAAATAAAATAAGACATTAAAATAAGACAATACAATTATTAGCTACAACATGTAAGGAGTTCCAGTGCTCCACCATCGGGCATTCCAGCCTATCAACAATGGTGTTCAGGAGGCTGTTGTCGCTGCCTCGCACACGGCGCATCAGAGAGGCAACTCGTTTTCGAATTATAGCATGAAAACTATCAACTCTAGCCTCTGCAAACATTCCTGATGCGCTGGAAAAGCGAGGCAGCCCCAACAACATCCTGAAACCATTATTGTACTGGACGCGTAAGGCATTGAGAGCTCTCTGCGTGCACTTGGTCCACAAGCTACACGTGGCAGTGCCTCTGTTCGACACGCGCCAATGTCAAAGACTATATCCCGCTGGGTAAAAGTTCTGAATTGACTTTCGGTTATCATTACCCACGATATCAAGTGTGTTATTAAAGTTTTCATAGAGTTTTCCTTTATCTTTTACACTGTAATAAGTGACTTTTGGTTGGCACGTGGTTGTCACCCGACGGTATGTATGTTTGTTCTGGTCAAATATTGAAACTGAATTTTAAAGCAGTTAATCCTCAACCGATTGAGCTGACAATTGACAAAGGTACACGTTTAGTTTGGGTGATAATGTAATATTATGGGTGTCATCCATCTGGTCTAATGATGGAGACGAAAAGTGGCATTGGAAACTCCTCAATTACACAAGATAAAGCCGTCATGTTTTGGCTTATTAGAACCCGCTCAAGTCATAGTTGATGACCGTGAAAAAAGTACTTACTTACTACTTACTCCGTTGGCTGAGCGACCCAAAATGAATCTTGGCCTCCGACACGAGAGTGCCCCATTTTTCTCGGTTCTGCGCTATCTCTTGCCGATTGGGAATGGATGAAAATTTTAGAAGTGCCTGATTTTTTTTTTTGTGTTAGGAATAACCTAGCACAGAGAGCCATGGAGCGCGCCATGCTCGGCATTAAGCTACAAGACCGAGTGAGGAATATTGAGATCCGACGTCGCACTAAGGTGCGTGACGTCGGCGAACGAAGTCATAACCAAACTCAAATGGAGTTGGGCAGGACATATTGCCAGGCAGCGTGACGGTAAGTGGACCAAAACGTCAATGGATTGATGGCCAATTACAGGAAAAAGAAGCGTCGGTCATCCGCCAGCTCTATGAGTTGATGACATAAAAAAGACCGCGAGTCATTTCTGGATGAGACTAGCACGGGACCGGGATAAGTGGCGTACGCGAAGAGAGGCTTATGCTCAGCAGTGGGCGATTACCGACTGAAAATTATGAAGATGATGAATGAGGAATAACCTTCCTTAGCGCCAGAAAAAAGTTACAGACTTTTCAGCTACGTCAATTATTTTTGAAAAATATAAACTGTTTCCTCACTTACGTTTTGGGTTTATGATGGCGAGTGAGACACTTTCCTTGATCCGTCTCATATTAATTACAAAAAATATTTTAAATATTTGACCCGGGCAATGACTATGCCGATATAAGCTATGCCGATGATATGGTGCTGCTTGGCCCTTCTATTGTAGCCATCGAACATCTCCTGGCTACCTGCGAGGCGTATGCCCGGGCACATGGGCTTGTGTACAACCCCACTAAAAGTGAGGTCATGATTTTTATGGCAGGGAAAATTAAGCCCTATAATGTACCACCTATCTGGCTAAGCGGTAGTCAGCTGTTGGTCGTGGATAAGGTCAAGTACCTGGGACATATTATCACGAGCGACCTGAAAGATGATATGGATATTGAGAGAGAGCGCAGGGCGTTAGCGGTTCGTAGTAATATGCTTGCTCGCAGGTTTGCTCGATGTTCATACGAAGTAAAGATAACGTTTTTTAAAGCGTATAGGGTCGTTTCGCCGGTAACGCGACCACCTTCGGTTAGCGACCACTTGACGGACTAGGCTGCTTCAATTAAAGATATTAACATTTCTACAAACCCAACAGAAAAATAATTAGTTATCAACTATTCTTGAATAGTGTCAGAATAAGAATAAATACACTTTAAAACCCAAAGCTTAATCCAAAGCAAGAAAAAATAACCTCAATTCACACATTTCACACATTGCTTCCGAAAAGTGTTGACGTGCAGTGAATCTGTAAAAAAAATAACGCGACAGTTGGCGCGAAAACTTTAGTTACGTCACTTAATTTTATTATTATGCTGAAATTAGTTAATTGATCGTTTAAATGATTAAGCTGTTGTAATAATTTCGTTGAAATTCGGCATATTTAAAAATAGATTTAAATAAAATGGGGTGGTCGCGTACCCAAATACATAATTACCAAAGAAGTCGGATAGCGACCACATCGTTTTCTTTTTCTTTCCTTATGGATTCTTATGCGGCACCCGCGATATTTAGCTTGGCTAGCAAATTGAGTCGGTATTTAAGCCGCGCCAATCCATGTTTTGTCCATAGTATATATAATATAATAATAATATATAATTATATATTATATTATATAATAATAAATAATTTATATGAGATAATTATATTATAAATTCGAAAGTGTCTATGTCTGTCTGTCTGTTATCTCTTCACGCTTAAACCAATGGACCGATTTTGATGAAATTTGGTATGGAGATAGTTTGAGTCCCGGGAAGAGACATACCTAGGATAGTTTTTATCCCCGAAATAATCCCCTAAGGGGGTGAAAGTTTGTATAAAGCTACGGTATAAACGATTTCCACGCGGACGGAGTCGTGGGCAGACGCTAGTGTAAGTAGAATATAATCTAAAAGTTAAATAAAAGCTTATAAAAAGGTGGCATTTAGATACCTACTATGAATGACATGTGTGACTGTAATATCAATATATATAAAAGCACTATGGTGTGAGCGAGAAGTCGCGCTTTTTTCGATTCTATTCTTCATTGACACAGCAATGTAAAGTAGATTTAGAAGAGTAACAATTTAGGGGTGTAGACACTAAATAAAATGACCTATAATGATGAATTTTCTCGAAAAAGGATTAAATGTAACGGTTAATGGAGAAAAAAAAGAGCAGGGGATTAAGTAATCACAAAGTTATAGTATCCAAAGTTTTTAGAGGGGGTGTATTCTATCCATTTTCCGCAAAACGCACCTTCATATGAAATGATTGTCATTTACTATGATGCTCGGGGATTGTGACGTCACGATCCACTAGCGTTTTCTCTCTCTAACAAGCAATATTAAAACGGTTGTAGCTTCGTAATTTTTGGAGATATATGAATGGGATTTTCGTCACTTAGGCTTATCATTTTGCCTTCTTTTTTTGGATTAATAATAAATGGTTAGTCTACACTCCTATTTGTAGTGGTATAAGGGCAGTTAGGTAGATCAAACTTTGAGAGAAAGAGGTCAATCGTCGAATCCGACTCGCCTGGGTAGCGTTCGGGAAGCTACGCTATGGCACATATTTTCGTCCAATAAGTATTTCGCAGTGTCTCATGGCGAGTCTTTGACCAGTGTGTGTTGCCAGTGATGACGTATGGCACTGGAACGTGGTCGCTTACTATGGGCCTCATAAGAAGGCTAAAAGTCACCCAAAGGGCAATGGAGAGGGCTATGCTGGGAGTTTTTATGCGTGATCGCATCAGAAATGAGGCTATCCGCAACATAACCAAGGTAAGTAACCGATATAGCCATCCGAATCGCTAAAGTTAAGTGGCGGTGGGCGGGGCATATTGCACGTAGAATCGATAGCCGTTGGGGCGGAAAGGTTCTCGAATGGCGACCACGTACCGGGAGGCGCAGAGTGGATATACCCCCACAAGGTGGACTGATGACCTAGTAAAGATCGCAGGAATCCGCTGGATGCGGGTGGCGCAAAACCGGTCATTGTGGCACTCTTTGGGGGAGGCCTATGTCTAGCAGTGGACGTCTTTCGACTGATATGATGATGATGATGATTAATCGTTTTATTAACTACTTAAACACTATTTGCAAGAGTGGTCGCCAACTAGCTAACAGGTGGTCGCAAACCGACTAAAGCGGTCGCTATCTAGCGAATTCGCTATTTTGTAACCTTTTCTATATTTTTTCCTAATCTATGGATGAAAGTGCTATATTTTATTGTAGGTTTCAAAACTTGACTATACTTAGAGCCTTTACGAATACCATCTATTATGTGTGTATATTGAATAGGTATATTTTTACTAATCTAAAGTGAGCAACTCGGCTAAGTGGTCGCTAACCGGCGAAACGACCCTACACAATCTTTTTACTCGAGCAGCCTGTGGGTTAGGTATACAAAGCGAGCCTATAGCGCCCTGCGCGTGCAATACAATAATGCATTTAGAATGTTGCTGGGGCTGCCGAGGAGGTGTAGTGCCTCGGGCATGTTCGCCGAAGCCCGTGTAGACGGGTTTCAGGCGATCATGCGCAAAAAGATAGCATCGCTATTAGACAGGGTGAGAGCAAGCACCAACAGCATACTAAAGGCAATATCGTGGAGGTTTGACTGTCCAATCCTATCTTATTGGATTGGACAGATTAAGGGCGTTGCCCAATTTATTATTTAAGAATATTTTTTATGCTATTACTAACCAATTTAGTATTAAGTCACATGTTACTAACACACTATGGATCACTAGGTCTGAAATAAAGTATTTTTATTTTGTTTTTATTTAATGACAAATATAGCTGCTGCCAGCTGTCAATATCATTGCCAGTGTCAGTTTACCACGGATTTTTAAGACATTTTTTTGTAATGGCGTCCTAAACCCAAAACTAGACACTTTTTTTCTGGTGCTAAGGAAGGTTATTCCTATCACCAAAAAAATAATCAGGCACTCCAAAATGTTCACCCATTCCCAATTGCAGATTTGGAGCTCGCGCAGATCCGCCTGGACCATGTCGCTCCAGCGGTACCTTGGACGTCCGACAGGACGTCGACCTTCCGGACCACCTCGGTATGTATATATGTATTTGTATTTGTATGCTCTCTTGACTTTGCGATCTTCCTCCATTTTCTCCAGGTGACCCAAGCCAAAAAGTAGTACAAAAAAGTAGTCGGCAAATAAAAACTAGTACGTATAACATTATTGAATGGAACTCAATTATAAATTAAACTCAGCATAGCCCTTAAATATGATATTCTCTAATTTTTGAACACTGGCCGTAGTTTAGGGAATAGGATCCAACCCATAAGACATCACCATTGAAATGTATGACTTTTGTTTTAGACAGAAGGTTCATTTTATTACTTGTCTTAAAACCAGCGCTTATTACGCATTCAACCTTTAACCGGATTAGAGCTCAGACTAACTCAACTCGTAATTCTTGGCAATACGCCAACTAACTTACAATGAAAGCAGATACAACCTCGTTATCGCTGCCACTGTCACTCTATTTACTTCGGGACTAGAAAAGATCAGTGGAAACCTGTCAAAAACTATGAACTGCTATTTTGAAAAGCTGTAAGTACTTAACCCCTCGTATGCGGATGTCAAAATTGTCCAATCAAATTATGACTGAGATATAAAACAATAGGTTCAAATGTGTGGCACAGATCTGTGTTTAAGCGTACGAGGGGTTAAAGTTAACGGCCTCCGTAGCCCAGTGGGTATTGACTCTGCCTACGAAGCTGGAGGTCCCGGGTTCGAATACCGGTCAGGGCATTTATTTGTGTATTTATCACGAATATTTTTTCCTGAGTTATGGATGTTATATATGTATATAAGTATCTATATGTATGTATCTATTATATATATCATCGCCTAGTACCCACAACACAAGCCTTACTGAGCTTACCGTGGGCCTAATAGGTTGATTTGTGTAAGATTGTCCCGTATTATTTATTTATTTAAAGACACATCAAAAAAAATCTTAACAATCTGGCTGATTTGCACCGCCAAAATATTAATCGTTCATTAAAATTCGGTTTTGATGTGCAATTGTAAAATTTTGATGTGGAAGTTGGTATTTTCGGTGCGCAGTCTACATGTTTTGGTAAGCGTTTAAAATTTGCCCAGTTTTTGAATGGCGATAGAAAATTGAATAACGCGTGGTATGGAAGTAAGTAACTATAATTTAGATGCTACACTAAAATCGTATTTAATTTCCGAGCGCTCGAAAGTCAAAAATCGGCCCCTAAGATGCCCTAAGTCGATTACATAACTTTTTTTAAATAGAGAAGGGACAGACTGGTATATAAAAGCTTCTCATCAAGTCCGGCCCCTATTCCACAAAGTTGACAATAAAATTGACTTTAGGTGGAAACCATTCACTGTACATTTCTGGATTGATAAGTCACGATGCTGTCCAACGAATATATTATTTACTCATCAATGTACAGCAAATTTCTTGGCCAACAGGTAAAGGTGTTTTCTCAAACATGCAATGAAATATAGTAAGTTTGAAATATACGTTGGGTTCATCTTATTAATAAGCTTCAAAGTATCATGTTTCTCGGCGAGAAGAGACATCCGTAATGAATTCATACAAAATTAGAGGCCTGCAAAGCAACCTTCTTTTGTTTCAAAGACAACCCGTGAGACGACGTCACGGCGTTGAGCCATTAAAAAGAGGTTGGAGTTCTTTTTTAATTTCATTGCATGTTGGAAAAAATCACTGTACATACCTCGGCGTGAAAAGGGATTGCCGGCCACGTGACTATTTTGCTACTTTCCTGGTCTCAGCAGTATTGTACCAATATTACAACATCATCTTATTGATCCAGCAATGTATGTCGAATTCATATTGTCAGTGACTGCCAAGTTGGCGGCAAGCTAAGTGCCAGAACGAGTGCACGAAACACTTTAAAATCAAATTGGAATGCGAATGGGTTTCTGTTTAATCCTGACGATAAATAAACTACGATGGTTTTATAATTACGCTTGGTTCTTGCACTTTGATTGCATTATATCTGAGCAAGACGGGCATACCAGCGCAGAATAATTATTAGCACAGAAGTTCGACTAGGATTTACTGCTTTAGTAATGCCGTTAACTGTCAAGTTTTAGCCATTGCAATAAATACGATAGTACCTACGGTGGGTCAATGTGTGAAAGTAAAAAAGTGTTGTTTGATTATTTTACTTTTATCATCATCATCATACCAGGCGAAAAACGTCCACTGCTGTACATTGGCCTCCCCATAAACGTGCCACAATGACCGGTCCTGCGCCACCCGCATCCAGACGACTCCACCGACCGAGTCCACCTTGTGGGGGGCCTACCCACGCCGCGCCTTCCGGTACGTGGTCGCCACTAGAGAACCTTTCCGCCCCAACTGCCATTACTTTAGTAAAATTTATATGCGTAGGTAGTCACGGCAGTGTGCAATATGCGATGTAGCAATGACCAATGTAGCAACTTAAATAGACGTAAATATTTCATGTTTTTTTTAGTGCGATAGGCCTGATACCAGTAGATACGATCTGTATCCAATCTCAATTTTAACGCCGCAAGATTTAAGCCCTAGATCAAACGCGTGACAATGAAAAGCTATTCAAGGAATTAGGTTATACCGAGTAGGTACTTGAGACCTAAATGGATAAAACGTAGGTAAAACCAGCTCAAGCTCCTTTACATTAAAGCATAAAACGCCACAACAATGGTCTCCCTGAAATGAAATTACAACGTTCTGTGCCGTATAATTTGATTTCAGGATAATATTTACTTGGGCCCTTCCTCTCGTTGTTTAACATTTATGTTTCGAATTCATTTTGTAAAAATAATTTCTCTGAGTCTCATGAATGTTATATTATATAAGCTTTGCTTAGTTTGGGACCAGGTCGATATGTGTAAGATTGTCCGAAAAATATTTATTTATTTAAACTGAAATGGGTCATTGTCAGATTTAGGTTCGCGTCTCTTTGGTGGGCATTGCCAAAGTTAAGAGCTATAAAGCCTAATTTTTGGTTGATCATTGAATCCGCATAAACGGCGTTGCCCTTTCTATAATTCCATGTGATAAAAACATATTATATGTGAGCGTTAGCCCTTAACTATTGACCACCGGAAAGATGATTTTTGTTTTTGTGACTGACAATGACCCAAATATGTATTTGGAGATATAAAATCACCTACACGTTTTACAAGGTAGGGTGACAATCTAGTAAAGTTCGCGGGAGTCCGCTAGATGCGGGTGGCGCAGGACCGGTCATTGTGGCACTATTTGGGGTCCTATGTCCAGCAGTGGACGTCTTTCGGCTGATATGATGATGATGATAATGAGTATAATGACACGTGTTTGTGTTATAATTTCTAACGTTAAACATGTAAAGGTTATTCTAAAACGTACTGGATTAAACCGTAATATGCACATTATCCTACTCGTCAGAAGTGTCAGAACGTGATTGATGTTTCATCCAATTACAACACATTATCTTGTGCACAGCCAGCAATATGCAACTCAAATAAAATTCAATACCAATCATATCTCAATCTGAGTAGGCACGACATAGTCAGGCCACACACACTTGGCTAATACGCTTTCGCAAGAGCGCATCGTATGATTTATATAAGTATGTAGCCACATAGTCGTATCATCGTTCATGACTTTCTATATGCATCATCTTTCAATATTATACAATGTTTTACTATTTACTTTTCACCTCGCATCATCGTAAGTAAATAGTGACTTTCTTTAGTATTGTGTAGAAACACAATACTAAAGTAAACACGAATACTAATTTCATCAAATGCTTCAATGGTATCTACTGAAACATGAAATGTCTACACATAATATTATTATGAATATTAATGTATATCTGCGACGTCTGAGTTTGTATTCAATCCAAGATTGGAAGCCATTCGATCACAAACTAGCTAGCTAAGGGAAAACCAAGTTTTAGTTAGATCGGCGACGTTCTGAGGTTTCCTATCTTTGCTCATATGACTGACCTATATTTACTGCCAACAAATGTAGGATCAAGCTACAAGATTCAGAGCGAAGAATTCAAGAGGAAACCTTGATGTACTTCAGAAATAAACTCCATTTTGTATACGGTAGTGTACCTATAATGTTTGAGAATGTATATCGATTCCTCATACCTAATACCATCGAATTTTAAATCTTACAATAAAGTTGGTAATAAATAATAGATGAACGAAGTCACATGACGATCACAACAGGGATTCTTGTAAATTGAGATGTAATTTATAATTTAATCTTATATTGTGAATAATTGAATCTGAATCACTAGGACAGTAATTCATAAATATTAGACTTTCGACTCTCGCGTTTTGTACACCTTTTTGCGGATCTAACGCAATATTTTTTTACCGAACGGTTTTTATTACATGACTTTCCAAGGAAAGGGAGTGTTATGTTATCAGGGTGTATCAGTAGTTCTGGTGGAATAAAGAATCTCGCATACAAACGTATGCGAGATTCTTTATTCCACCAGAACTACTCATCGCCTTAACCGATTAGATGTGTGAGGTCTCGTTAGAATCCTTAGGCAATGCCTGTATCTTAGGATCCCTGGAGTGCAGATAACAGAAAAATAAATTAATAATAGAGAAATTTAACGGTAATAACAGTAGAACTCCAGTATTTATCAAATGAGACTTAAAGTGACAAAACACAAAAATTACATGCAGAATAAAAGTAGATAAATTAGTAACAAACTCAGGAGGCTTTTCTAATCTTAGCTACGTCTTGCTCTGTTTATAAAATTTTGTTAGTTTGTTTTCACTAACTACACTCTTTTGTTACTTAGCGCTAAATACGGTAGATTTATCAATTATCATATTCGTAATCATTTATAATATTTACTAATCTAGTAATCTGTGGTCAATGTTGTTGGTTTCACACTCATGAACTGTTTTTTTCTTGTATATTTTATGCTAGAAATTATGTGTGTTACTGTTTATTGTTCCAAATAAATAACATAAAAAGAAATATTACTGTTTTCATCCTCTATCTATAGACACACACCGCACGTCACATTCGCACACCACGTGTAAGTAAATAAGCAAATGAGTGCCTTTGGTACTGATATGTCCGTTATTGGCGTTCAAAGGGCAATGACGTCCCTTTTCAATTCAATTCAATTCGTTTATATATAATTTTTACACGTCATATAATAAAAGTATAATTACATTGTTACAATCAACAGCCTAATTCATGATTGAGTCATGGATGTTTTCTACGTATTTAAGTATTTATTTCTCTATATAAGTATGTATATCGTCGTCTAGTACCCATAGTACACAAGCTTTGCTAAGTTTGGGACTAGGTTGATTTGTGTAAATTTGTCCGTTTTAGGGTTCCGTAGCCAAATGGCAAAAAACGTATGTCACAGCCACTTTTTTCCGAAACTATAAGAGCTATACTGTTAAAACTTAATAAGTAGATTTATTATATGAACCGCATTAAGATTTTAACACAAAAATAGAAAAAAAACAATAAATATTGGGGTTCCCCATACTAAGAACTGAAACTCAAAATATTTTTTTTCATCAAACCCATACGTGTGGGTTATCTATGGATAGGTCTTCAAAAATGATATTGAGGTATCTAACATCATTTTTTTCTAAACTGAAGAGTTTGCGCGACAGACACTTCCAAAGTGGTAAAATGTGTGTGTGTCCCCCCCTGTAACTTCTAAAATAAGAGAATGATAAAACTTAAAAAAATATATAATGTACATTACCATGCAAACTTCCAACGAAAATTGGTTTAAACTAGATCTAGTAAGTAGTTTTTTTTAATACATCATAAATCGTAGAAAGCAATTTATTTAACAGAACCCTTCATGTGCGAGTCCGACTCGCACTTGGCCGCTTTTTTTTTAATAATGTATCTTGGGTGGGTTGATACCAATCTGCTTCCTCATCGGCATATCCTAAACCTCCTCTGGAACTTTTATCTACATCTTGGGTACACCAGTGACCTCAGCCTGTCCAGTAGCTTCAGATTTACCAGCAGGGAGAGTCTCAACTCCAACAGTGACGTCGGACTTGCCAGTGGTAAGGGTTAACGTGACATCAGGCTTGCCAGTAGTAGCGAAGGTGGTATTCGTTTTCGTTGAAGGCTTACCAGTGCTACTGGTGACTGGTTTATCAATAGGCTCGGATTCTGTGACTGGCTTAACAGCCACTTGAGGAGTCGCTGGTTTTTTAAATCCGCGGCGGCGACTATGAATTTCCTCGTTCGAATAAACTTCGACCAAGAAATGGTATCCTCTGATTATGGCAGGGCTTTTCAGGGAGATGGTGACGTTATTGTGTCCGACTCCACCGCTGACGATTGTTGCTTCACCGTCTTTGGTGTCCCTGAGGTCAGTAACGTTGATTACGGAGATGATGCCACTTGTAATGACGAAGATGTCTAACGGTGCCCGTCGCGCTGCATAGTGCCCTTTAAAGAAGTGTTCGCGACCGTGGGTGTTATTGGTCCCCTCGTGGATGTCATTGGCGGCTGCGAACGCCGATAATGCAAGGACAATAACCACTTTGGAATACATTGTAGATTGAAGTCGGGACTCAACTGACGCTATTTTAATTTACATTAGCCTTATATAACAGTGGTTAAGGACAATTTGACGTTAAATAACTGGTTTCCTTGTCCAGTGAAGACGACTCAGTCATTCAATAATACTTCCTCGCGTGAAACGTGTGTGAATAAGACATTATTCACTGACTGATTAATCATTGCATAAACGCAGTACGCATTCACTCAATGATTCATAAAATCAGTGTTACTACACTGATTTTTTAATAATTAGTTATTTCATTTTTGGTTAAAGTTTTATTGCCAGTTGTACTTTTCTGTATTCCGTCATCAAATACAATTCTAACGAGTCCAAACTCAACGGAGTTACGTCTATTAAGTTCTGAATTCCCATGGCCACCTTCTGTCTCCATCATCCGATCAATATTAAATTGTCATCCAAACTATACTTAAACCAAAAATTTTAGCTCAATCGGTTGAATATATCTGCTTCAAAATTGAGTTGCAAGATTCCACCGGAACAAACATCTTTACATAGTTACATACATTGCAAGTTAAATAAAAGCTTGTAGAAAAATATTATTTAATAAAGTCAGACCTTAATTATATCTTGCCTTCGTCTCTTAAATTTAAGCAGATCATATTTGATCATATTTGGCTTGTTGTGTCCAGCGACTTGCGGGACCTACCGCACTAATATTTTAGCGCTGATGAAGAGTAAAAAGAAAACACTCCCCGCTAAATATTTTTTGTTTACTGTTTATTTTCAGTAAGTAAGTTAATTAGTACATTTTTTTTCTACTAATTACTTAGCACTATCTCATTTTTTTAAGATTATTTGCTAGCTTAGCTAATTTCTAGATTTAATCCAGTTAAATTTGTTAAATAATTAATTTTATTTTTCTAGTATTAAATTACACATGATTTTCTTGATATCTATTACCTCTATTAATATCTATTACCTGGGCAAACTATTTACGATATGCAGTTATAGTGACTGGTAGTGTTCCATACCCTTTGTCCATTTATATGTTGATACTTTTACCTGACATAAGACCTGCCGTTTGGTACTGATCAAATTTTTTTCACAGGTTTTCGCAAGCATTGATTGCAGGGATTCCAAAATGGGATGGGAAGGTTCAAGTCCGTTTGATGATCTAATTATATTGTCTTCGTCGAAGTGATTTAAGATCATATTTGACTAATAAAGATGTTCAGAGAGTTACCAATCAAAACTGCGAAATAAAAAAATACTGTTGAATTGAGAACCACCTCCTTTTTAATGGTAGCAACTATGACAGACCAGTTAGTTATTTTTGCGAACTAGATCACGGGATTATAATCATGCATGTCATGTCCATATTAATATTTCTTCTCGGAATCCCGCGGTGTTGCACGGGTAGACAAATCACGTGACTGTCACGTGACTTGTCGTATATAGCGTGATAAGAGCTCGACCATACTAACCGGGCAGGGGACCGATTTTTGACTTTCGACCGCTCTTCAAAGGCAGCCGTATTTTTTTAATTTCTCTGCAATAATGCCACGAAAATTCCGTATTGAGTAGGTACGTGTAGTGTGTATATTGCACAACTTATCATGAACTATACCATTAACTGGCTTCAAATATTTGAGATGCGGTCGGACCGCTTCCTGTTAAGTGTCAGATCAGTCGCTTATCTGATTATCTGATTACCGTTTAATGACGCACAGTTGCCAGACTGGCATTTACTATGTAAAGACACATATAAGTTCTTTATCAACTTTTAATGATAAAGAACTGGTATTTATTTTCTTCTAATGTACCTATAGAAGTTGTCACCGCAACTTCGGCCGCGTAAAACTCCTTTAGAGATTTAGACGCCCATTCCTCTTTCAAAATGGACTATTACAAAGATAAAACATAATTCATGTCCTTTCAAGAGATAAAAGAGTTAGCTAGACGACAGATATGTAGGTACCTATTTTTGTTTATCCTTTGAATGCAATATCTCCCCCGGCAAGATGCAAACAATCAAAAGCACGACTGCACCATTCTTTTCTCGATACTTTAAAAATAAAATGATGACTTCATAGAGCAAATACAATTGTACACGTTGTTAAATTAGGCATGTTATTGCATTTCTCTAGTTAAGTGAATTGTATGGTTATGTGACGTGTAATAGTTTTATAATATTATAAATAAATGAGTATGAGTATGAGTATTCTTTTGGAGAAATAAATTCTTAAACCATAAACCACAAACCGGTTTTTTTTTAATACCCCGATGGAGCCTAATATTTTGGATTATTTTGAGCTTTACAGTCACCATCAGTTCAATTGTAGCGGTCAAGGTTTTCACAAATATACGAACAACGTCTCTATCATAACATAAACCAAAGATCGAAATAAAACGTAATAATACCGGTATTTTAGTATGGTGGACATACCGGTATCCGACCCCTGGAGCGAACTATCCTATATTCAAAATTAAAGTTACCTTCCTTTGCATTGACATGGGGCACTCGCTATCTATATCTATAGAACATTCAAAGTCAATTGGCGTCTGTTCCATTATATTTGTCATTGATGTTATAATGTTATAGCCATGCTTAGATTATACTCAACATACAGGCACTGCCGTTATCAAAAGATCACGAGCACAGCACGAAACTTATTACCAAAGTTTCAGTAAAGTCCGGACGTAAAAGCTCTTCCAACACGTTATTATTTATCCTATAACGAAGATAACTTATTTTGGGTGTTCTTCTATGTTTTTTCTTCCTTTTTGCTTTATTAGCTTTGCGAAACTCGGGCTCGTAAAGGTTATAAAGACAGACAATGTGATATGATCATGGAGTCTGTTCCAGATAAATTGATGAAAAGTACTTAAAACCAACCCTTATCAGTATCACCTATTGTTTTATTGTTATCTTCAAGTAGGATTGTAAAACAATTACGCATAAACAATAGAACAAACAGCAGCTGCTCCAGTACCTACACGTGCCGCACTGTTTTTGTTATCTTTTTCTTTCATATTTACGAGTACCATACGTAGAAACGTTTCTGGGAAATGTGACTACCCACATAATAAAGTGTAGTAGTATTATCCAGCAGTAAACCAGTTAGAATAGAACTATCTTGCGATTGCTAAACAACATGCCTACGTAATGTTCAAATATCCTAATATTTCAGGTAAGTTAGAAAATAAATAGTACTTTTTCAGCCGTACTGAAGGTCGCATTTCACATCCGTGTTGGTACAAGTGTCATACGACATCATATTGTTATACAAAATTTCGTGTCAGATTGACCTCCTATGCTGTAGGTACAACGTTTCGTTTGTGTAGTTATTACGTAAGCCGCCGATAAGCCACGGCCCTATCTCCCGCCGAGACAGCTGACACGGCACTCTATTATCCATGTCGATACAAGACAATACCGATGGCTAAGGCAGAGTTTTGTCACGTTTCCATTCAATGAATGCGCCCTTACTAGCCGCACTATTAGTATTACCTATAGGTACTTAAATGTGAAAGTTACTCGGTTTGTTTCTCAATCTTACCACTATTTAAACCGATTTAAATGCAAAATAGGGAAACTTCAGATGAAGAAAACAAAGGAAATCTTATCCCGGAAATCATTTCCTATACCTATGAAGGTGAAATGGGGAGCAGAAGTATTTTTATAGGAGTGCGATTCAGTTCTACACGCCACGGACAGAGTCGCGGCCAAAAGCTAATAATGTGGAAAATCCGGCCTTTATATAATACGACTTCTCTAAAAACTCTCCTCTGCAGACGATCTTTGTTATGTAGTGGAACGCCACTACGAACTACAGCGAAGCGTACCAATATATATTCATTCAAAGTTTCATAAATATGTATACAACCTTATTGTTGCAGAAATTAGGTCTGTGTACATATTTGTGAGACTTTGTGGTGTACACATATTGGTGCCCTTGACTGTACACAAAATGTCATTGCAATTAATTTTATTTACCTACCTACACGAATAAAGAGGTCACAAAGATATCTCACAAAGCTCACAAAAGAACTCTTTTCAAGAGAGTAATGGCTTGTGTTATCTTTTTGAGCCCCTCGCGTTTTATAAAGCGAACCTACTTCTCATTTCTTCAATAGAACTGTGAAATTTTAAGAAATATATAATTAATTTTTTAAAACTTCATATCGGATCTGCATCAACAGTTCTTTGTAAGATCTGCAATCTTATCTGCAGTTTTCTGAAAGTTCTTCGCAAGAGTACTGCGGCACTGATTAGGCCCAACCCCATGTTTAATTTTAGAAAATATGTTTGAACTTTAGTGACATGACCTTATTTAAGTGAGAATATATAAACGTCAAGACAGTACTAGGAAATAATATCGATATGTTGCTATGAATAGTGGTAATTTTCAATTTCCTGCCACATTTTATTCGACTTCCTTTCCTTGGGCGTTAATCAGGGTGACAGTCAGGAAATTGGACAGAAGGTAAACAATGTGACAATGTCGACTGTTCCTCTTATATCCTGTGCGAATACATAAGTATTTGTAATTGTTCTCGTTTGCCAAAATCGACCAGTTTTAAATATTGCCATCTGGCTAGCCCAGATGATTCCTCATTCGACATACAAATACGTAGGTAGTTTTTTTTTAAGATGTACCTAAATCATCATCACTATAGCTTTCGCACTGCTTTTATTGTCTAAACAAGTGTTCGGATGAGTATGTTAAAAGTCATTGCTATCAATTTGGCACACTTCAAAATCAAACCTCAGAGTATTACGTATATTTATATTTATATCTAGGTATTTATAAATACTTAATACTTAGGTACCTATGTACCTAAGTATTATTTAAGTACTACTAAATATTTAAGTAATAGGTACTATATTACGTATAAAAAATAGTAATAAAAAATATATAAAATATTTATGTACTGTCTTCCCCACAGATGTATGAATATAAGGAGATCGGACATGGCGGCCGATTTGTATAAATTGAGCCTGTCGCAAGTACATTAACCCACACAACGCCCAAGTAATTGACAAGACAAAGCACGCACACATCTAAAACACACACACTTGTATACCTACACGCTTATTTGACAATAAACGCGCATCATATCAGGCATTTTGGGAAAAAACGTAATATTCTCTGCTCGCAGCACGCGTGCACAGTATGGCAGTGTATGCCCATTGAGCATACAGCTGCGACACGGCCGCCGGCGGCTTGTCCTCTCTCTAGTATTCTATGCTCTGAGATCTTCCCCAATATTCTTTAAAAGTAAAAAGCAAAGTTTGAAAATAAATCACAGCTGTAGGTCGCTATTCCCCGTTCTTCAACACTGAAACTCCATTATGTCGAAATGAATGGCGCGAATTGATTCGTTAATTTTTTAAATGAAACCTCATAACGCTGAATCAGGGCTTCGTACTCGAGAGTAATTAAAAACCGACCAAGGGTTCCTTATCTATAAAAACGGCCAAAATATCAGGTATTAATATTTGTTGTTATAGCGGCAACAGAAATACATCATCTGTAAAAATTTCAGCTATCTAACCATCACGGTTCATGAGATACAGCCTGGTGACAGACGGACAGCGAAGTCTTAGTAATAGTGTCCCGCTTTACTCTTTGAGTACGGAACCCTAAAATGAGCCTTTCTAGGGTTCCGCGTACCCAACGGCTGTCAACTGGACCCCATACTTAATGTTAGAGCAGTTACACACGGCTTTTTGCAGCGTTAAAAATGTGATAAAGTTCTCATAAGAAGGCGCGCAAGTTGTGTCCCTGCCAGATAGACTATCTTCTCTTTCTAAGTGTTCTAGTTAGAAAGAGACGGGTAGTCTTTGTCGCCACGCCACAGCTCGCGGGCCGTCCCGTCTAAAGGCCTCCACACACCGGTCGCGTGCGCGGGCCCGCGCACGCGACCGGTGTGTGGAGGCCTTACAGGTCCGTTTATATCTACAGACATTGAGCGTGCCAGACACGTGACGTGTCAGACAAAATAATATTCTTATATACAGATTGTACTAGTATTAACGTATTTATATTTATCGTAACACGGCCGCGCAGAAACCGACAGACACATATATAACGTTAATACACTCTGTATAGAAGAATATTACTTTGTCTGCCACGCACGCTCAATGTCTGTAGATATAAACGGACTTTTTGACGTTCAGGTGATGATTGTATGGCTAGTCTCTCTCGTCTTGTATTTGGAAAAAGTCGCCGGTTGAAAAGATACATGCTAAATCGGCGACAAGCTATGAACTGTTTGTATAGTCCAGTGTTTTTCAACCTTTTTGATAGCGCGACCCCCCTAGAGTAAGAATCCAAGCAGCCACGACCCCCCTGGGGGTCGCGACCCACAGGTTGAAAAACACTGGATAGTCAAAGCGTTGGTGGAACTACTAAATAAATGAAATATAGGTATTTACACAGTGTGTGCAGTTTGTCTAGCGATACATTTTATTATATCATAGGGAAGTATTCATCCCTCAGTTACTTATATTATAAGTTAGTGTTGTTGTTGTTGTTGTTGTCCTAGAGCACCCCAGAGGACCTTCAAAAGCTCGCGCCAGGTCTTCCTGTCCTTCCCTGGTCGTACCCGCGCAAACGGGCCAGTTGCGAGGGTCAAAGTAGAATGTGTCAAGCGAACCTTTGGCCCTTCTTGGCAGCGAGATGCTGGTTGGACAATCGTTGGGGGTTTAGTGGGTAGTCTGGGTCTTCTGTCCGGGTGTCCCACACACCCGTCCGGTCCCCCCCGACCGGGCGGACGGTGCGTCAAAGCATTCCCCAAACGTAAAAAAAAAAGTCTTCCAGTCCTGAGTGACGTCCCTGGCCTCGCTTCAGCTCCGTCCTTAATTATTGATTATGTTTTCAGATGAGTACAGTTCAATTAAAATAAGGCAGATTTTATGGTGAAATTAGTGACTGTGTGTTACTTATAGAAAAGGGCAATGTGTTTATTTTCTATTATACGTCGTGTATTTACCCGCGGGAATCCCAATTTTGGTGAAGTGGAACTGATGATGAAGACCACAGATGACTTATAGAACTCCTTAAAGATGTTAAGTACAAACTGCTTGCAGCTCACTCTCAAAGGAGGCCAACTTTGGCACCGTCTGCCAAGTACTTCCGGCCATTTCAGGACTGAAAAACTTAGGTTTACTCCCTCTACGATTAAGGGCTACATGATGCCACATATCTCGTACTGTTGTCACATGACGTAAATATATCTGGTACCCTTATAATTTAAACCGAAAGTAGAGGAATTTCAACCTTTTCCAATTTTAGGTGCGATAATCTTCTGATTCTTGGTCAGCACAACTTTCTCGACCTGCTGCCATGCATTTTATCGTGTTGTCATGAGACGTAGGCGTACTGGCAGTGGGCTTACGTTTTAAAAGTAAAATATTTTTCAACATATTTGCTCGTAACGTATTGTGCCGCTTTTAGGCTCATAATCCTGGGTATACCTTGAACAATACATCGGGCCGAGAAAACCGGTCTGCAACCATGGGTGTTTCTCACTTGACGAAATGATAAAGGCGTACCATAACATCAAACGAAAACCATCGAAAGATATAAACGACATGTCAACTGACATCCTAGACTTCCTGCCGCCCAGCGTAATATCCATATTACTCGGTCTTTTTAACGAATGCACCTCTGCTGGTACGTACCCAGATATATTAAAGTTAATTAAAGTGCAACCAATATATAAAGGTAAAGGTGAAATGAATGTTGCGAAATCATATAGACCAGTATCACTCATACCTATAATCTCGAAAGTATTTGAGCGTTTATTGTGCACGGCAATAATACAGCATCTAACTTCTAACAGTCTGTTAAATAAACAACAATATGCTTACCAATTAGGTAGGTCCACAACTGACGCGGCGCGTGATGTTGTCACTCGAGTGATGTCGCATATCGAGGGCGGGCGACAGGTCGCAGCAATATTTTGCGACTTGTCGCGTGCCTTCGAAATGATCGACCATTCACTACTTCTAAAAAAGATAGCACGGTATGGTTACGAAGGCAGCCTGTACAAAACGATCGTTTCGTTTTTAAATAACCGTCGACAAAGTACTTACGTGCTTGGCGCCAAATCGGATCTTAAACCGATAGGTAACTGTGGAGTGCCCCAGGGTTCTGCGATGGGAAATTACCTTTTTTTAATATTAGTAAACGACATAACAGCGGCTTGTTCTGATGCTGAATTTGTAATGTTCGCCGATGACACAGCAATCATAATAAACGGAGAAAATTTTGAAAACTTGAAAGCAAAGGCAAATACTGTCACGAAAAAAATACATCAATGGTTTTCAGCAAACGCAATGGTCTTAAACATAGATAAGACAAATATAATTCACTTCCAACTAAGAAAAACCACCTACCATGAGTTTAACATAGGAATAGACGACATCACCCTTCCACAAGTTGACCACGTGAGGTATTTGGGCTTTATTATAGACTCGGCATTGACGTGGTCACTCCACATTGACTCGACATGTGACAAGCTGTCCTCAGCTTGCTTCGCACTATCAAGATTAGCCCCCAGCTTGAGAATCGAAAATTTAAAAGCAGTTTACTATGGCTATTTTCATTCCATCCTAACTCAGGGTATAGGTTTTTGGGGAACAGCAGCAGACCGCGATAGGCCCTTCAAAATACAAAAACGAGCCTTGCGTATTATGTCGGGCAAACCATATGACCACCCGGCTAAGGACTTGTTCAAAGAACATAAAATACTAACACTACCGTGCGTCTTCATATTGGAGGCCTGCAAATACGTAAGAGCTAATATGGACCGATACACAACCCGTGGACAAAGTCACGGCAGAAACACACGCGGGCAAAACCTCCTGAACGTCCCGTTTCGTCGACTCGAAAAAACACGAAAGTCACTCGGTGTCATTGGTGCGAAAATATACAACACTCTCCCAACTGAAATAGTTAACTCGGAAAGCGATGCCATATTTATTAATAAGATAAAATCTCTATTAGTTGACCAAGCATGCTATAGCATTGAAGAATTTATTTTAAGAAAATAACACATATTATATAATTATTGTAGCTAACAATTTTAACAAATTGACTTGTAAAATGTTACTTATACTTTTACCAATAAAATATATGAATATGAATATGAATGAATTAAACACGCGTGTTTAATAACATTACGACACTCGTGTAGTTATGTTTATATCCCGATTAAGACACATTGGCACCTTGCAGCAAGGACTCAGCGCATTCTTAAATTGACTGGGTTATACAGGTTTGTTTTTAAAATTAGTGCCTATGCCAAATCTTGGGATTAGGTGTCAAAGCGGACCCCGGGCTCCTTTAGGGGCACAACCGGGAATAATAACGCTAGGAGGATGATGATACAGGTTTGTTTTTAATTCTCGGCAAATGGATTCTTACTCGCATAAACAAATTAAATCCATCTTGTGAATTAATTGATTATTTCTTCTTGGATATGATATAGAAACGTTTAATTTAGTAAAACTATTTAGTTTTGAAAACATTTTACATGTTATTATATTGAATAACAAAATATTTATTTTATTTTGTATTGGCTGTTTAGAGATTTCATCTAAGCCTCGCTGCGGGCGCACTGCGCGAACGTCACGAAAAAAAAATTGTTGCGCGCCATTATAAGTAATTTCACAAATATTTGTAAACATTGATGATGCGTATTTGGTTATTATTAAAAATGTTGACTCGTGATTAATAGAAAAGTGATAAATATAATTGACGCTACTGTACATTCTTGGAGATGTGCAAATGTATGTGAGTAAAAACCTGTTGTCATCAATAACTAAAGGAAACAACTTAGGAGCCTGTAAAATTTTCATTTTATGAAAAGGATTTTTTCCTCGCAAATGTGTTGAAAAACGTCGTATGACACGCGTGAGCTTTGATAATTACATCCTCGGCTCTATTATCACGCTCACCTGCGGTTCGCGTGACAATTCCGCCTCTGATGATCAACATAGCTCACTTGTATCATAATGTATTATTGTAGTGCTTGATATAATATCATTATGGGTTTGATACGATTTTGCTTATGCCAAAGAATATTCTCCTTATTTCTTAGAGGTGTTCTTGCTTTACAGTGACCCGTCTAACCCCTGAATATCTAGAGATTCTAGAGTTATAATGCCAAACACGATCACGAGATTGGAAAGTCATGTTATAACATCACTGAGCTCGCGGGTAGTCTAAATCAATGTCTTGCCATAAAAATGCACTTTGCCTCTTAGCACAGATTATATAATAGTTATCTCTTAGTTAGACGACTTTTGTGTTGAATCTGTGCTCTAATACAAATATATACATGAAACGGAGTTTTATTAAAACGTCAGATGCATGGTATTAACGATAAGATTATCTATCGAACAATAACCATTTAGCAGTTGCTTCTTCTTCTTCTTAGGGTGTAGCAGTTGCTGCTAGTTCAAAACTCCAAGTAGCAAAACTACTAAATAGTTGAAGTGGCGACTAGGCAAACGACTACATTTTAATGGTTACAAGTTTACAAAAAGTTCACTGAATAGAATAAGTTACTTAAAAAACAAAGTTTAACTGATTTCAATTATATATATTACTCCGCTTCAAGTGTGCGTGTGCCTATACAATTTGAGGAGTTCCCTCGATTTCTCCAGGAGCCCATCATCATAACCTGACCTGATGGCTATGGGACCACCAGGAAGAATAAAAGACGCCTCCTTATTTGTTGTTTAAAAATAAATCGAAAATACCACATATCGGCCCCGGCCATACCTTACCGTCCTCGCCTTTTAAAACAATAGGGGTGTAGACACCAAATGAAATAACCAAAAATGATGTATTTTCTCGTAAAAAATGCTGCAAATGGAGAAAAATGTAAAGCAAGGGATTAAATAAAAAGTTATAAGTGTTCAAAGTTTTAAGAGGGGCATATTCTGTCCCTTTTCCGCAAAACGCACCATCATATAATACGATTGTCATTTACTATGACGCTCGTGGATCGTGACATCCTCCTAGCGTTTTCTCTCTCTAACAAGCAATATTAAAACAGTTGTAGCTTCGTAATTTTTTGAGATATCTGAATGGGATTTTCATCACTAGGCATATATTTTTTTGCCTTCTTTCTTTTGGAGTATTAATAAATTTTGCGTCTACACCCCTATTAAATAAATAATCTTATTTTCAATGAATCCTCAAATCAAGCGTCTATAGGGTACGGTGTCTGCGTAAGATCAGGCATCCTTGTTTGCCTTCGCCGTAGGTACTATAAATATATATTAACAACAGCAAAAGACAAAACTTGGGACGTACCTTTATTAGGTGAAGGCAAGTTAACGAAAAACAGGGTCCTCGTCTTTCTCTACATTATTTTCTGTAATGCTAATCTGACCCAATTCCAGAGGGTGAAATAAAAGAACCCCTAACATAGCATTACATTTAGTTTGTTAAAAAACCACAGGCAGAATCCGGGAAACAACCGGAAAGTTGGCAAAGCAATCAAACTTTCAGACTTATATTACCGCTGGGGAGACAATTGTACAGTACAAATCTTCAAACAGTCTAATGATTATGGGGTTCGATCACAAATTTACTTTTCCATTTGTGCTGAAAAAAGTGACATGCATGAACTTTTTCTATGTTTTACTTCTTCTAGATTTAAAACGTTCACTGTCCGAGTGATGGGTCATGCACCTGCTTTTCAGTAGCCCGCGCTTCCACAATGGATTCACAACTTCAAACTGGGAGCACATGTGGACGTGTAACATTATCAGACCATTTTGTATGGGGACAGTAAACCTGTAAAGTTTAGTTATATTTGGTTTTCGGTCTGTTGATGGGATCACGTCATGGCGAAATTGTGTATTGTACAGTCGCCATCACATACACAGGTACACTATAGGTGTTCAAAAATATCGGCACATGCACCCTAATGCCTTGATAATAGAGGTGTGTTCCGATGTGTGTGACGTGCTTGTTTGCTCCGATGTATGTGATGGCGACTGTACTGTGCCTGTTACTCGGATTGTATGTTGTTTGTACATTTGCGGACCAAATATATGGGCTCTCGTATACGAGTAATGGAATACTGTACTAACACAGTCGATACCTTCTCAGTTACCGATGTGTAAACACATTTTAAAAGTGCGAGCTTGAAGTGAAATAGTTATTTATTATACAAGGGTGCAAAGTTGTATTTTACCCGCGAGTGTGGAATTGAAACACGAGCAAGCGAAATGATACTATAGTTGTAAAATATAATTCTGAGCATAGCGAGTGTTTCAACACACGAGAAGTAAAATACATTTGCACCCGTGTGTAACACAAAACTTTTCCCCTAGCAAAACAACTTTATTTGATTCAAATAATAAATTTGCACAGTTGTATAAAAAAAATATAGCATTACCATTTTGACGAGGTATATTTACTTTCTGTAAGAAATCCTTTTTAGGACATTTTTTTTATTGCCAATTGTACTTTTTTATGCGCTGTCATTAAATACTAGTCAAGACAATTCTAACGACCCATATTACGACGTTTTTCACTGTACATACTATGACCACCAGCTCAATGGTACCCTACCATTACCTTGTATTGTAACTTAACACATTCCGTGCCAGTAAGCGCTTTCCGCTACTAAGCGTGAAAACCACGGGACTGGCTACGAGCGTAGAGCGTGTTCTGTTAACCCATTCACTGAAAAGAATCGCTACGAGCCAGGCGGTAGGCGCGTTCCTGGCAGTGCATGTGTTAATAGGTGTACCAATCTAACAAAACTCCAACCCGATTAGACTTCAGGAAGTTGTTCTGACTTGCAAGGTTTGCTCCATACATAAACACTTATATACAAGACAAGTTAAACAAACCGGTTGATAGGTCTCTTCTGAAATCGAATGATAAAGTTTGTAGTGCTTTTAATACCGAAACACCTCGGCGAGATTATTGAGAAAGTTTTAAATATGAAAAGACACAATCCACTTAATAAATCCCCGACCCACTTAGGGGGTCCCGCGATCACTTTCACCGCTTGAACCGAATCGAAATCGTCGGTTCTCATAAAAGCATTAAGCGCTCAATAATAAATAAATGAAAACACGATCGTATCATCAAAGAAAACTCCCTTTGTCGTTACAAAAATTAAACCATTGTACACAGATCTGTCACAAAAACCATAGTACACAGAACTACAGAACAAGGTGGAAGGTGTTTTTTGAGAAATGCTAATTTTGGAGCTTGCTGCCTCTTTAAAGGCCTGAGCAGAATGTGAGGTTATCATGGGGGTGCTGATTGGAACTGTATGGCAATTATAACTGTCGGTTAGTACAATTTAGGTAAAGGGTGCCTGGTTAAAGACTCTGACAGACTGGCACGGCCTGGCCGCGGCGGTCAATAGTAAACTTGTCATTAGCTGTCAAATTTACTATTGACCGCCACCGCAGGCTGCGCCAGTGGGTTGCAGGCTTAACTGAGACAGCGTCTGCGACGAGACAAGAGCACGGAGGGAGTTGGCCAAAGGGGGAACGGAGGGTAGACAGACAGGCACCTGCCACCCGCTACCGCTCGCCCTGCACGACTTGCACACTGCTTTTTATTTTATTTTCATACAAAATAATAAAATTCGTTTCAGCCCTTAAAACCAATAGAGCAAAGAATTTTTTGAATTTCTTTGTTATCGTATAATGGGGAATGGATGAAAATGTGTGTGATTATTTGTTTGGTGTTAGGAATAACCTTCCTTAGCACCAGCAAAAAGCTGCAGACATTTCAGTTCTTTTTCAATTCTTTTTGAAAAATATAAACAGTTTCCTCACTTACGTTTTGGGTTTAGGACGGCAAATGAGACACTTTCCTTGATTCGTCTCATATTACAAAAAATATTTTAAGTATCTGACTGGCAATGACAAATATATCTGCTGCAGCTGTCAATATCATTTCCAGTGTTAGTTTACCACGGATTTTAAAGATGTTTTTTTGTAATATGAGACGTATCAAGCAAAGTTCGCCATCCTAAACCCAAAACCTATGTGAGGAAACTGTTTATATTTTTCAAAAATAATTGACGCAGCTGAAAAGTCTGCAACTTTTTTCTGGTGCTAAGGAAGGTTATTCCTATCACCAAAAAAATAATCAGGCACTTCCAAAATGTTCATCCATTCCCAACTATGGCACAGATGGAAGGCATTACAAGAGGATATTCTGTTTCCCATTTGGAGAGGACTTAAATTGGCTCAGGTCTTTTTAAACTGGACAGCTGTTCAGACCTCTTTACAGCGTGCAGCGGAAGAAACGAAATCGCAGGTAAAAAAGGTCTTTATTACCGAGGCGTGACCGGACGGAATAATTTAATTATTACCATTTAGAGGCTTTCCATAAGTTACAATAATATTAAAAAGTATTCTTACAAAATTGCTTTATTGTTTAATAGGAGGTGCCCATGGAAAACATAAACGGGAAATTAAAAAAATATTTGTTTTCCCCTTTCAGTTCAAGTTCAACTAGGGTGTTATCACTCAAAATTTTGCCTTTTACTTTGTTTCTCAGAATTACGTTGCAAACTTACTCAGAACTTACTAAGAACAACGTTTGCGAGAAAGCATAGACAAAAATATTTCTCAGTTTATAAAAAAAAAACAAAAAACGTTTATTTCAGACCAATGGTATATAGTATGTTAGCAACAAATTTAGACTTAATAACTATGTTAGTAGGTACATCAAAAGCAAACAAAAATAAAAATACAAGTAAAATAGAAAATTAAATGAGATGAAAATGCGAACCAACACGGCAAAGGCGTCCCGCGATCGTTCGCAGCCCCATCCTATATATTTGGCCCTGCCGATGGCCACTGCGACTCAGTATTTAAATATGGGGCAGTCCATACTCTCCGACAATACCCTGAGGAGGCCATTACCGCTGCCACGCACTCGCCTGAGTAGTGATCCAACACGCTTGTCTGATTGCGAAAAAAATCATCAGTTCGCGCTTCGGCAAACATGTTGGACGCACTACAGTGCTTCGGCATCCGCACCAGCATCCTCGAAATATTGTTGTATTGGACTGTTATTTAATATCCTATAAGTAAAATAGTAACACTGAAATCCGGCGCCAAACGAAAGTAGCGGACGAATTACACACTTAAAGTGGGGGTGGGCGGGACACTTGGCGAGGAGAAACGATGGGAGATGGACAAAACGGGTTACTGAATGGTGGCCAAGGTCATCGAAACGGTCAGTGGGCAGACCACCAGCCCGATGGACCGATGATATCTGCCGAACAGGAAGCAAACAGTGGATGAGATTAGCACAGGATCGGGGAGAGTGGCGTAATAAAGAAGAGGCCTATACTCAACAGTGGGTGGATACGGGCTGAATATGTAGATAGATAGATAGAAGTAAAATAAAGTCTGTTGACAAACAAAACAACGGTCTCTTTACAGGAAACTATTTCGACAAACAGGTGATTCCATCTTGCTCCTTTTGGGGCTTACATATTGTATTCATTAAAATAAACGAAGGCGATAAATATGCGCTCTGATGCTTTCTTTATTACCGCCCGTGGTAAGTACAAAATTTTACGTCTCTATCTGGCCAGGAATTGGGGTTTTCCGCACGCATAGCGTGCGGTAATTCCTACTTTATGGCCAGGTATGACGTAAAAATATTTATTTTATTCTTTTTTTAGTATTTGTTGTTATAGCGGCAACAGCAGAAATACATCATCTGTGAAAATTACAACTGGAACTATCACGGTATCAGTGAGATACGGGTGCGTCTCACGAAATATAACAACATAATATATAATTTCATATTAATACCGTTGACAAGATATAATGAACGTTAGCTATAATAACAAAATCAATAAAATTACAAGGAATAACGGTCAGTTGCCATAATATTCATTTTATATAACGTTTTTTTACATAACACTCAAATTTACTAATTTCAGTTGGTATAACATGCAAAACGTATAACGATCATAATACATAATATCTTTTAGTATAAGCATTATAAGATATAAGAGACATGAGATATAAATCAGAGCTCGCGGAATAAGGTTAAGGCAGCTAGAAAAAGGGGGGCTCGGGGGGCGTAGTAAAAAACAAATCAACAATTGTATTTTTGGTAGGTTTAGGTTATGGTTATCTTGTGTCCCTTAGAGCGGAAATAGGCACCCCGCGAAGCGGGGTGACGTCGAAACGCTGGCGGTTAGGTTAGGTTTAGGTTAGTTTAAAATAATTGCCATGCGTTTTAAAAAAAAAATAAGTTCTATTAGGTTAGGTTACAAGGAGACAATTTACTTTAACTAAATGTTCAGGATTAATAAGGGCTCAACTGTAGAATATCTGGCATGGAGTACAGAGTTCATATTTTTTTTATAGATTGTTCTCACCATAAGACGACTCCTCGCCAAATTTCAAGTTGCGGAAACGCTTGGTTTGCGAGAAAAAAAATATTAAAAATTTCATACAGAGTCCCGATTTTATGACCGCAATGACGCATATTTTTCTGTTTCTTTGCACGTGTTGTCATTGATATGTTCCTAATAGCGTACTTATCCAATCCTTTTGTTGATCATTTGCATATTCTACTCTAAGGCAGGTCAGTGTAGGTACGACGACGAGCAAAGCGAGGAGGAGTGTTAGGTGTACCGCGACCCTACAGCGCGCGAGCCGAGCGAGCGAAGCGAGCGTGCCGCGGTAGCGGCCGGCGAAGCGCCAGAACCGACTTTATACAAAAACAGGCCATAATATTGATGAAAATGTTAATTTCATATGAAAAAAAATATTTTTTTTCTCAAAAACCACGGATTTCCGCAGATTTTGGATTTCAAAAATACACTATAGACACCCTCCTCTGCTCTCAAAAAAAATGGTGCATTTTAGCCATGCCAGATATTCTACAGCTCTTCCTTAATAAGTTAGGTAAGGTTGATTTTAAATTAGGAAGACCACATAACACATAAAAAAATATTTAATTATAACCAACATAACATTAACGTTACATAACATCATATCTTCAATGTTTACTTTTCTTCAAACACAAAATCGCTCTAAGAAATTCACATTCAGTATATTCAGCTTTTCAAGCGATTTCAAGAGTAATTGTATGCTATTATACTATACGAGCATTATGCTTTTTGATGTTAGATTAATTGTATAATATATGTTTAAATCTTAGGGGTTATGAGTATTATACGCTTTAATCGTTATATCAATTGATATTATATCTAAATAATGTTATACTTTACAAAAATAGATATTTTGAAATTATATCTTTCGTTCATTATATTCAGTGAATATTATACTAAACAAGCTTATACAAAGTGAGCGTATATATTATGAATGTTATATGATGAGTTCTTATATCTCGTATTACTTACCCGTGAGATACAGCCTGGTGACAGACAGACGGACGGACGGACGGACAGCGGAGTCTTAGTAAGAGGGTCCCGTTTTACTATTTCAGTACGGAACCCTAAAAACGGTCAAGTAACTCGCGCACCGAGGGTTCTGTACATACATTCATACAACATACCCGTCTTGCCCCGTTCACCAATCCTGGAAAATCTTAACAACTGATGGTATAATACTGTCATGGGTACAGTGCCATATCGGTGCATTATTTGAACCAGTTTTTGGAGAGGAACAAATGTTTGTATGGGAGCAACTACAATTAAAGAACATAAATACTTATAATTTTATGTGTCTCTACATCAGACTGAGTGTGTCCGGATATTCATACTTTTATACTCATATTTATTACTAGCTGTTGCCCGCGACTTCGTCCGCGTAGAACTTTTTATCGTCTTAGAAAATGATTTCTCTCAATACAAAATTTGAACCCCTTTTTTGGGGGTAATTAAAAAAAAAACGTTAATGTTAATTTTCTAGTTTGTGAACAAACAGTCTAAAACCAAAGTTAAAAATCTCATACCTACTTTAAAAATGCCTTGAAATACTCAAACTTTGAACCAATTTTAACACTCTTAGGGGATGAATTTGGAAAAACTCTGAAATCAGTTTTGTAGTCTTTTAACGTACAGAATAAGACCGAAGTTAAAAATCTCTTACTCACACTTTAAATTTTTATTGCTCGCCATTTAAAATTTGAACCCCCTTTTAAACCCCCTTAGAGGTTGAATTTTTCTAATCGCTGAAAGAACTTTTTTCGTAAACTTTTAAGTCTCTAGCTCAAAAAAAGTGTTGCCCATACAAAGCTTTCTTAACCCCCTTAGGGGTGGAATTTTCTAAAACTCTGAAAGTACTTTATTATTAATTTTAATAAGTAACATTTCGAATAGTATTAAGTCTAGTAAAAAAAAAGTTTTTCCCACACAACACTGGCTACCCTTCTTAACCCCCTTAGGGATGGAGTTTTCTAAAACGCTGAAAGTCCTTTTTTATTATTCTAATAAGTAATCTTTTTGCAAAGTTTTAAGTCTCTAACTCAAAAAAAGTGTTGCCCATGCAAAGCTTGCTCTCTTTTTTAACCCTATTAGGGGTGGAATTTTCTAAAACGATTTGTGTTCTTTTTTTGTATTTTAATAAGTAATCTTTCTTCAAAAACATAAACTTTCCCCGATAAAAACTTTGCACCCCTTTTTATCCCCCTTAGGGATAGATTTTTTCAAAACGCTGAAAGTTTTTTTTTGTATTTTTATAAGTAATCTTTCTACAAAATTTTAAGTGTCTAGCTCAGAAAAAGTGTTCCCCATACAAACCTTGCACCCTTTTTTAACCCCCTTAGGGAATGATTTTTGTAAAACGCCATATGTAGTATTTTTCATGTTCTAAAGGGTAATTTTTCGACAACATTTTAAGTCTCTATTAAAAAAAAATATGTTTTTCCCATACAAACTTTGCATCCTATTTACCCCCTTAGGGGTGAAATTTTCCAAAACGCTGAAAGTACTTTCTTTGTATTTAAATAATCTTTCTACAAAGTTTTAGGACTCTAGCTAAAAAAAATAGTTTCCCACATACAAACTTTGCACCCCTATTTTAGCCCCCTATTTTTAGGGGTAGAATTTTCTAAAACGCTGAAAGTACTTTATTTTTATTCTGATGACTAATCTCTCTACAAAGTTTTAAGTCTCTATTTAAAAAAAAAATTGTTTCCCCCATATACAATTTGCACCCCTATTTTACCCCCTTAGGGGTAGATTTTTTTAAAACACTGAATCTAGGTACTTTATTTGTATTCTAATGAATAATTTCTCTACAAAGTTTTAAGTCTCTATTTAAAAAAAAAGTAGTTTTTCCCATACAAACTTTGCACTCTATTTTACCCCTTTAGGGGTAGAATTTTCTAAAACCCTGAAAGTACTTTATTTGTATTCTAATGACTGATCTTTCTACAAAGTTTTAAGTCTCTATTTAAAAAAAAAATTGTTTCCCCCATAAAAACCTTGCACCCCTATTTTACCCCCGTAGGGGTGGAATTTTCCAAAACACTGAAAGTGTTTCATTTGTATTCTAATAACTAATTTTTCTACAAAGTTTAAGTCTCTAGCTCAAAAAAAAAGGTTCTCCCATACAAACTTTGCACCCCTATTTTACCCCCTTAGGGGTAAAATTTTCAAAAATCCCTTTATATCCCTATCCCACGTTATAAAAGCAACACACTGTGCAAACATCAACTCTCTAAGATTAGTAGTTTCGGCTGTGCGTTGATGAGTGAGTGAGTGAATAAGTCAGTCAGGACATAGGCATTTATTATGTATAGATAGTTAGAAGATGACGAAACTCCCATTCAAATATCTCAAAAAATTATGAAGCTACGAGGGTCAAACTGAAAGTTCTTAGAAAATCAAAAACTGAGCAATCAAGCAACTTATTACTTTTATTATATCTTTTCAAAATAGCCTCCCTTCACATCAATACATCGCTGCATTCGATAGAACCACTGAGAAAAGCACTTTGCCCACTCGTCCTTAGGGGTCTCTTCGACGGCCTTTTGAAACGCAGCCACTGCTTCGTCGGCGTCCATAAAACGTTTTCCTCGAAGTTTTTCTTTAATTTTTGGGAATAAATAAAAATCACAAGGTGCAAGGTCGGGGCTATAAGGTGGGTGACCCAGTAATTCCACGTTTGCCGTCGCCAAATAGTCGATCGTTTGCTTGGCGGTGTGCGATGAGGCGTTGTCGTGGTGAAGCAGGATCCTACTGCGAGGCCGTTTTTCTCGAACTTTTTCCAAGACAAGTGGTAAACAATTGTTAGTGTACCACTTCGCAGTAACTGTTTTTTGATCCTCTAAAATAATTGTTGCGTAATGACCAGTCCTTCCGAAGAACGAGGCCACCATCTTTTTTCCCACACTTCGACCTCTCTTCACTTTAGTAGGCAACTCCTCGGAAGGAAACACCCACTCAGCAGACTGTCTTTTAGTTTCAGGATCATAACAGTAAATCCAGCTTTCGTCACCCGTAACTACGTCGAACACAGCATTTGAGTCACCTCCGTTGAATCTTTGACCCATTTCACGGCACCAATCAACACGACGGACTTTTTGGGCTTCTGTCAAATTATGAGGTATCCACCGGGCACAAAGCTTCCTCACCGCTAAATGTTCATGGAGGATTTTGTGGACTTGACTCATACCAATGGCTAAGCTTGTACGAATCTGCTGATAGGTTACTCTTTTGTCAGTCTCTATCATACGCCGCACAACACTGATGTTATCTTCAGTAGTCGCCGTAGAAGGCCGGCCCTCACGCAGATCATCAGTGAGATCAGTGCGGCCACGTTTAAATTCATTAAACCAGTTGTAAATAGTAGCACGAGATGGGGCTTCATCGTGAAAGGCCAATCGAAGTCTATCATAACTTTCTTGTTGACTTAAATTACATCGAAAGTCGTAAAAAATCATTGCTCGAAAATTTTCTCGCGTTAAATTCATGCTCACGTAGTACACACAATTTTCAATTTGCCGCCAAATCGTAAAACAAATGACAATCGAGTGGAATTCGTACACAAAAATATTAAGAAAGAGTTCCATTTTCAAATTTTGAACTTATTTTTTTATTATATTTATTACAAGTGGCCAGTTCTAAAGACTTTCAGTGTCGCCCTCGTACATCTGTTTTAATGTCGCTTGTTAGAGTGAGAAAACGATGAGGGACTGTGACGTCAATATCCTCGAGCGTCATAGTAAAAAACAATCGTTTCATATGAAGGTGAGTTTTGCGGAAAAGGGACAGAACATACCCGGGTAGTTCTACCATTTCGTGCAAATCAGCATAATTTGGGACAATTTTTTTTTTGGTTTTTTTTTCTATGCCAATGGTAAGAAACCGGAAAAAGAAACACTGTAATATAATTTATTCTGAATTATACGCATAATTTACCGAGATATAGGCAATAGTTTTTTTTCAAAAGGAATGGTAATGAAGTACTAAATATGGTAATGGTTTACTATGTTATGGGAATGAAAATGCGATGTTGGTAATGAAGGATTAAGCAAAAAAAACGTTATAAGATTATTTTTTATTATCTCAAATGGAAATTAACTAATTAGTAACACTATACAGAGATCAATTAATCAGCCTTGGTACTTTAAAGAACTAAATTAGGATGTTCACCTAATATTACGCCATTTATTTATATATGCCACTATCATTGACAATCAATGATAATGTGACTTACAAAAAAGTATATGCTAGTATAAATCAACAATCATAGACTTTGCAAACAATAAAAGCTCTGCGCGTATTATAACGATCTTTCAAATTATGATTGTCATTGCCTATCAATTAACAGTCAAGAACAAAGTATTCGTTGTAAGTTTCACTCAAGACTAAAGTCGTAAACATGGAACTGTTTTATTAATAGAAATCAACATCGAAGCCTACAAGCAATATATATTATAACAGTAACAACATACAAAACTTCGAAGTAAGTAAAAGTTATAACTTATTGTGTAACACAAATTAGAATTATAACTTATTAACAATTTAACATCTTATTAATTTAAATCAACATATTAGAGCATTTTACATACAGTAATTGTACAACATGAATTAATATTCCAAGAACAAAATTAACTCAAGACGAATTCGTTAACATTTAAAGTCTTAACAATAGTACACAACATAGTTACTATGAAACACAACAGAACATTCTGATTAGTCTTAACAAAAAACAACGTCTCGTAGGAATTGCTTAATAATTAATCAGAATTTAACATACAAAGTATTGAAAACTAAAAAATATTATAATCATCGTCAGATGAAGAATTATTAAACAATTGGTTCACATTTTCAGAAATACTTTCATGTTGATTATTTAGTTCGACTCTTCTTCCTTTATCATCTTCATCTGATGAATCATTCAAATAGTTACTAATTGTGGCCTTCTGTATTGTAGAGACTTTTCCGGTTTTCGCAATGTTTTTCTTTATTTTGTTTTTTGTCAATAACTTCAGGTTCTGATCAGTTTTATTTTCTTTCTTAGAATCAATTACAGTTCGTTTTCGTGTAAATTTGGAACCTTTTTGAATGAAAGATTCGTTAGTCCAGTGCTGGTTTACATTCGAAAGCAAAGTAATGTTATCAACAACTCTCCTTTTACGTTGTGACTGTTGTGTTTGTTCTGGAGCGGTTAAGTTTTCTATAATTGGCGAAGGACACGTTGACTCGTTTTCCACTTCTTTAAAAAAACTTCTTGTTGTACGTTGATGCATAAAGTCTTCTAGTTGTGCAGAAGCATTGTTAGATGAAGGTATAATATCAATAAACCCTAGGTGGTAGCCGTGGGTACAGATTTCTCCATTTTCACAATGTAAACAACTCAGTTTTCTGAAGGTCATTCGAAGTCTATTATAAGACCAGAGAACTTGATGCACCGACATAGTTCCACGAAATGGTTGAATGCTTGAGGGAAAGGTTTTCTCTTGCACATCTTTCTCGGACACAGAAATCAGCTTGATGTTCTTAACCTTGTTTTGAATCTGCTTCTTAAACTCTTCGATTGTGCCAATATCTTTTCCCATCCTTACTATTTGATCTGCAGTTCTCTTTAAGACTGCGCCAACTCCATCTGGTGCACTCTTGCCGTGACCGGCTTCTAAATAATTCCAGTTGATATATTTTAGCTCCGGAAAATCTTGATGAAGTTGACCAATGACATAAAACATGTATCTGTTTCTGTATTGGTTTGATGGGCTGTCCGATATGAAATGTATTGTGTCAATCAGTGGTGATATTTCTTGGATATAACCAAGCAGCGGTATAAGATGAGCCCATATAGCTTTTGCATCATGTTGATTACATTCGCTAGTACTGCATACACTATGTGGCTTCAAAATACCTGTATCTTGATCAATAATGTATACTACTGAAGTGTGCAATGTTATTTGCGTCCGGCTACCACCAAAATGGAAGCTTTGTATCTCTTCATTAAATTGAACCGAGTAATTCTCGGAAAAATCTAAGTGTACAACAGCTTCCATTGAATTTATTGTCGCCTTTAGAGCTTTGACATGTCTGTATTGTACAACGATATTAGCACAGTGTGTGAAATATGGATTTAATGCTTTTTGCATCTGTGCTATGATATTTTTTGGAAAGTCCTGTTTTTTTGTTTTTGTATTCACGATCTTCACTTTTTCTATCCCTTTTGTAGTATACGTTTCTTTCCTTGCACACCACTCATAATAGTTTATCTTTTCATCATTGTTAAACTCTTGAAAGTTAATAACGCTATTTTTGCATATTTCACATTCTCGGTTCAAACATTTTTCATCGTAAACATCACAGCATAAGCTTTGTAGTACGGCAGTTCCATTCGCTTCTTTGATTATTTTATTTTTATTTAGACTTTTGACAAGCAAATCAAAATTTACGTGTACTTTACAGGCACATGTATTTCTGTCCGATTCTTTTGGAGTGAGTACCCAAAACGGCCGATACTTGCAAAACGTAGAATATGCCACGTCACCGTTTTGAACGACCATGAACTTCTTGTGTAGGTTATGCAAAGTATCGGTTAAATATCGTTTCTGTTTCCTAACTCCTTTTCGTGTGATAAATTCATTCTTCTCCGGAGATATCTTTGTGTTGCTGTCATCTTCAAAGAAATCTTCTATTTGTTGTTGAATATTATGCTTGATTTTTTCAGAGTTAGTGTCTTCAATTGTTTTACTTCTGACTGAGAACATGCTTGTCATTCCTAGAATTTTATGACGTTTTAATTTTTCTTTGTTTTTAATTATGACATCACTAAATACACGTATTTCTTTCTTCTTTAGGTCGCGGAACCCTTCTGATAAGTTTCTGGATATTATCTCGCCAAATAATAATTTCTTCTTAATTTCTTCACGTTTTTCACTGGCCACTGTTTCAACTAATCTATCCACTTTTTCTGTAGTTGAAGGTTCATTGCGAGCATATATTCGATTTGCCCTAATTATATTATTCAGCATTCTTTTCATTGCATCCCTCTCTTTTTCCGCTTTTTCTTTTTGAGCCTTCAGTAGTCCTACCTTCTTGATATAATTATAACGCAATCTCCTTATCCTTTTTTCCTTTTGTATACAAGGCCTACAGTTTGTCTCATGTACCTGATGAGATGGACCTGCGACTGGATCGTCTTGAACTACATCTGCGTTATCTTCTTGATCACTTGTTGGTGGTGTCCCTTCAATCATCAATTCTAGTATTCTTCTATTTTTTTTCTGTTGTTCTATGTACCGTTTGCTATTTTCATTCCATTTTTTTCTTTGATTTTTGCCTTGGCGTCATATCAGCCACACTCTTAATTTTCTTTTCTTCCTTTCGTTTTAAATATCTCATTCTTTCTTTTTCTTTCTGTAACGCATATTTCTCAGGATCATTCTTAATTTCTTCATATTTTTTTCTCCTTCGTAGCTTTGCTTCGATCAACTTTTCCTCGCGAGTTTTTTTTGTTTTCGTTTTTGCCATCTTGATATCTGTAAATAATATGCACAGTGATTTCATGTGGAAGTGGTTAAAGCAAAAGGGTGCAAGGCATAAAATATATAAAAATAGAAAATCTAATGGAAATTTAAGGGCCCAATATAGTTAATAATTTAATAATAAGTAAAGCTACCAAGCTCCTCCAAATTTCATTCAAATCTGTTATAAAACCGGAAAGGCACTATAATTAATAAATGAATTTCAGTATTAAATTGTTAAACCCTATTGCCCATCTCGTGACGCTTTTTAAGTACTGAACCGAAATATTATACATAAAACATTTCATATCCGAAACGGTATATATCATCAAATTCGGTTCAGTCCTAAAAATACTTACTAGATGGGCATGGGTTATACATACACACGACAACATAGATATACACGCATTGCACATCGGGTTTTTTAACAATTTAATACTAAAATCCATTACCATCATTTTATGTTCATTACCATTCTTCTAAAAATTTATGGTAAGTTATGGTAATGACGAGAATGGTAATGAATTTTCTTTACCTTTTGTAGATTTACTCATTGTAAACAAATGCAGTCGTAGGGCACATTCATTCAGTAAGGTTGCGAACTTAATGATTATTATTTAAATATGCACAGTACAATAAAACACTAAAGCATTAACATGAAAACAGCATAAATGGTAATGAAAAAAATACGTACCAAATCCAAAACTCCGCCACGAATTATTTTTTTACGACAACCTGACGCGCGTCCGTCCTATCACTGTTCACTGAGTCGACTGAGGCGGCGATCGCGGGCAGGGGGGTTGATGCGTAGAACAATACTTCGCACATCCACAGGTTGATTATGTTGTTGCAAATTGAACTTATGGTAATGAAGAATATTTTTGGACAAACATATTTTGCTACAGGGAAAGTAAATAACAATTATTTAACTGTTTAAACCTTCATTGTTTTATTCCTTGATATGTACCTCAACGATATCAGAGGATAAATTTAATGTGGTTGATGTAATAGATTAGTTATTCGCTTTAAATCATATAAATTTATGTTCGGAACGATGATGGTAATGAATTTTTGGCATGTTATTTTTTTTTTTATACATTTTTATTACAATAGTATAATAGATTTTAGATGCAAAGTATACCTATGTACCCAACACAACATATACAAAAAATTAAAATTAATTTAACATTTAATACATGTTTTTTTTTCAACGGACATGTGATTTGCACGAAATGATAGAACTACCCACCCCCTCTTAAAACTTTGGACTCTTATAACTTAGTCATTACCTATATAACCTCTTGCTTTGTTTTTTTCTCCATTTGACTATATTTATTTTAAATTCTTTTTCGAGAAAATACATTATGATTATTTACCATATTTTCGATTCCTGAGCTATAACCACGAACTTCGGAATTCGAAAATATTCAGGTATCTCTATCTCTATCGCACTAACCTTATTTGAGTGACAGGGATGCAAATATATGAACATTGAGTATCGGTTTTCGTGGTAGCGCCGCAGGTACTTTGGCTGAATGCGCCGAGCGCGTGCCATTGCCATTCAAAAAAAACAAATTCGTGTTAATTATATTGTTCAAATTTGTTGATTTCATTTATTGAAATTACGACATAAAACGACATTTGCGCATATAAGTTCTCATATCAGAATCGAATATTTTTTATGGTTTATATTTTAGCATTTGTCTCGTAAAGGTCTATCGTAGACGGGATTTAAATTATTAATAAGTGAAAGGCAAAGCAATTCCGCCAATTTGACGAAAATTTGACGTTTCTTATAGCTGACAGTTGGAGCAGCGTTTGATTTCAATAAAAATAAATGAAAAATTAAATGAAGTCGTATATTTCGGAAAATTAATTAATTGTCGCAGTCGGATAAAAACTATCCTAAGTTGCAGCTAGAATAATAATGTACCTATATAAAATGTTTCATATTTTTCCGTTCATGGGATGCTGAGAACATTCGTACCACACAAAGCTTAGTTTCAAACTGGCTGATTCTTTTTTTGATTTAGAGATTTATTATAAGTGGAGATAAAGGGGAAAAATCTGTGAGCTTGTAATTTTGCATGTAGGGTGTAAACCGGAATCCCATATCCGATTAAAAAAAATTGAATGAGTGTTTAGAATAGATTTTCCGGATGGTTATAGACTATATTTTATCCCTCGGGTTTGCCTGCGTTCTTTGCATGCGCGGGCAATGCCGCGCGGGCAGCAAGGTGAATACAAACATGAAAAACATCCTTAGAACAGATGATCTGAAGTAATCTGAACAAATAAAGGTAGGTACAAAGATATTCTGGTTAATAGATGATTATTATCTAACTAAAGTAATCCAAGGATTTGGCCTCATCAGCTCATCACTATCCCCTCACGTAATCATATGAAGGTAAGGAACGTTACGGTAAATCCATCTGGAATAGGATCAAAGTGTATGGGGGTTCAAAGGCGCACAGTAAACAGTAGATAGGTACATATCAGCGTCCCAACAACAAAAAAAACCATATCATACGAAACTCGAAGTCGTTCGTTGCTGAATAGGGTCTCATCTGTCTCGTGGATTTCTATAACATAATGTACTTATTTTTAATTACCTACGTCGATAAGTTTGCCATGCGTTATTCTCATTTGCAAATTCTGTAATCCCAATGTCGTGGTCAAATGGTAAATGTAGCCAAAAATCTCCAGAAGCCAACGAGAGACGAGCGTGTAAATTCCACTCTTTACAAGTTCCAAATTAAAGGAAATTATTGAAAAATTTGTTGCTCCGAGCAAGACTTGTATGGCATACGCGGCCAGTCGCTGCTACTAACTCAGAGCTATCAGACCTTACTGTTTAATACAAAAAAGAGTCCAGTTTCACGTTTAGCCCTCGGTGAAAATTACTAAGTATATAAATTCACCTTTCCCCAACCTCCAAAGATCATCAAGATCAGGGCCGGACTCGCCGCCCATAAATAACGGTAATTATGCCGGTCCCTCAGCCGGATGTTTATTCGCAACTTACTTCAAGAACCGCATCCGCAGTAGGTGGTATATATTCAGTGATCCTTTATTTTTTTATTAGGCGTATGTGTATCATCAGCCTTGAGTAATTTTGTAACGATAGATGACACATTTTTACTTAAGTAATTGGAGTGCGTTGAGTTGTGTGGCATTGTTAACATATGTGTGTAAGTATATTATATTGTTAACAAAATAAGTGCTACCGTTCTTGTTAAATAAAACCTGTAGCCACTATTGTGCGTTAAACTTTTAGCTACTATATAGGAACACCGTATATAGTAGTTGTTGAACATAGCTCACATACTCGTATACAAAGTGTAAAAATAATATATAAATTACCCATGGATTTTAAATGTATCACAAACCGTAGTCATTTCAATTTACGTCTCCGAGACTTTCTCCTTAAGAGGTACATAGAAGAAATAAGCATAAATTAAGTAGAATAAAAATAAAATAATAGTACATTACTTACCTAGGGCGGTTAAACAAAGAATGTCTCAGATCGCAGGTATTTGACGCCCGAGCCGAAGGCAAGGGCGATAAATATGCGCTCTGAGGCTTTCTTTATTACCGCCCGTGGTAAGTACAAAATTTTACGTCTCTATCTGGCCAGGAAGTGGGGTTTTCCGCACGCATAGCGTGCGGTAATTCCTACTTTATGGCCAGGTATGACGTAAAAACTATTTAGTAGGTACTAAATGTACCTAATTATTATTTTAAATAATTCAATGTAATTGATCAATTATTTATTTATGTGACAAATTCAAACACAATTAATGTATTGTTATTGAATACATGAACCATGAATGAGGAGGTAAAATTTGTGAAACTATCGCGAAAAATGATGTCATGAGTAGCTAGCTCTCTGTTATTAACCCATTCAGCGCCAATCACGAACCACATTCGTCAAAGCGCTACGGCCGCTTTTCGCTACTTATGGAGTTTATGCTGCTACAGACAACGACGTAGCACTACGACCGTATCGTGGGAATGTCGGTGTTAACACTTTCACGGCAAGGCTCCGTCTAGCGGGTGCTCCGTTCGTAGGCGCTTTCCGCTACTTTTCAGAACAACCACGGCATCAGCTACGAGCACCGCTATACGAAATTATTGGCAGTGAAGGTGTTAAGGCGACGTGAGCTCAGAAAACGGATTTTTAAAAAGTCTTAGCTCTTGTTTGGATTATAATACGGCTGCCTTAAATTTAATTAGCAATTATGAGGCCTTTCTCGTGGGACAACAGCTATTTGAATCCTGAGTTTTTGACTTTCGCTCGATAGAAAAAAATCACTTTAGGTCTAAAATACATTTTAAAAAATTCGAAACAACTTATGCACAACAGCTAAACATATTAAAATTGGTTCTTAAAATCGACAATATCTTGTTTGAGGAAACTTATTAAAATATCCGCCTTTCCGAACACGCACTTCCATCTCGCTCACGCTTATGCTCAGTGAGAGGGAGAGAAGACCACGAGCCTACGTCAACTTAAGAGTGAGAGATATAATTAATTGAACGACACAGATCGTAGAATCCTTAATGTCTAGACAAAAGCATCCTCGTCCAGCCAGACTCATTGGTAAGCTGAACCCTGCCAAAATAATCTAGACCAACGAACCACATCGACTCTCATAAATGTTTTAGCCAAAACATATATTTGTACACTTGCCTGAAAGTTAGGGAGCCGCGTATTTTGATAAAAAGGCCGGACTTTGAAAACCAGAAATGTACCCAGCATAATGTACACCAGTATTTTTGACCTTAGTTTCATTTTATTTGCTGTTATAAATAAACTAATATAGTACATTATGATACAAGTGAGGTATGTTGATCATTACATCAGAGGCGAAATTGTCACGCGAACCGCAGGTGAGCGTGATAATAGAGCCGAGGATGTAATTATCAAAGCTCACGCGTGTCATACGACGTTTTTCAACACATTTGCGAAGAAAAAATCCTTTTCATAAAATGAACATGTGTTACAGGCTCCTAAGTTGTTTCCTTTAGTTATTGATGACAACAGGTTTTTACTCACATATTTGTACATCTCCAAGAATGTACAGTGGCGTCAATTATATTTATCATTTTTCTATTCACTACGAGTCAACATTTTTAACAATAACCAAACACGCATCATCAATGTTTACAAATATTTGTGAAATTACTATAATGGCGCGCAACTATTTTTTTTCGTGAAGTTCGCGCAGTGCGCCCGCAGCGAGGCTTAGATGAAATCTCTAAACAGCCAATACAAAATAAAATAAATATTTTCTTATTCAACATAAATTCATGTAAAATGTTATCAAAAGTAAATAGTTTTACTAAATTAAACGTTTCTATATCATATCCAACAAGAAATAATCAATTAATCCACAAGAAGGATTTAATTTGTTTAGTCGAGTAAGAATCCATTTGCCGAGAATTAAAAACAAACCTGTATAACCCGGTCAATTTAAGAACGCGCCGAGTCCATACATACACCTTGCTGCAAGGTGCCAACGTGTCTTAATCGGGATATAAACATAACTACACGAGTGCCGTAATGTTATTAAACACGCGTGTTTAATACCCAGGATTATGAGCCCAAAAGCGGCACAATAAGAGGCACGTTACGAGCAAATGTGTTGAAAAATAATTTGAGATATAAATCTTACACAACTCGAATAGATCCCATAGTAAGCTCACTAAGGCTTGTGTTATGGGTACTAGACGACGATATATTGAATAAATATAAATACTTAAAAACATAGAAAACAAGTACACACTTCATCATCATCATCCTAGCGTTATTCCCGGTTGTGCCCTAAAGGAGTTCGGGGTCCGCTTTGACACCTAATCCCAAGATTTGGCATAGGCACTAGTTTTACGAAAGCGACTGCCATCTGACCTTCCAACCCGTAGGGAAAACTAGACCTTATTGGGATTAGACAAAACAAGTACACACTTATGAAACAATTAATAAAATAAGTTTCCGTCAAACATTTCTTTCTTGGCACAAGCTTTTATTGCCGACTCTACTATTTTTTGCACAGTCAACAACTACTCATTCAATGGGTTTTAATGAGCCCAAACATGAGGGGGTTTATAATATACATTTTCTAGTTTAGGAGTAAAGTTGCTACGGCCACCTTTTGTGTCCATCATCAGATCAGATCGATGGTGCCATAATATTGCGTGGTCACCAATCTTTAAGTATACCAAATTTCAGATCAATCGAATAGTCAAGTCGCAGAAAAGGTTTTAAAATTTTGAAAGACTACTTACATTCTTATGTAACCCTTACGCATACTTATGTACTTATGTGTATGTGTGTTTTTATTTAACCTGCACTGCTCTTATGAATAGGCAGTTTTTCAATTCAAAATTCACTCGTAAAATCACATTTCCGTTGAAACGTAGTTCGGTCTTTATTGTCGCACAGCATGGTGTGAAATTGGAAATAAAGCAATTTGACGATAGATACACACCGACAATTCGAATTGGTTTCCTCCGCTTGAAACAGAAATAATACTTTTGATCAGCAGCAAATAAATTTTTGAATTGATCGTGTCTGTTCAGTTTATAAAAATTAACTCAATTTAATACTTTACTCGTAAATAATAATATTAAAACGTACCTACTAAGTAATTAGTGTCAAAATTGCATACCATACCTTTCGACCAAAGATAGGCTTAACTACGTACGTTTTCAAATGACACATTGTCTCGTAGTTTGGGCTGGCCATACATTATTTTTTCATACATACGGTAGCAAGGGAACCTAATGTGTTACACTGTATTTACGCACATGCGCTATAGTACACTTCTACGTATACGCTTAGTGCCCTTGCAAAAAAAAACATGATGACCTTCGTCAATCTGATGAATTACATACATCTGCAACTCTAAACACATGTAGATTTCCGTAGGAAATTAAAATATACCTAACATATCAGGAAGAATATGATTTCCTAATTTTATCACCCAAAGGATTTATGGTAATGGAAAGTCGATATCCCACTGGGCACATTTCGCCATACATGACCCTAACATAACCTGGCGGCTTTTATTGTTATTACATGCTTTATGACCCTGCTAATAAAATAAGCTGGAGTTAATTAATACACACTTACCCTAGCCATGTGAGACCTTGAAATATACTCAAAACAGTTTTTGTGAAAACTGTCACAAATTACGTCTTCAAAGCCTGGGGTCTCAGAGTGACAACTTTGACTGGTTCATTCGAGTTCTCCAATATCTATAAAGACCCTTCAAAAAATTTATAAAAAAAAAATACCGTTTATTTCTTTAAAAAAATAACATGTTACATTTGTAGCGATGAGGAATTATCTTATTATTTTAAGATTTTAGGTTGCCTAATCGAAATTTATAATAAGACTCAGTAATTTATTACATTATGAGAACAGAGAATAACTTAAGTGTGTAACTTATTAACTATTAACATTTTCTTATACATTTTATATTATGTTCATCAGACTTTGTCTTATTTATCTTTTGAGACTTTATTGTTACTTTCATATCATAAGACACATGTGTAGATGTTTTTGAAAGGTTATCTATATGTATAGATATTGGAGAACTCGACTGTACAGTAAGGTCTACCACTTTTTAACCTTAACATACAAATAATAGAGTCGGACTGTCTACTTGCCTGACTGTAGATTAAAAGTACATCTTAGGTACAGTAATTAAATAAATTCACAAAAGTTATAGATTCTTCAACCCAAGAGGACGCACCCCGGTCCTTCTCATTGCGTACCAGTCTTGCCCAATTTACCCATAGCTTAAATAAGAATGGTTTTTTTTTCGTAAACTGACTGGATTATGATGACGACCCATGAATAGCATTTATTTATTTAATCGTATGGCATACATTATTTTCGCCTTTGAGTTTGTCACTCTTTAGTACCACCCAGGGGACACGTGCAGGGTTGTGGTAGGTTGCTCCTGCGGACGCAAGTGACAGTTATCCCCCCTTTGTCAAGTGAGTGGGCAACTCGACTGTTAGAGGTTCTTAAGCCGCCCAAAGGCCTCTAACTCGGCTTAACGACTACTGTCATAGACAGCAGCCGGGATCAACTGCTTAGCGTGCCTTCCAAAGCACGGAAGTGCTCATATTAGTAACCACGCAAACAGGCGGTCACCCATCCAAAGACTGACCGCTGCCATATTTGCTTAACCTGCGTTATCGTTTCCGATTCGCATTCGCTGCTAGACTATGAACGCTTCTATAGCAGATATACCGTAGGAATGCCAATCGATTAACCCTTTTCTTATTTCATCCCAGATTTGACACTTTTCCAAATGACTAGCGACTATAAACGTGCTCACTTCCATTTAGAGTTTTAGGAAAATAGACGTTATTTCTTACACGTCAAGGTTACATTTCGTTCTTACATTAAAAAATACGTAAACTATTTCATTTAAATTTGGTATCTTCTGCAACTAAGTGCCTGTGTGCAGTTCTCAAAATCATACGACAAAGTGAATACGTCGATAAGTCATTATACAACGAAATTAATTTTTGAAACGTTTAGCAATAAATTATTATTATTAGTATTATTACATATGACATGCCGTTGTCGGAAACATAAACTGTTTTTTTATTCGCTAGTATGTTAATGAATCAATCGTTATTCAGATCTTATAAATTCGCAACACACTGTTCCGTATGTCGTGCTAGCACGATGCCATTTTTAACCACATGTTTTCTTTCCAACGCTCTAAAATTACCATAATTAGAAAAACACTATGAATAATTGCCAACAGAAATTGCAGGGCACGCAAAATAAACCATTGTATAAAAAGCTTCATTACAATACTTACTTTTCATTAATAACACATCCAAATCCAAAAAACGCACTTTTCACACAACACACATTCAAAAAATCTCAATCAACGCGCTCGATTAGCGTAACACTATTCGGTCACAACGATAAAACACAGCACCGCACTATTTAAAACGAATAACACATCACATAAATAAGTAACCCCCTTTACTAATCACTGGGTGGGGTTTTTATTAATGAAAATTGTGTTGCAAAAACAAATGAGCGTCAAGCGTGGAGCGTGGCGGCTAGCTCCTGCGGGTTTGCTCAACGTACTGACGTAGAATTTTGGGGGGAAAGAGCTTTTGCGCACGTACAGCGACCCCCTCAGCGGTGTGAGCGCTTTGTAAGTTCACGTCGTCTCACCGAAGGCTTTCACGGATACCGTGGCGATGGAAAAACAGTTGGTAGGTAGGTGGATCTTCGGAGAGATCTCATTGTGTGTCAGCTCATGTATGTGGTGACAGTGCTGTAAATGCAGTATATTTGTTATTTTATGTTCCGGTTTGCGAATTGGGATCACGTAAGTTGTTTTGCAGATTTATTAGTTGAAGTAAAAACGAAGAAAAATTTGATATATTGCAGTTGGGTTCGTCGTTTATAGCTAGGGTTATTTCAAATTATTACATGCATTTCAAACAAAATACAAATATTTTATTTAACAGAAACAGATTATTTAGCATACAAAAAAATATCCATCAGACTCCAAACTAGGCTGAGCCTGTGTCTTGGACGTCTGCGAGAGCGATTAACAACTTAAAATTAAATGTCCAGATAATGACATTGTTCTGACATGTACAGTCAGCGTCATATAGTTAGTACTTAGCAACCAAAGTGGCCAAATAGTTCGGTACACCATACTAAATATAAATATGGTGTACCGAACTATTTGACTACTTTGGTTGCTACTAACTATATGACGCTGACTGTACCTACATGGAACAGGGTTAAAGTGTGTTGTGGGCGATGGGCTAGCAACCTATCACTGCGACATCACATTTTGTCGATCTTTTATACCCACATTTATGCTAAAAGTGGCACTGGAACACAAGTTTCATGTGCTCTGCCTACCCCTTTTAGGGATAAAGGCGTGATTGTATGTATGTACCTACATGTTAATACACCACATATGAAATACAATTACACGAAAATTTAAATAATTCGGTGAGATTTCAAGTAAACATTAATACTAGACTAACAGGAATACCAGATAGGCTGACATAACCAATTTATAATAAAAAAGTTTAATCTAATTGTTCGTATCTTGTGAGTGTACGTATGTGTGTGATCTAATTGAACTTGTGTAGTGTTTGTGTTGAATGGAATCATGTACAATTGTTATAGGAATATTAAATTATAGGAATCATCACAAAAAGTATGCGTTGCGGTGCATTTTTATAATATCATTATTTTGTTGGTTGTTCGTTATTTGCACGCATGTAAAATACATGCAATTTTGTCAAATAATCTAATAAATTTTCCGGACGACCGGTTTTACCTAGTGGGTTGCCTACGAACCTGGCGGTCCTGAGTTTGAATCCCAGTAAGGGTAAATAATTGTGTAGTAGCAGGCGTTTGTATCGTTGCATAAAATAGCCTAATGTAACTAATAAAGAGTGTTTGTATTGTATTAATAAAGCTAAAACTATTTAATTTTTATTTTGTGTCATAAATTTCACCCTGTATTTATATTTTCGTTCGCGTAAAAAAGTGTAGGTACGTCATACCCTCGTAGCACTTTTCGTTAGACTACGGCCTACAGCGTAGAGCGTGCGACGTTGGCGTGGCGGAATAGAAATAACTCATTCACTTCCAAGAATCGCTACGCGCTACGCTCGCGAAAACGACTACGGCGTAGACGCCCGCTATGCGGATTCCTGGCATTGAAAGTGTTCAGTGCTAAAGATTTCGTAGCGCTACGCTCGCTCGTAGCAGAGCTGGTACCGCGGATTTCCCGAGTTGTAGAGGGAGCGGCTACGAGCATCGTACCTGGTGGCCTGGGCTCCTGGCACCGAAAATGATAATCCATTCGAGGGCCTACTTTGGAATACCAAATTCAATTTAATTTGATTAACAATTTTAATATGTGATGATGTCCTCCCAGACGTATCCGTCGACGGCGACATCCTGACAATTGGATTGTTTGAGTTATTATTTGTTATTTGCGTGCACGGGCGCGAGAGTGACTCGCAAATCCAAACTTGGTTTTGAAGCTCCGGTGACATGAAACACAATAAAGGTCTCCATTTGAGTTGTAAGTGTAATGGTAGGAGGGCTTGAGCCGAGTTTTACGATATGTACTTACCAATTAGTTGAAGTCCATGGATCGAGAGGTAAGTGAGGTAAATCGACTTGAGGTCTAAAAGGCTATATTATTATAAATAAATAAATAAATAAATATAACGGGACAATCTTACACAAATCAACCTAGGCCCACGGTAAGCTCAGTAAGGCTTGTGTTGTGGGTACTAGGCGATGACTTACTTTTATGAATAACTTACTCGTTTCTCTCGATTACAAGTTCTTGCTTCATATTATAATTGTGTAGATGTGAGGTCTGTTTACTTTTATCACTGTTTGACGTTATAACGAGTACAAAGATTATCTACTAACAATATAAGATAATAACCACTTTTAACATCAAAATAACCCACTACAACCGACCAATATTTATCTATGATGCAGTATATATATAGTACTCTTTGGATGCAACCGACAACATCATGACAACATGACGAACTTACCATTGACACATAATGTCGGAAAAAGTTTTTTTAATTGATAGCAGAACTTGAAAAACATATTTGAGTATTTGTATGGTACTTAATTATTCTGTAATTAATTAATTAATTTATATAAACATAATAATGATACATTTTATAAACATATATTTTATTTTATTATTTTATTTTATTTTATACTCCTTGGGGGAGGCCTATGGCCAGCAGTGGACGTCTTTCAGCTGATACGATGATGATGATGATGATATTTTATAATATAAAGCCTATTTAACCTTTTTTTTATAAACCCTGTTTCGTCAATACAAACTCAAACGAGACGTTATTTTTTCAAAAAAGGAACGATTTATTTTAAACAAAAACAACGGAAGAACATTTGGCAACTGACACTGTCACACTTGGGAAAACGTTGGTGTAGAAGAATACATTTTCGGTTTTCGTATAAAATTAATTAAAAATCATAAAAATAACTCAATTCTGATAACAGTAATATTTCTTAATAAAAATTAACTACACACATCACAAACATGCTTAGGTGAGTGATTATGGTTTATTTTAACTGAATAGATCTTCTTCTTCTCGTGTCGATGGCTTCAGATTGTGCGGGACCAGAAGGTGGCGACGCTTATCGCCCTGTCTGTCGCGTATCGAAGGTCTTGCTTAGAGCAGGCGTGCGGGCACGCTGGGCAAGACAACATGTGCTCCATCGTTTGTGGGACCTCACCACACGGACATTGGGCGTCTGAGCTACTTAGGGCGCCCCACTTCAGCATGTTCTCCTTGCTGCGACCGACCTGGGAACGCAATCTATTTAAGGATTTCCAGATCGGCCATGGCTGCTTATGCCCAGCGGGAAGCGTCTCAGCGGGGCGAACATAATCTTCAGGGGGTGCTCGAGTATTTTGTCAGTGTTTAAACCGTTTCTGGGACTGCGGACTCTTAATAGCAGCGGTGTACCGCATAAAGCTCCTTCGGCTCTTTAGGCGGGACGGTGGTAGTTTATGGCCGTGGAGAGGATGCCTGGGGTCTTGTTCCTGCTTCAGCTTTTCAACGCTGCACGACACCTCTCTGCGGGCCTCCGGCGGCGCAATTCCCTTAAGAGGGTATAGCTTATTGAGCGGAGTGGGTTTGAGGCATCCGGTTATTATTCGGCAAGTGTCGTTGAGTGCCGAGGTAACGTGTAACTGAATAGATAATAGAATTATGTCGATGAGCTGCCTATGTTGATGTGATGATGATGGCTGATCGAGCACGGCCATGGACATTGGACAAATTGAAGGCGGTCCGATACGCATGACTTAAAAATAATATCGTAGGCACCGCACAGCCCGGTCTGACATGGCCCATAATGTTCCGTGCATTTAGTTAAGCGCAGCGGCGCTACCACGAAAATCGAAACTCAATGTTCGTATGCCTGCATCCCTGTCACTCGAGTATTGTAAGTGCGATAGAGATGGAGATACCCGAATTTCGAATTTCTTTTTTCTAAGCTCAGGCCCGTGCGCAAACTGCCCCATTCCGCTTCCGCGCTTTGCATGTCCAAAAGTGTCATCATACGCCACCCTTTGTGTGGCGCAATACAAATTAATCTCGTAAAGCTCAGTTTGCAAGGATTGAACTGAGCTTTGTGAGATGAATTTGTATATACAACATGTGTGTTGTGTTGTGTGTTTTGCCATAAACTAAAACGTACAATTTTAAAATAGTCAACCGTGCAGTTGCCATACGCAACCATTGAGGTATAATGTACTAACATACTAGATGACACGCCGAACAAGAAGTTTGCGCTACGCGTTGCAGTCCATGGGCCGCACCGACAGTGTATTCTATATATGACAAGTTACCCTCCCCCCGCATGCGCCCCGCGCTGCCGGCCGGCGCACAGATAATTTTCGTGTTGTCTTCTCTAGTACATTATACCTCAATGTATGCAACACCGTATGCAAGCCGCCATACTTTGAAAGTCTAAAATAAGCTTTGTTTTCTATAGGTGTCCTCCCGTTTGGCCCGCTAACGACCCTTGCTGGCCCAGCGCTGGGATCAAGTCGGGTCCTCGCGACGGCAGGTGCATCGACGGTAAACAGGACTACCCGTGCCCCAGACTCCCGGTGTCTTACTGGTAGTCTCCCAACGATGCCGGGGCAACGCGGGGCAAGACCAGTCCAGAGGGAAGCGACGAGGGCAAAAATGGAAAAGCCAATCCGAAGCTCACCGTAATTACCTCAGCCTCGCTTATGCAAAGTACCCCAAGTCGTGTTTACATTGTCAAATAAGTGTCAGTACGTTTGTAATAAAATAAAATGATTGAAATGGTATTTTTTTGTCATTTGACTAAACACCTCGTGTGCGGGCGAAGATTGTCATAAAGGTGTGTACCCGCCCAGTGGCGGCGCGTGTGAATTTTCACTGGGCAACCCGGAGCAGAAAAAGGAACTGTTTTTTGATGATTTACAAGTTTGGTAATATCAATATATTGCAAGAAAATGCTATGCGAACTTGGAACTTAATGCAAATCCAGTTTCTTATTGAAAACAGTGCCACCTTCTTGATAGGTGGCGAACTCTCTGAAGCTCCAGCGATTGCTAGGCTAGGCTGTCAAGGTATTTCAAAATTCGCCGTATTGTCATAAGGCATCAGTAGCCTAGGGGTACAGACGGCGGTATTTGGAGTCGATGAGCCGGGGTTCAAACCTTACGACCGACGCACTTTGTGTATGTTTTGTATATTCAAAGAAAAGTTTTAAGTATCGCAGAAGAGATGGCGCCTGTATACGCAAGCATTAAATGCCTTCTCAATTTGGTCGAGTTGCCTGTCTATCTCAGTATGTATATTGTAGTCTTTGGCAAGAAATTTTAGGCAAGCCGGTGGGAATCGGCTTGTAGGGGCGCTCCGCCACTGGACCCGCAGCGCCAAGAACCCCAATAGGTGTTATGACGTCCTTTGTCAAAAGAACCTTCAGTCTTCAATAGGTTTGTATTTGCTATTCTGTTACAATGATGATAGCTTGATAATGTCTCTTTTTAACCGACTTCAAAAAAGGAGGAGTTTATATGTTCCACTGTATGTTTTTTTTATGTATGTTTGCCGATTTCTCCGTCAAGTGTGGAGCGATTTCCAAAATTCTTTTTTTATTCGAAAAAATATACGCCCGAGGCGGTCCGGTCCTATTGTCAACAATTTAGGATCTGATAATGGGATCCCAGGGAAATTGAGGGCAACCCTTAAAATTTTATAGGCACGAGTTTAGTGATTTCGGTATTTTCTATTATATTATAACTCGTGTATTTACCCTCGGAAATCGTAATGTTGGTGAATTGGAACTGATGATGAAGACCACAGATGACTTATGAAACTCCTCAAAGATGTAAAGTACGTCAAAGATTCTGACATGATTCCGTTGAAGTAGCAACTAATGAAGTGTTAATTCTGATATCCTCAAGGATTTTGATTACTTGAGTAATCTACGGAAGTCCACAAATATTATCAGCCCACATATAGCAACTTGGGTTTTTTCTGTAATAGTTAACGCATTTGCTCTCGGAAAGCAGTTCATGTGGTAAATGGAAAGGAAATGTGGAAATCTTCATGTAAGTACCATGTGGCTTGGCGAAGTACTGAATTGAAGTCGGTATAAGCTTTGTTTTTAAAGTAAATTATGGATGAACTGATTGGTGGCGACCCATTTTCCAGTTAGTCCCTTGGAAGAAGTTCCGTGGCGGAACTAGTGAGACTTTTTTCCCAATAGTTCCGTCAAACACACCGTTATCGTTGTAAGAAACTCCATACTGCAACACTTATTCAACTCCGTAACGGCATCGCCCCACCTCGGGACAAGCTCACAGCGGGTGGGCAGCTAGCCACCGTCCTCGCCTAAAGCTCTCCTACCACTTAGCTCCCATGTCTATATAGGCAAATCACCGTAATTTTTGGACAAAATCCATTTTGTTTCTTTTAATTCACGTACCTATCTAGTTGACACTACCTCAGGATCAAATAACGGCTTGTCGGGCTATAGAAGCAAACAAGCGTATGGCTTGCCTGATAGTAAGCGGTTACCCAAGCCTATGGACTCCTGCAACTACAGGGGACACGCATGCGCGTTTCCGACCCGTTGCTT